>AP025041.1:38655867-38752097 GCA_036186865.1 Eustoma russellianum | reverse complement strand
TATATATATATATGTATAAGTGTATAGATCTACATATAAGTATGTATAGATGTATAAATGTATATTTATATACACAATTGGTTTTGAGTATCAATGTATATATATATATTTACACATTCGGTTTTTGATGTATAATATATATACACATACGGTTTATATATATATACGTATAGGTGTATAGATCTATGTATGTACATATACGGATCTATATGTATGTATGCATATGTGTAATATGTATGCTCAAGACTTAAAAATGAATAAGTTTATGTGTGTTTATATATATATATATATATATCTCACTGTTTATGGGTATATATATATATAAATATATATACGTTAGTTATGTATATGTGTAAACAACATATACAATTCGGTCTTAGAGCCATTTCAAGGTTAAAATATGAATTTATATGTTTTATGTGTATATATGTGTAATATATATATTTTAAAGAGAGGAAATGATTAAGTATTGGTGTACTACATACTATACAGTAAAAAGATTTTATAAGTGTATATATAGTATATATACATATTCGGCCTTTAGGGCCTTGATGACAAAATGATTTCATTATATTTTGTACAAGTACATATATGTGTATATGATGAATATGTTAAGCTATGAAAATGAATAAGTTTTGAATATTATACAATATATCGTAAAATGATTTACATTTATATATATACTATATATAAATATTCGGCCATAGGCCTAAATGACAAAAAGTGAATCCAATATATTTTATACATATATATATGTATATATGATGAATATAGTAAGCTATGAAAATGAATAAGTTTTGGATATATATAATATATCATAAAATGATATATATATATATATATATATATATATATATATATATATATATATATATATATATATATATATATATATTCGGCCCTTAGGCCTTGGTGACAAAGTGATTTTATTATATTTTTATACAAGCATATATGTATATATGATGAATATGTTAAGTTAGGAAAGTAAGTTAAATATGTAAATTAGGTTATGAAAAGTATGAAACATAAATAGGCCATATTTATGTATGTGTAATTCTAAGACTACTAACTTTTACAATGTACGCACATGATATGTTACATGTTATATATATGCTAACATAAATAGGTTATGATAAAATGTAAGTCATGAAATCTTAGATGAAATGTAAAGAAATTAGAAATTTTCATGATGTAGTCATTTAAGTTATGAATTATGAAATACATGTATGTAATAGATGTTACGAAAGTGTTGTTGAATGAAAATCGTGAAAATGGGCTGATTTGGAGATGCTATGGCCGAATGGCCATTCATGATGGTCAAAGTGTGATTTCCTTTAGGTTATGACATGTAGGAGGAAATTAAGTAAGTGATGATGTTATAAAAGGTAGAATGACCTAAGTGCCTTCAATTGACCGAGTCTCATGTTGCATGAAATCAAAGTTTGAAAAGTTATGTTTTGAATCACATGTTTTAAAGTTCATATGCAAAGGAATAATAAACATGAAACGAATGATTCCAATGACCCATGTTATGTTATGACCATGTTATGTTATGTTATGTTGTAGCGCTGTCCTGACATCGGGACCGGAGTGGTAGGTGTCAGGGGCCCATGTTTACGTTATGGCTGGGTGTAACACCGGGTCTGGGACACGGGATCTCAGTCATAATGCGTCACCGTTAGCACATGTACCGATGTTCATATGTTATGTTGAACATGTACTAGATGGGGAATCATTTGGCATGTCATGCGTTATTATTCTTATGAAAAGTGCTATAGCCAACGATGAAAATGTTATGTCTTCATGTTATGAAAATGTCATGTTATGCAAGTTATGAAAATCATGTCATGTTTATGAAAAGTCATGTTTACTAAAAGTCATTTTATGAAAAGCCATGTTTTATGCATCATGTCATGATCATGTCCCTTAGGTGAGGATTACAATATTCGTACGAACATTATGCCTTAAGACGATTAAGGAAGATCATGCACGTAGATGTAATGAATGCAAGTTATGACCTTAGTGTAAGATGGATTAGTATTCAAGTACGAAAGGTAGATTAAGATTATGCTGAAGAAGAATGATATGACCTCTCAGGTATGAGGTAAAATCTTATGTTCTATTTTATCTTTATATATAATGCTGCCATTTATAAATGGAGGTGTAATTACATTATTACTTTATTAATACTTGCCTTTCCATGTATGATCCACATGAAGTATCTAAAAAGATTATTTGCTGAGCGATTAAAAGACGGTGGTTATCGCTCATACTTGCCTCTTAACATTTCAGAGAACAGGGACCCTGATGCCGTGTTCATTGAGGAGGAACCCCAAATAGAGTATCCGTGAGCGAAGATGTAGGCTGACGCTATGTACCTGTTGTGTGAGCTTTATTTTATGGTGATGTAATAAAGTTATCGTGAGAAGCTGTATTTGTGGTTGTGTGGATTTGAACGGTTTGTAATAATATTATGTGTGTCGTGAGCTTATTACAAGTTGCTTCCGCTATATCGATTACAATTCATGTTGACATGCACATGTATGGTATCGACGCCTTGTACTCTATGGAGTAGAGTATGGCGGGTGTACTGAACCGGAACTATGGTTTCGGGCGGGGCGCTACAGTTGGTATCAGAGCATGGCTCTAGATCCACGGCGGGAACAGTAAAGTAAGCATTTAGAAGTTAAGTGATGATCCTAGAACTTAAGTTATGATCTTGGACCAAGAGTGATATCCCTAGATTAGAATCCTTAGAATAGTTAGGGATAGTTAAATAACATTTAAAAGTTTTGCTTGGATTATTAAGTTCCTAAAAAAAATTTCTAATTCTGAATTAGTCAGGAAGACAAATTGATTTCAATTGTAAATTATTACTAATGATGCTGCATTCAATAGGATGTCTCCACGACCTAGAGGAAGACCGCGTGCTGACAGACCTGCACAGTTACCCCCTCCTCCACCATCACAGATACCCCCGCAGACAGGACCTGTTCCATTTTACACTGAACAGGTGCCTCCACCCTCACAGCAACAGGGTCAGGGAGATTTTCAGCAGGCTGTTCTGCAAGCTTTGGTACAGATAGGACAGGCGGTAGGTAACAACGGCCACCAGAATCATGCGACACCTCCACCGCCACCGCCACCACCTCCACCACAGAAGGGTACTCGTTTCTTTTACGGGGAATTGAAGAAGGCCCGCATTCCTAACTTTGAAGGTGGATCTGACCCTGACATAGCTGAGAAATGGCTAAAAGAAGTACATAATAATTTTGAGCTGATTCAAATACCAGAGGAGATACAAGCTCAGGTTATCAAGCCTTTTCTGACTGGTGAAGCTGATGAATGGTGGACCACTAATTTGCAGCATTTGCCAGCTCCAGTTACTTGGGAACGGTTTCTGAGAGAGTTTCGCAAATTCTACATTCCACCATCAGTTACTTTGAAGAAAATAGGGATGTTTGAGTCTCTAATGCAGACGTCAGGGATGACAGTGGCGGACTATGCCAACTGATTTACCGCATTGGGAAGATATATTCCAGCAATTATGGGAGATGAACAACTGAAAATGATTAAGTTTGAAAGAGGACTGAACCCACGCATTCGCACTTGGATTTTGAATGCCAACCCGAAGGATTTTGGTGAATTGCTGGATGCCTGTTATCGAGTAGAAAGGGACATCATCAGGCGCGATTCTGACAGCCGGGGAAAAAGGCCCCAAGATTTTGGAGACGGCCAATCCAGTAATTGGACTAAGACTGCTAAAAGAGATGGTGGACGTGCACATCAACCAAATTTTCAGCCACCGAAGCCACAACCTCCCCCACAGGTAGCTGCGATACCTAAGTGTGCCACTTGTCAGCGACAACATAGGGGAGACTGTTTATTGAAGACTGGAGCATGTTTCAATTGTGGAAAGACTGGATACATGATCAGAGATTGTTCTGAACCCAGGAAGGGACCCCAGAGGGCCGCACCTCAGCAGAGAGATGGCCCAAGGGCCAATGCCAGAGTACATGTGATGACAGATGAAGAGGTTCTGGAAGCCCCAGACGTGGTGACAGGTATAATTCATTTTGAAAAGTTTATAATATTATCTGCTTGATTCGGGATTGCATATTTGAATTATGAATTGCCTCAGGTGTTATATTAACAAACAACATACCTGCCAACGTATTATTTGATAGTGGTGCAAGCCATTCCTTTGTATCGAAAAGGTTTGCTAAGAACCTTGATAGTTGCTCGACTAGGCTGGATACGCCTTATCGCGTTCAAGCAGCTGGTGATCAAGTGATCATTTCACATCATATATATAAGAATTGCGAGATAGAAATGGGAGGACAGAAGTTCGAAGTTACCCTAATTCCTATACAGATTGGGGATTTCGACCTTATTCTAGGCATGGATTGGTTGTTCAAACACCATGCCTACATTGATTGTCGTGGTAAGCGTGTGATGATTAAGGATCCAATGCGAGAAGAAGTGATTTATCAAGGGAACTCCAAGATGAAAAAGATATCACATAATATTTATCTGACAGCAGCAAAAGCATTACAATTACTAAAGAAGGGTAGCGAAGGATTCCTTGTGTATACTCTTGGCAAGGATTTCGAGACCCTATCAATTGACAGTATTCCAGTAGTCAAGGAGTTCACAAATGTATTTCCAGATGATCTACCCAGTTTGCCTCCGGACAGGGAGATTGAATTCGAGATTAATGTCTTTCCAGGAGCTGAACCAATCTCAAAGGCACCGCATAGAATGGCCCCAGCCGAATTAAAGGAATTGAAATCATAGTTGCAAGAATTGATAGATAAGAAGTTTATACGGCCAAGTGTATCACCATGGGGAGCTCTAGTGTTGTTCGTTAAGAAGAAAGATGGCAGCATGCGACTCTGCATTGATTATCGAGAGCTGAATAAAATCACTATAAAAAATAGATATCCACTGCCTCGAATCGACGATTTGTTCGATCAATTAAGGGGAGCTAAAGTGTTCAGCAAGATTGACCTTCGCCCTGGTTACCATCAGTTGAAGATCAAGTCGGAAGATATCGCTAAGACTGCTTTTCGTACAAGGTATGGACATTATGAGTTCTTAGTGATGCCATTTGGTTTGACCAACGCACCCGCAACATTCATGGATTTGATGAACACAGTATTTTGGGATCAGTTGGATAAGTTCGTGGTGGTATTTATTGATGATATTCTAATATACTCACCGGATGAAGATACCTATGCAGAGCATCTAAGAATAACACTGAATGTATTAAAAAAGAAGTAGTTATATGCTAAACTTAGCAAGTGCGAATTTTGGCTCCAAAGTGTTGCATTTTTGGGTCATGTTGTGTCTAAGGATGGTATCTCAGTAGATCCGAAAAAGATTGAGGCTATTACGGAATGGCTGAGGCCGACAAATGTGACTGAGGTCAGGAGTTTCTTAGGACTTGCAGGTTATTATAGGAAGTTTGTTGAGGGATTCTCACGGATTGCAGTTCCATTAACTCGATTGACGCAGAAAAAGACGCGATATGATTGGACTTCTGATTGCGAACATAGCTTCACTGAACTGAAGAAGAAATTGACATCGGCACCAGTATTAGCACAACCAATCTCAGGAGAGGGATTCGTGGTATATAGCGACGCTTCGAAGAATGGACTAGGTTGTGTATTAATGCAGGAAGAACGAGTAATCGCATATGGGTCAAGACAGTTGAAACCCTATGAACAGAATTATCCTACTCATGATCTGGAATTAGCGGCAGTTGTATTTGCGCTTAAAATATGGAGACATTATTTATATGGAGAGAGATGCAAAATCTACACGGATCACAAGAGCTTGAAATATCTTTTCACCCAAAAAGAATTAAATATGAGGCAGCGAAGATGGTTAGAATTGATGAAAGACTATGATCTCGCTATCCACTATCATCCGAGTAAGGCGAATAAAGTGGCAGATGCATTGAGTAGGAAGTCAAGTCATGCTAGGCAGACGCCTCTAGAGAGAGAGATAGCCGAGTTTGGATTGGATGTGGTTGACTCAACAGCAAATATTCTGACTAAATTAATGATCACTCCCACTTTAATTGATAGGATTAAAGAGGCGCAAAAGAATGATTCTGAGTTAATGATCATTGTCAAGCAGTTTGAAGAACGACCGGTGAAGGATTTTCAGTTGCATAATGATGGCAGTCTTTGGTTCAAAGGGAGATTGTGTGTGCCAAACATTGATGGAATTAAAAGAGAGATCATGACAGAAGCTCACAACTCACGGTTATCTATACATCCGGGAGCAACAAAGATGTATCAGGATCTTAAAAGAAATTATTGGTGGAACGGCATGAAGCGTCACATTGCGGAGTTTGTGGAGAGATGTCATACTTGTCAACAAGTTAAAGCAGAACATCAGAGGCCGGCAGGACTATTACAGCCATTAGAGATTCCGGAGTGGAAACGGGAGCATATTACGATGGATTTTGTTACCGGACTTCCTAAGACTCGCAACGGTAATGATGCGATTTGGGTGATCGTGGATCGTCTCACTAAATCGGCACATTTCTTATCCATGTCAATCCAGACATCCATAGAAAAGCTGGTGAGTATGTATATGAATGAGATAGTTAGCTTACATGGAACACCTGTCAGTATCGTGTGCGATAGAGATCCACGTTTTACTTCACGATTTTGGAAATCTTACCAAAATGCCATGGGTACCGAACTCCGGATGAGTATAGCATTCCATCCGCAGACCGATGGACAGTCAGAACGTACCATACAAGCATTGGAAGATATGCTACGCGCTTGCACTTTAGATTTCAAGGTTAGCTGGGACAAATCAGTGAAGTTGATTGAATTCTCATACAATAACAGCTATCACAGTTCTATAGGTATGGCACCATTTGAAGCATTATATGGAAGAAAGTGTCGATATCCGTTGTACTGGGATGAGGTTGGCGAGAGAGCCATTATGGGCCCAGAACTGGTAGAACAGACATTGGGGAAGATTAAAATGATACGTGAAAGATTGAAGGCTGCACAAGATCGAAGCAAAAGCTGGGCAGATACAAAGAGACGACCGATTGAGTTTGAAGTAGGCGAGAAAGTATATTTGCGAGTTTCACCGACAAAAGGCGTGAGTAGATTTGGGATTAAAGGGAAACTGAGCCCTAGATTTATTGGCCCTTATGAGATACTAGAGAAAGTTGGGACTGTTGCATACCGGTTGGCCTTACCTCCTACATTATCTCAGGTTCATAATGTGTTTCACGTATCCCAGTTACGACGATATGTACACGATCCGGATCATATACTGGAGCAGCAACCCGTGGCTATTAAAGATGACGTTACGTATGAAGAAGTTCCCATACGGATTGTGGACCGTAAAGAGCAAGTGTTAAGGAGACGGACAATTTCATTTGTGAAAGTACAATGGAGTAATCATACTGAACGAGAAGCGACTTGGGAGCCGGAACAGCAAATGCAGAAACAATATCCACAACTCTTTGTATGAGGTACGTAAGTTTCGAGGACGAAACTTTTTATAAGGGGGGAGAATGTTACAGCCCGGAAAATTCGTTATGTAGTATCAACCTCCAATACCGTAAACATAATCTTATAGGTGTACGATTCATTAGCAAATATATCATAAATGTTTGAATCCACACAATAAAAGCTCAAATTAACTTAGTTAGTAATAACTTAAACTATTAGTATAAATTAAATCAAAAAGAAATACATGACACAACAATATTATACTACCTTAAATAAAAAGAAAATAAAATACATACATGAAAGAAAAAGAAAAGGAAAATGAAAAAGAAGGTGAAGACAACTTGTCTCACACTTTAAACATTTGACATAAAAAAATAGCATGCTTAGGAATCTTGTCATAAAACTCATTCATTACACCCATACTTGTCTAAAGGTTGTCTCCCACCCCATTCCTCCACCAACATGGCCGGCCACCCCCATAGAAAGTAGAAAAATTATTTCTTCTTCAACCCCTCAAATAATACATCTTCAACCAACCAATTTCATCCTATCTTCAAGAAAACTCAAGAACACTCCAACACTCTCTTCTTCCCCTCTTGGCCGAAAGTTATAGCTTCAACAAGGAGAATATTTTCTTCTCCTTTCTTCACACCAACATCACTCAAATCAAGTACTACAAACACTCCATCAACCAAGAAAGATTCAAGAAGGGTGTAGCATCTAGGATCAAAGACAATCAAGGTAAGAACTTTATGAAGTTTAAGTTTGATTCTTCCATATATATTTAGTTTCATAAGTTGCTCACTAACCCTTCATTTAAACCCTAAAAACCATGTATACTAGGAAGCAAGGAAGAAGAACTCTCTTCCAAACAAAGTGAAGGAACCATCATCTAAGTGTAAGAAAAGTGAACCAAGGCAAGTACTCTTCCTAGATCCTTCATGGCTTTACAATTCACAAGTATTTATGTTTATATCAAAATTGGATCATCATGTAGTATGTTCAAGACTCCCTTTTCAAGAAAGTATAGATCTATATATTGAGTGTTAAGTATATACATATATACACTATATACACACGCACACTAAATACATATATATACGCTATATATATAAGCACGCATACATATATACATATTATAAGTATGTATGTTGATTTATATATATGTATAAGTGTATAGATCTACATATAAGTATGTATAGATGTATAAATGTATATTTATATACACAATTGGTTTTGAGTATCAATGTATATATATATATATTTACACATTCGGTTTTTGATGTATAATATATATACACATATGGTTTATATATATATACGTATAGGTGTATAGATCTATGTATGTACATATACGGATCTATATGTATGTATGCATATGTGTAATATGTATGCTCAAGACTTAAAAATGAATAAGTTTATGTGTGTTTATATATATATATATATATCTCACTGTTTATGGGTATATATATATAAATATATATACGTTAGTTATGTATATGTGTAAACAACATATACAATTCGGTCTTAGAGCCATTTCAAGGTTAAAATATGAATTTATATGTTTTATGTGTATATATGTGTAATATATATATTTTAAAGAGAGGAAATGATTAAGTATTGGTGTACTACATACTATACAGTAAAAAGATTTTATAAGTGTATATATAGTATATATACATATTCGGCCTTTAGAGCCTTGATGACAAAATGATTTCATTATATTTTGTACAAGTACATATATGTGTATATGATGAATATGTTAAGCTATGAAAATGAATAAGTTTTGAATATTATACAATATATCGTAAAATGATTTACATTTATATATATACTATATATAAATATTCGGCCATAGGCCTAAATGACAAAAAGTGAATCCAATATATTTTATACATATATATATGTATATATGATGAATATAGTAAGCTATGAAAATGAATAAGTTTTGGATATATAATATATCATAAAATGATATATATATATATATATATATATATATATATATATATATTCGGCCCTTAGGCCTTTGTGACAAAGTGATTTTATTATATTTTTATACAAGCATATATGTATATATGATGAATATGTTAAGTTAGGAAAGTAAGTTAAATATGTAAATTAGGTTATGAAAAGTATGAAACATAAATAGGCCATATTTATGTATGTGTAATTCTAAGACTACTAACTTTTACAATGTACGCACATGATATGTTACATGTTATATATATGCTAACATAGATAGGTTATGATAAAATGTAAGTCATGAAATCTTAGATGAAATGTAAAGAAATTAGAAATTTTTATGATGTAGTCATTTAAGTTATGAATTATGAAATACATGTATGTAATAGATGTTACGAAAGTGTTGTTGAATGAAAATCGTGAAAATGGGCTGATTTGGAGATGCTATGGCCGAATGGCCATTCATGATGGTCAAAGTGGGATTTCCTTTAGGTTATGACATGTAGGAGGAAATTAAGTAAGTGATGATGTTATAAAAGGTAGAATGACCTAAGTGCCTTCAATTGACCGAGTCTCATGTTGCATGAAATCAAAGTTTGAAAAGTTATGTTTTGAATCACATGTTTTAAAGTTCATATGCATAGGAATAATAAACACGAGACGAATGATTCCAATGACCCATGTTATGTTATGACCATGTTATGTTATGTTATGTTGTAGCGTTGTCCTGACATCGGGACCGGAGTGGTAGGTGTCAGGGGCCCATGTTTACGTTATGGCTGGGTGTAACACCGGGTCTGGGACACGAGATCTCAGTCATAATGCGTCACCGTTAGCACATGTACCGATGTTCATATGTTATGTTGTACATGTACTAGATGGGGAATCATTCGGCATGTCGTGCGTTATTATTCTTATGAAAAGTGCTATAGCCAACGATGAAAATGTTATGTCTTCATGTTATGAAAATGTCATGTTATGCAAGTTATGAAAATCATGTCATGTTTATGAAAAGTCATGTTTACTAAAAGTCATTTTATGAAAAGCCATGTTTTATGCATCATGTCATGATCATGTCCCTTAGGTGAGGATTACAATATTCGTACGAACATTATGCCTTAATACGATTAAGGAAGATCATGCACGTAGATGTAATGAATGCAAGTTATGACCTTAGTGTAAGATGAATTAGTATTCAAGTACGAAAGGTAGATTAAGATTATGCTGAAGAAGAATGATATGACCTCTCAGGTATGAGGTAAAATCTTATGTTCTATTTTATCTTTATATATAATGCTGTCATTTATAAATGGAGATGTAATTACATTATTACTTTATTACTACTTGCCTTTCCATGTATGATCCACATGAAGTATCTATAAAGAATACTTGCTGAGCGATTAAAAGACGGTGGTTATCGCTCATACTTGCCTCTTAACATTTCAGAGAACAGGGACCCTGATGCCGTGTTCATTGAGGAGGAACCCCAAATAGAGTATCTGTGAGCGAAGATGTAGGCTGACGCTATGTACCTGTTGTGTGAGCTTTATTTTATAGTGATTTAATAAAGTTATCGTGAGAAGCTGTATTTGTGGTTGTGTGGATTTGAACGGTTTGTAATAATATTATGTGTGTCGTGAGCTTATTACAAGTTGCTTCCGCTATATCGATTACAATTCATGTTGACATGCACATGTATGGTATCGACGCCTTGTACTCTATGGAGTAGAGTATGACGGGTGCACTGAACCGGAACTATGGTTTCGGGCGGGGCGCTACAGTAGCGCTAGGGAATTAGATGTGGGAATGACCTATTCTATTTATTTATTATTGTAGCAAGATGTATACCTATTTTAAATTTCTATTTGAGCGGTTAGGTCTCCTGAAATGAGCTAATAGCCGTTCTTGTCAATAAAATAATTGTTGCGGCCGGAGGAGGTTCATGGGAGCAACAATGGCGGCTCTATCGCCGGAGCAACACCATTATGTTCATTATAAGGGATTCATTCTTTGCCTCTCCACGAGAGGAAAACTATAATGGGAGGCAGTCTTCTTCAAGGAGGAAGAGGATTCAGACCTCCCTCCTATACTGTCGGTGTAAGAAGTTTCCTCAGAAATGTTTTAGAGAATCAAAAAGAGACGATATGATCAACTATCAAAAAGACTAAAGAGAAAAAAGAGATTTACTTGATGAAGATCAACGGAGATTCAGAGAAGATTGGTTTCGTAGAATAGAGATAAGATCACCTCATCCATTTTATTGTCACCCCATATGTCACTGCGCGACACTTGACAGTAGAGGTGAGTGGTGAAGCTAGATAAAGATGACCTACATCTAGCCTCATCATCCACCTCCTACTGCCACATGTCGCACGGTGGCGCATGAGGTGAGAGATTTGAGGCCGTAAAATGGTCGGGGAAGAAGTAGTTGAACGGACGCTGGACGGAAATGAAGAGAGAGAGTAAAAAAGACTTTAACTTAAAATTGCATAAATGGAAATAAGAAATAGAAAAAAAGGGGGTTTTTTTTAATCCACATGCCGATCTCCATACCAACGGACTTGGAAAAACTTTTAAGGACTTGGACTTTTAAGGAAAAATCACTCAAGAGATTTCGTTCCACAACAGGAAACCTCGTTAAGGACTTGAAAAATGGTCAATGGAGAGTATCAGGGACAAATCGAAACGACAAAAGGCTGAATTTTAGAAGATCGTGATATCAATATATTTAGGACCTTACATACTCAGTTTAGGTTACTTTGCACTTTTTTATTTTTGTCTTTGTCTTTTATCATTTGTACATATACACGGTTGTAACTATTTTAATATCAGAAGCTTTTTATTTGTATTTACTAAATTCATTCACTAACACACTAGCGCACCATATCCCTTTTATTGTGTCATCTATATAGGTATATATAAAGTCGAGGGTTTCACTCAAAGCAAACTTTCTATCCTTTTGGATGAAGATATTGTTTGTCTGCCTCTCATTCTCTCCAGGCCCTAGCGATAGCTTTTGCTATCGTTGGGATATACTGGATATATGTCGTTGTTGTTGTATTTAGGATAAAATTTGATCTCAATTGGGATTCATGCTCCTCATAATTTAGAACACGTTAAATGAAACATGCACCGATAGTTCAAATGTTGTGGTTATAATCGTCCTAAAAATATCACCAGTGGCTTTAATCATTACCGCCTGTCACGTGCTCAATCAGGTGTTGACGCATCAGATATGTGTAGCAGTGGAATAGTCAGAAGGATTTGTCTGTTGCTAATAGGTCAGCCTTCTCATTTATATTGATAAAGTTGATCGTGGACATCTGACGAGGACAAAATGACTGGAAGTCATAAGTGTAACCACCTCGGCACCCTTAGCCAACATCGTCTGATCACATAGGGTCAGAAGCCGTCTTAGGCTCACATTAGCTACTCAGGCTCAAATATACGGTCAGATCGGTGCTGTTCAGAAGACGCAAAATGTCCCTTCGACGTCGGCTCGGTCTTTAGGTTGTCATCAGTTGTCAGGTCGAGTTTAGCTAGTCATCCTCAGAAACTTGCACCAAGGCTAACCACATCGGCCACAACGTTCACCTTAGCCACGAGAGACAGGTCAGCCAGGACCACATGATCGGACCCGCCAATGAGCACCGAGAAATTTGGATTTTAATAAGTTAAGAAAGTCAAACTATTTTAACCACTATTACTAGTCTATCCTTAATTTTAAACTAAAGAAATCATGTGAGTGTTAATTGAATAGGTAGTATAGAAACTTTGCGGGTGAGATCAGAGGAGGTTGGAAAGGAGGTAAAATATGAGCCTCCAATCACGTCCCGCCACGTGTAAAAAAGTTGTCTTTTTTTTAAAAAAAATGAATGTGGTGGGACCACTGACAATGTTTTTTACACGTGGCAGGACGTGATTGGAGGCCTCATATTTTGTCTCTTTTCCAACCTCCTCAGATCTCACCCCGAAACTTTGATGACTAAGATATTGCTATTTTTGGGCAGTTCAAATATTTTCGAGACAATTCAAAATAGAAACTACGACAATATTATTGTGCCGGAGGGAGTATATTAAACACAACAAAAGATGCAAGCATAAATAATGTAAGACAAAATCTTCATCATGATATACGTACAACTCCCATTTGTGTTGGTGACAGCTTCTTTTTATTATTTAAACTTGCAGAGAAAGGGATGGCAACATATATTTCTTTCAGAAAATGAATCAAATTTAATAATTTATTAAGTGTCGCCTTCAGCTGTCTATTTCCTTACAACAGCAATGCTTTAAGATGGAAAGTGGTAATATGGTAGCGGATGAGATCAGAAGAGGTAAAATATGAGATTAAATATGAGACTTCCAATCACGCGACGTCACGTGTATAAAAGGGCCCGCTATTTACTTTTTTTCTTTTTTAAAAAAAACTCTTTTATACACGTAGCGTCGGATGATTGGAGGTCTCATATTTAACCTCATATTTTACCTCCTCCGATCTCCTCCGATATGGTAGAGGGGAGGCCAAGTCAAGATTCAATCAGAATATATTAGAAATTTAGAATTACGGGAAAAATCCGAATTAAATGTGCTGTCAAATGCCAATTCATTGTAACAATGAAGAATCCTCATAGGGACCATGGCCAAATTTGTGGCAGCCAATTCATAGCTGTTTTTTCTGCATAGAAGTTCACTTTTTTTAAATTATTTTTTCCTGCAGTGTTCATTTGATATTCATGTTTGATCAAATCTCGTATAAATAACGATTAAATAAAATAAATTAGAAAAACAGAAAATCGTTATAGAACTCAGTGATAGGATACAACGGGACATGAATTATAAATTTGGAAGGATTAGAACTTTATAGGGTATGTTTGTTGTGTAATTTGTGGGTACATATAGAGCCAGAAGTCTCTCTATTTTTTAGGATGGAGGAATGTTTGTCTGTCTCCCACCCTACCCAGAACATAGCTATAAGTTTGCTGTCGTTGGAATATACTTGGTATGGTTGTTGTTGTTTGTTGTGCAATTTATTTTTGTAATATGTATAGAAATGTATGTTTTGATCCACGCTTTCATGATAATTTCACATTCCTAGCATTTCATGTAAACATGGCTGTATTTGACAAAGGATTAATGGAAACATAGTACTTTCTTTCCAGAAGTACACATGTTGTATCTACGTACATTAATATTTCATTATTTCTAATATATACACCATACTTGTTTGTTTTGTAAATTTTTTAACCGATTTAACAGAAACTGTTAGGGTGGTAAATTTTTTAATCAAAATTGCACAAAGTGTAATATAAAGCTACGTAATCCATTCTCGGACCATGTGCAAACGCAGGAGTTTAATGTACCGGAAATTTCGTTTATCCTCCTATAATAATTTTGTATTCCAATGTGCACCGAGAGCCCAGTTTATCTCTACATGTTTGATTTAATTTTGAATTTTCATGGGTTTACAATGAATTTAATGACAAATAAAATAAAAGAGACTATTATTCATTGAATTTGGTACCATTATAACATTATTTAATCAATTTAAGATCGTTTAAAATTTTGAGTGCATGCTTGAACAAAACATAAAAGTTCTAAATGCATGTTGAAACAAAGAAAAGAAAAAATTGTAGGATCTGCAAGGCACCACTAGAAGGGGGGTTGAATAGTGGGTGCGGAAAATTTAGTTTTTAAAATTGTTTTGAACCAAAAACCCAACTTCTGAAAACAGTTTCTGTTTTCAGGACCAGTTTTAAAACGTTTTTAAAACTAGGTTACAGGTCTTCAAAAAATCTGAAATTTGGAGAGAACTTAGATTCAGATGTTATGAGTATCTCCTAAAAATTTCAGATTAAAATTCAACCTCTAACCCCTTGAAAAATCATTGGTGGTCAGATTGCGCAAATCTGCCAGAACCGATACACTGATTTGAAAAATTAATTCCTATTTGTACACAACTCTAAATGTTCTGAAAATTTAACCACTAACCCCTTATATGTTATATTTAAATGGGTTGAAACATTTTTGAAAAATTCTTTTGGGAAGTTAGTCAAATGCGATCAAAGTCTCAACCTTTGCAAGCCTGAAAATCAGACTGCACTAGTCTCAGAACTTTGGACGTTTGAATGACTTATACTTGTCCAAAAGGGTTGAAACTTGTGCCAAAAGAACCTTAACACGTGTGGATATGTTTCCTGAAATTTTCGTAATTTTTGAAATCCGTTTACTATTTTTACGAGCGTGATCAAAAAGGGTAAACAGTGCAGTAACTTAAAAGTAAATGCAGAAAGTAAATGGCACCAAGAATTTTATACTGGTTCGGTTATAAACAACCTACTCCAGTCTTCAAGGAACACCTTCCTTGGTTCACACTAATCACACAACTCAAAAACACCTTACCACAGGGTTGATAGAGTTACACCTAACTCCAACCCTTTACAAACCTTGTATAGTGAATACAATTTGCACGAACACCACCACCTCGCAAGAATGAAGATTGATCACACCTTGATCAATCTTTTACAAAGATATGGAATATGTGGTGGTCTATTTCAAGCCTATTCAAGATTGAAAGATATGAATACAATAGGCTTTCAAGAAGAAAGAAAGAAAGAGAATGTAGAAGAAGAAGGCTAGAACACTTTTGATCCTTGAACTTGCAACTCTTGTTCTTGTTCTTGTTTTGCTCTTCTTTCTTCCTTTTATCACATTATGGCCGACCCCTTGGTGCTCTCCCCCTCTTGAAAATTGTCTTCTAAGTCCTTGGGAGAATGTGTAGCGTCATTGTGACATGATCTTGCTTACTTGGCACCTTCTTATTGGATGATCTTACTTGGCACTTTATGATTGGTTGAATGTTGTCATCATTTGATGACTAGAAAAATCTGAGAATTCCACTAAAAACATGTGCCAAAATCATCATAAAACCATTACCATAACTTCCAAGATCATCACATAAATTAAGCAAGATAATTTCTCCACAAAATAGGTACAAAAATCGGCCATTAGCATCCTTGCACATGCTGAAATTTCAGCATGTGTTACATTCACTCTTTGTTCAAAATATTGCCTATTTTGCATTGTTTTAATTCAAGACTTCAATCAACATTTAGTATACAATATTCTCATCATGTATGGAATAAAAGTTAGACACCAATGTGGACTAAATTTCAGCCACTATACATTACACACATGCTGAAATTTTCAGCATGTGTGATATTAAAAATATCACCATTTTAATTTCATAATTAATTCAAAACATTACCATAACATCCTCAATTAATCCTCATGATTCAAGATAGTAAAATATGGCATTTCTTAGTGCTAAAAATCGGCCATAATACAACACACATGCTGAATTTTCAGCATGTGTCATATATGTGACATAGTTTGAAATGTTACCTTTTGTAGCTCCTTCCTTTAAGTCACCAACTTTGTTTAATTGATTCTTGACCAAACAATATGCCAACAAGGCTCCAAATAAGCTCCATCTTGGCTGTTCTAGGCGTTGGTAATATGTTTGGCATGTGCTGAATATTATTTTTGCTAACTTTGTAAAATAGTGCACATTTAATAATACACACATGTAATATTCCAATCAACCCTTAATTTAATTTTCTAGAACATTTTAAGATGTATATCATATGTAAAAAGTGTCTAGATACGTGTCACATGATGCACCAAAAATGTTCCATGTGTTGTGTGCGTAGAAAACCGAATTTTCGATATTTATCGATTACCCGATTTTTCTCTAATTTAAATTTCAAATTTTGCACATGTTATATATATATATTATGTTATACATAATATATATAATATATACTTTAAATCTCAGCACTTGGCTGGTTTAAAGTGGTAACATTAACATGTGACAAAATTAAACTTGGAATCTTCATATTTTGACCTTAATGTGGGGTGATATGTGTGTGCCAACATGGAAAGTATTTTTGGCTGAACATATGGTCATGTGCACGAAATTTTTATCACTTTTTGAAGTATAGGGGCTGGCCATTTATTTATGGCAAGTACGTGACACGTTGGCGAAGTTTCGGTATTCGCCCGATACGACAATTTTCGGTTTAGAACCTTTTATCGTGTCGTATTTAATTTGTCATCACCATATCTTATATCATATGATATAAGACCTGAATATACTTATAAATATGAGTTAAGTATAGTGGTGTGACGTTAACGTACGTACGTAAAATATATAACGTGTCGGTAGTACGTTGGAATACATGTGTATGTGCCTTTTTCAAAAAATCTGAAAATATATGTAATATATATGTATATAGGCGTGTATAATTAAGGATGGGAGGAGGAGAAAACTTTCCTTCCTTAGCCTTGTTGCCTTTGTGCCTTTTTCAAATGTGGCTTCCTTTAATGAACTACTTAGTTTAATAAACTAAGTACTTCACTTAATGAACTAGTTTAGTTCATTAATGGTGGCACCTGAAAATAGTATAAACACAACAAATGTTTGCCATATGATGTAAGCTTTAATGCTTCATGGCTCGTTAGTACGGCAACATAATATATAAGCTAAATAAGGCAAGTAATAGCAAAGTATCATGCATACATGTATATCTTATGCACGTTTTATCTTATGCTCGTTTTTGTGCACATTTAAATCATGTATTTGAAAATCATTCAAACTCCTTTTTCTCTACAAAAATAGGAGAAGGGCATATGGGAGGCACATGCCCCTTCTCAGTCACCATCCTAACGGTTTTGGATAGGTGGATAAAAGAAGTTACAAAATACAAAAGTTCAGGTTATGCATTAAATATTTAAAATATATTGTAGAAAATTGAAAGAAATGGGCCAAATTATAAACTGTGGTTAGTAACGTACTTTGAGCTTAGTTATGATTAGTTTTCATTAATGATGAGTGAAAACTAATGAGTTCTTAATTATCTACGTAACGAGTAGATAATTTTAGACTTTTGAATCACTCAATTACGATATTGGGTGAATGAGAAATTAATGCTCAAAGTAAGAGGAAATGTGGAAATCAGCTCAGCTCGGGAGATAAACTCAGGCGCGGGCTGGGGGCTAGATGGGCTTGTGCTCAGACTCGGATTGTGGGCTGCGGGCTTGATGGGATCGTGCTCGGGCTTGGGCTGCAGGCCGATCCTGCAGGCTGCATCCTATCTGTTGGAGAAGTTTGTTTAAAATTAAACTTCTCCAAGTGGTTATGATCAGCTAAGGTTAAACTTTAAAAATCAGTTAAGGCTAACCATGCTGCAGCTGACTTGAAGCTGTTGTGATTTGAGGGCTCAGGTTGAGCAGTTATCTCATCCAACAACAGTGGGCAGACCTGAAGTGGTTCTCTGATCTAAGAGTTCAGGCCGAGAAGGTATTTGATCCTACGGCTATGGTTCAACTGACTGTAACAAACTGACCTCAGTTTTTCCCTATAAATATGAGGCCGAGCTGACCGTTGTGGTCATTCAGAAATCTATCAGAAAGCAATTTCTTCTCCTCTGTATGCAATCTCTCTCTGCAAAATCATCTTCTCCTGCATACACTCAACATCATTTGTACTTCAACTCATCTGAGGAGTCAGGGACACTTTACAGGTTCGTTGAGTTCATACGCTGCAGTGCCGCTCATCTAAACTGGTTCTGTTGCATCCTGGGAGACAATTTCTTTCTCTGGTTGGGCACAGTATGCTAGAGCAATACGTCTTAAAAATAGAATCCTGGACTCACCTTACATTGTTTGGTTGACTGAACTGCTGAGTTGCTATTAGCCTAGTACTGTCGTGCTGAGTCTTTGCCGAGCTGAGCTCTGCTGTATGCTGAGCTCAGCTGATTGGTTGATAGTGCAACACTGTTGTTCTGTAGTGATGCCGAGCTGAGCTCTAATGTGTGATGAGCTCGGCTGTTTGGCTGTTAGAGCATCTGTTGCTCCGGAGCGGTTGCTGTGCTGAGCTCTAATGTTGTGCTAAGCTCAGCTAAACGGCTGCTGTGCTGAGGTCGGTAGACCGACTATCCAGAACGCACTTAATTGGCGCTGCTTGGATTGATCTGACTTGACTAATCAACCCGACCCTCACCTGAGCTTGGTAGGTCAATTGTTGCTCTATTTTACAAGCACACACTGTACATAATTTGATTTTTTCTAACTTGAATTTTCCCAACAAGCTTAAGACGTATTCCATATTGATTCTGTACTGATTCTCAGTTGTTTTCTGCACTTTACAGAAACTGAGATAGAAAACGCAAGCTCGAGCTCAGTTCCTGGCGTGAATGGTGCACAATCTAGTGCTGCACCCGAAGTGAATATGGTTCCCATGGCACCCAATGCTGCACCAGGGCCTACTGTGGCACAAGTAGAGAAACCCGAGAAGTTCAATGGCGGCTTCTTCAAAAGATGTTGTTATTCCTAACTGCCCCGGGGCTGGCCGAGCTGTTGACCGAGGATCCGCCTGTGGTGGATCCAATGGATGACCAGACCCAGAATATGCAAAACACCCTTTTTGTTGAAGCATGGAACTTCAACAGTTATGTTTGTTTGAGTCATATTCTGAATTGTTTAGACAATTTATTATATGGATTGTATTGTGCATACAAAACTGCAAAGTCTTTGTGGCAGGCTTTGGAGAATGATACGTGCAAGAATGGACCTTTCTTTAACTCTAAAGCTTCTCCTCCAAATATGGTTTAGGCACAATGAAGATAGCTTCATGCTGCTTCCAAATAAGTAGAAGAAAACCTTTTCAACATAAGTCCTCCAATGAGTTCTACATAACCCAAGCAAAATACCTCCCTCTTGGATGTTTCCCTCTCCGGAATTGGACAACTCTCACAAGGATGTTCACGCCTTGAAAGATTCTAGTCTTGATTTTGAATATCGACCAATAAAACACACAAGGATTACTCTTGAAGAAGAAGAAATTTTTATTGAAGGTGTGAGATTACAAGGCTTCTCTTATGTGCCTTTTATAGGCAAAAATATCACAAGACAACAAACTATCTTACAAATTAAAATAATGATTAAAAAGTCTACACATCTCTAAAAACTATTCATGTAGGCTCCATAAAAACTAGTCTTGCAAGTCTTGAATGATGATTTTCAAAGTAGGTCCCTCAAGTACTATTCATGGAAGACTTTAAGGATTTGTCTTCAACTTGAAATCTTTTCTGGTTTGTGACTGATTTTTGGACATCTTCCAATCCGAACTAGGCTTTGCTCTTTTTTAAATAATTGTAGCCCATTGAGTGTAGAAAATAAGCATATAAAGTTCTTTGCATTTGGCCCAACCATTGAGGAGATACATCCAAATTACTGAAGGTATGTCACAGAATTCGGTAGAAACAATACTTCCATTTTCATGCTCCTTTTAGCTATCAAGACGACTGATTTTGGAAAAGTACAACTTTCGAAAAGTACAAAACATGAAAGTTGTAGATCTTTGTCTTAGATTTCCAACGCATCTTGCAAATCCTAATTTGGTCTTGTGGTTGGAGAGATACGCCAATTCTACCAAAACTGGTCCTGCAGAAACTCACAATCCGAGATGGGCCTAAACTAAAATAACATAAACATTTAAAAAGCAAAATAAAGAACACATTCTATCCTAATGATATTTTACAATGGTTCTAAAAATTCTTATAAATCATGTTATAGGTTCAATAAGGTGAACCCAATGTATAAATTCCCTTGGTTCATCTTGCACATGTTTAAATAGGAAGACCCTCATTTCATACATTAGTTTCTTAGTTTTACTTCTTGTTAAGGGTCCTTGATCTTGCATTTTTGTAACATTATGTGCATTCTCATACTTGACATGGATAAGGGTTATGGACCTCATCAGAGAAGATCTGAGAAAAATCCATATGCAAATTTTGGTCAAGACAAAGCTCATGTTGCCGAGGTGAAGAAGAAAAAGGCCATCTTGGGGTGAACAACAAAGGCATACAGATATCCAAGAAGTTCACAGGAAAATGCTGCAACCTTGGCATTCAGGGGCATGTCACCGATGAATGTCGCAAGCCCAAGAAGAAGCAAACCAAGGCAAAGGCGAACCTCGTTGATTCCATAGATGATATGAACCTATGTGCTATGGTATCAGAGTGCAATGCTTTGGGAAACATGCTCGAATGGTGGCTGGATGCTGACGCCACAAGACATGTCTGCTCTAGGAGGGCAATGTTCTCGGAGTACGGCCCAGAAATAACGAACAACTTTATATGGGGAACTCCGCCTTGTCAAAGATAGAAGGCGAAGGAAAATTTGTTTTGAAGCTGACTTCGAGGAAGCATATGACTCTACAGAATGTGCGCATGTCCCCGACATCAGGAAGAATTTGGTTTCTGGGGCTCTTCTAGTCATGCATGGATTTAGACTAGTGTTAGAGTGCAATAAAGTAATTTTTTCAAAAATGGCATGTATTTAGGGAATGAGTACTTGTCGGATATGATGTTTAATTTAACGTCATCACTATTGTACCAAAGAAAGAATTGCCCAAAGTGGCCAATAATAATGCTTCATCTTCTGCTTACATTCTTGAGCTTTTTGTGTATGGTATTTTCGTTTCGGACATGTTAATTACAAGTCAATACAACGAATGATTAATCTTCACTCATTACCTAAACTTAATTTTGACAATGAAAAATGCCAAATTTGTGTTGAAACAAAAATGGCAAAGGAGCCATTTCCTTCAATAGAAAGGAACACTAAACCTTTGGATTTAATTCATACAGATGCGTGTGATTTAAAGTTTGTGCAAATGAGAGGTGATAAAAAGTACTTTGTCACGTTTATCGACGATTGCACAAGCTACTTTTATGTTTATTTACTAAGTAGCAAAGATGAGCCGTTGATGCTTTCAAAGACTCTAAAAATAAAGTTGAAAATCAACTTTGCAAACGAATTAAAGCAATTCGTACTGATAGAGGTGGCGAATATGATACATCATTTAATGAATTCTTTTCAGAATATGGCATTATTCATCAAATGACTACACCATATTCACCTCAATCGAATGGTATTGCTGAACTCAAAAAGATAAATGCTATGTTGATAAGTTTGGGCTTACCTCAGAACTTGTGGGGGGAAGTAATTCTCTCAGCTGATGTCATTTTGAATAGAATTCCATCTAAAAGGATAGATGAATCCCCATACAAACTTTGGTAGGGCCATAAGCCCAGCTACAAATACTTAAAGTTGTGGGGTTGTCTGGCAAAGGTTCTGGGTACCTAAATTAAGAGAAGTAAAAACTGGGCCTAAAACGATTGACTGCATATTCATAGGATATGCGACGAATTATAGTGCATATCGATTCTTGGTGCATAAGTCAGACATTCTTGATATACATGAAAACGTTGTCATGGAGTCAAGGAATGCAGTGTTCTTCAAAGACTTCTTTCTAACAAGGAAGAAACAAGTACTGGTAAGCGAATGCGTGAGACGACTCCTCAAAGAACTGAGGAACTTTGTCAAATCAAGTGAGCTAGAATACCAACATCATTTGGACCAGATTTTCTAACCTGTATGGTAGAAAATGAGCCAAAGACCTTTTCTGAGGCAATGTCCTTCTGGAAAGAGGCAATAAATAGTGAGATAGAATCTATTATTCTAAATCATATTTGGAGCTGTTTGACCTTCCACCAGGAAGTAAACCACTCAGGTGCAAGTGTATTTTCAAGAAGAAATTGAAAGAGGATGGGTCGATCGACATGTACAATGCCCGGTTGGTAGCTAAAGGCTATCGACAGAAGGAAGACTTTGACTTTTTTGACACCTACTCACCAGTGACCAAAGTCACTTCGATAAGGGTGCTAGTTGCTATTTCGGTAGTCTATAACTTGGAAATCCATCAGATGGATGTGAAGACTACCTTTCTGAATGGTGAGTTGGAGGAAGAAATCTATATGGAACAACCCAAAGGGTCGTCATTCCAGGACAAGAATCGAAAGTCTGTTGACTTGTTAAGACTTTGTATGGACTGAAGCAAGTGCCTAAACAGTGGCACTTGAAGCTTGATCAGGTGATGCTAGCTAATGGTTTCAAGATCAATGAGTTTGACAAGTGTGTCTACATTAAGAACACACAGAATGCATATGTGATAGTATGCCTCTATGTAGACAACATGATAATCATGGGTAGTACTCGTGATATCATCTTGAATACGAAGAAGATGTTGGCGAAAAACTTTGACATGAAGGATATAGGAGTTGCTAACGTTATTCTAGGAATTAAAATTTCTAGGACAGCCGAAGGACCCATGCTGTCACAAACTCACTATATTGAATCTGTTCTAAAACGATTCAATATGTTTGATGTGAAACCAGTGAAGACACCACTAGACTTAAGTATACATTTAAGAAAGAACCAAGGCGAGCCAGTAGCTCAATTGGATTACTCGCAAGTAATTGGAAGTATGATGTACATAACAAATTGTACAAGACAAGACCTAGCATGTTCTGTAAACAAACTGAGTAGGTTTACCAGTAGTCCAAGTGATGATCATTGGAAAGATCTAAATAGGGTGATGAGATAGTTGAAGCATACAATGAACCTTGGATTACATTACACAAGATATCCAGTAGTACTGGAAAGCTATTGTGATGCCAATTGAATATCTGATAGTAAAGATTTTAAGTCCACCAGTGGATATTTATTCACGGTTAGTGAAGGTGTTGTGTCATGGAAATCCACAAAGAAAACATGCATAGCTCGTTCCACTATAGAAGCTGAGTTTATAACATTAAATAAACCCAGAGAAGAGGCTGAATGGCTTCAGAATTTCTTGGAAGATTTGCCATGCTGGCCTAAGCCAATCGCTCCCATCATCATACATTGTGATAGTCAGTCAGCTATAGGACGAGCTCATAGCAGTATCTATAATGGTAAGTCTCGACACATACGTCAGAGACACAACACCATTAAGTAGATACTCTCTAATGGCATGATTTAAATTGATTATATAAAATCAAAGGAGAATGTTGGGGATCCGTTTACAAAAGGTTCGCCTAGAGATCAGATGTCAAATTTGACAAACAGAATGGAACTAAACCATACAACGCAAGGACCTTTGTGACACAAATCCAACCTTGTTGAATAGAGTTCCCCAAATCTTGGTTCAATGAGAAAACTAAGTTATGAAGTTTCAGTAAGCACATGACAATAAAAATGTTGTATGCAGAAAGAGTAATGGTAAGCAGATGCTTTTAATGTTTCCTATATCTTGATATATCAAGTGGAGTATGACAGAATACTCTTTACAGGAAACACCTATGTAAGTGTGGTGTGGGGCCACTTCCATGAGAATTCTGTAAGGCAAGAATTCTCTTAAACATTTTCTGAAACCAAACGGTTCATGGCCAAAATGAACACAATCACGAGAACCAAAAATGTGTTAAAGAAAATGTTGTGTGAGTACTGTTGTCTAGGTTCACAATAAAGGCCAACTAGTTCGACATCAAGTCACTGGTTAGCCAAGTGGATTTGACAGTATATCACTAAGGAAGGTTCAAAGCCAGAAGCTACCTCTTCTAATGTAATATTTTCTTGTCTGACTTCTCGATAGAGTCTACATATGCATTTGCATTAATTCCCATTCATGTGGGGATTGTTGGAAAAATTGAAGGAAATAAGTCAAGTTGCAAACTCTGGTTAACAACGTATTTTAAACTCAATTATGATTAGTTTTCATTAATGATAAGTGAAAACTAATGAGACTTTAATTATTTGCGTAACGAGTAGATAATTTTAGGCTTTTGAATCACTCAATTATGATCAGCTAAGGTTGAATTTTGAAAATCAGTTAAGGCTAACCGTGCTGAGCTGACTTGAAGCTGTTATGATCTGATGGCTCAGGTTGAGCAGTTATCTGATCGAACAGCAGTGGACAGACATGATGTGGTTATCTGATCCAAGGATTCAGGCCGAGCAGGCATTTGATACTACAACTGTGGTTGAATTGACTGTAACAAGTTGACCTCAGTTCTCCTACAAATATGAGGCCGAGCTGACCTTTATGGTCATTCAGAAATCGACCCGAAAGCAATTTCTTCTCCTATCTATACTCTCTCTCCGCAAAATCATTTTGTCCTGCATACACTCAACATCCTCTGCACTTCAACTCATCCGAGGAGTCAAGGACTCTTTACAGGTTCGTTGAGTTCATATGCTGCAGTGCCGCTCATCTGAACTGGTTTTCTTGTAGCCTAGGAGACGGTTGCTTTCTCTGGTTGGGCACGGTATACCGGAGCAATACGTCTTAAGGACAAAGTCTTGGACTCACCTCGGATTGTCTGCTCGGCTTAACTACTGAGTTTCTATTAGACAGTACTGTCGTGCTGAGTTGTTGCCGAGTTGAGCTCTGCTGTGTGCTGTGCTCTGCTGGACGGTTGATAGTGCAGTATTGTTGTTCTACAGTGCTGCCAAACTGAGCTATGCTGTGTGCTGAGCTCGGCTGAGTGTCTGTTGCTTAGCAGTGCTGCTGTGCTGAGCTCGGCTGAACGGCTGATAGCACAACATTACTGTTCAGAAGTGCAGCTATGCTGAGGTCGGTATGCCGACTGTCCAGAATGCACTCAATTGTGCTGTTTGGACTGATCTGACTTGACTGATCGACCTGGCCTGTGCTGAGCTGGCAGGTCGGCTGTACTCTATTTCACAAGCACATACTGTACAGAATTTGATTTTGTCTAACTTGAATTTTCCGAACAAAATATTGGTGTAACAGAGACACAACATGTATACTTATTACAAATTTATTTCGCTCACAGTATGTGTTGTCTTATTAAATTTTATGTTAGATAAAATATGTAAAAATAAAAAAATAAACATGCTTATATAGAGAGTGTTGAGAAATCGGTGTTTGAATGATTTCCAAATGCATGATTTATATGTTATGTGATTTCATAATGCATGATTTAAATGTTATGTGATTTCAAAATGCATATGATATATATATCTCTTATATGCTTATATATATCACTGTTGCACTAACAAGCCATGAAGCGTTAATGCTTAAATCATATGGCAAACATTGTTGTGTTCACAATATTTTCAGGTGACATACTAGATGAACTAAATGAGTTCATTAAATACAACGCTTAAGGATATATTTGAAAATATCTATTATTCAACAAATCTAAAAATGGAAAGTTCGTCTCTACATCTCTCCGATATATACACGGCATATATATATATATATATATATATATATATATATATATATATATATATATATATATATATATATATATATATATATGCCTTATGGATATACACGGCATATATATATCTCTTGGATACACACGACATATATACATTTCTTAGAGTCACAAGGTGTTAGGACCCGCACCCCCGGGCTAGTAAGAAAAGGAATTACGATGGAATTAGAGTGTGATCGTCGTACCACACTTAGTATAACAAGTGTGTAAATGAACCTTAAATAAAGATTTAAAAATTACTAAAATTATCCTAAAAGACATAAGAATAGTTAGGATAAGTTTATAAAGAGTGGTACAACTTTTATTAGGACATAAATTAAAAGGAAAAGGAATCAACTCATAAGAATAGTGGGAAAGGACAAAATGGTAATTCCACCTCACCACCCCTTCAAAACCCGCCCCACCCTTTAGTGTAAGACAAAATGGTCTTGCAATTTGTTTATTCCATTTTCTTTTATTTATTTTTTCACACCTTTTCTTCATCCAATGGCATTGCATGCATGCCTACACCCCACTTCCTTTATTTTCTTCCATTTTCCCCCCACAATCATTCCATCCTCTTACACATTTGAAAGATTCTTCCAACCAAAAGCCATGCATGTCATATACCCTTACACTTTCATATTCTCAACCAAGACAAATGATGATGACTCCACTTCCCATCTCCTAAATTTCGGTCATGGGCAAAAAGAAGAAGACAAATGAGAAAGTCTTACACACTACATATTTCCAACCAATCATCCTACATGCATACTTTTTTCTCCTTTCTTTTGCCCATCCATCACTTCACTTTACATCTTTAAGTTTATCCCCCAATTCCATTACATACAGTCTTTATCCTCCTTACACCTCACTTCCCAAGCAAAAGACAAATGATGATTAACTATTCCCCAAAGTCTCAAATTTCGGCTAAGACCATACAAAGGGCATAAACATTACTTCTTAATTTCCATTCACCTGATTCCTTTCATTCTCTCCACCACACATCACATTCTTCCTTCCAAACCCTTTCATTTCACTACTCCTTCTCCTTAATAAACTTTCTTCCCTCATCTTCTTTGCCCCCACAACCGAGATTCACCTCAAGCAGGAGGAGGTGATTTTGTTTCAACTTAACTTCTCCTTTCTCATCTCAATCAACAAATTCTCTTCCTCTCTCTCTATTTTTATTTATCTCACTTGAAACAAGATTTCCTCTTCCCCTTTCCAACCATTAAACCGTGAGCTCCAAGTTAGGAGAATGAAGAAATTCTCCAATCTTCAAGTGTAAGAACAATGTATATGTGGAGGAAATCACAAGGTAAGAGCCAACATCATCTATTCTAGTTCTCTATCCTTACATGAAGTCTCTAAAAAGCTCAATAATTCTCCTTAAATAGGCACTTGAACCTTGTGTAAAGCAAGGAGGGAAGAAGGTATATAAGTTAAGGAAGTGAAGGAAAGTGAAGGATTTCAAGGGTAAGTCCATTAAGAATCTATCTTGGCACATTCTTAGTTCTTCTACTTCTAAAAGAACTAATCTTTCTCATCTTGTTGGCCATATAGACCGAGAGTGATCAAATAGGGAAAAAGAAGGCATCTTTTCCTCTTGAATGTGAGAATCAAAGGAGAAGACAAGTATTCTTCCTAGCTTCTTCATGCACGTTAAAAATGTAATCTTTGATGTATAAATCATAAGACGGATCAAACATGCATAGGATTGAATAATGTCTTCATTAAGAACTTAAAGAAAATGTATTTGCATGTTCATTATGTGATGATATTGGTGTAATTTCATGGTGTGCATACCTATGAAGATGATGATATATGAAAAGGTTTTGCATGTTAAAATATAAGAAGGATGTAGGCCTCATACGTGCTTGCATGTAACATTCTCATGGTCATAATCTCTAGCATAACCTTTATCTTCATTGCTATGTTACTTGTGAACATGCATGGTTTGATTGTTGTTGGAATACAACCATATGTATGGATGTGTTCATACTAATCTTGCATGTACTTGGAAATGGATGAAAAATCATGCATTCACATGCTCTAAACTTCGGCCCCAAAGGAATATTATGTATACCATTATAATGACTATTTATCTCTACTTGTAATGTATGTGAGTAAGTGTAAATGGTATAATCATTTTGCATGAGAATACAAGTTAACGAAAGACAACAAATATGTGGGTGGGTATGCATGTGAGATTCGGCCAAGTGGCCATAAATGGTATTATGATGATGAATTGTGTGTCACCATATGTAAATTTCATAATGACTATATATATATATATGTGTGTGTGTGTGTGTGTGTCATGCATGAAATCAATAAGTGGTGAAAGTGTATGTGCGTGTGTGTGGTAACTTTCGGACAAGTGGCCTTTTTGATAACCATGGATGATGATTTTTCATTATTAATGTGTATATGGTTGAACCTATTTAAAGAGTTGGATAATGCACAAGCTACTCATAGTAAAATTTGCAACGTACAAACTAATAATTAAAATAAGTTGCCGAATTAGAAAATAAGCTGTTTTAGCTACTTAAATCAAATTAATTAACGAGAATGAAACGGTAAACTCAACACTTTATTGAAGCCAAGAAATGAGGCTGTTTTCATAAGAATTATAAAGTCAATTATGAAAAGGACCCTTTAGGATAAGATTGTCACAATTAAAGTATAAGGGAGGGCTTCTTCTTAGGGATGGGCCGCCGAACCCCACAAACAACCAAAACGGTAATTTTATCAAGGAAAATGATGGGATACAAGAGCCAACCATTAGCTTTAAGTTGCGAAATTATTAGAAGTATGAAGTCAACCCATACTGAGTCTACTCGCATGCATTCGACGAAGTTATTTTGGAATGCGACATATTCTACCATACGATGCATAGTTATGAAAATGAATATCACGCAAACGTTTTCAAAATGAGTTTTACAAGACATGTTTTCATAGATGACTTTATGGCGTGAAAGATTTTAAAATAATTTTAATGGATCGTACCTTGTGTTGACTGGCTCCACATGAGACACGATATGCTGTTTTGATAGCTTACATGCATGTTTGGAGGCCACCTGACATCGAGTGTAGTAGTGAGGATGTCAGGGGCAACATCTGTTCAGATTCACCCCTCATTGGGTGTTTTTCTGTCTATCGCCTCATTACGCTGGAACCTAGGTGAGAGGTTGGCATCATATGGCGAGTTCATGTTTACATTCTGGCAAAGTGTAACACCGTGTATGGGACCCAGGATCTTTGTCAACGTGTTTCCGTTAGTCTTGTATGTATGATGTAACACCGAGGTTAGACCTCTGGTTTCATAGACGGTACACAACTACGCGGAGAGTCACCATTAGTTTATGTACGTACGATGTAACACCATGGTTGGACAATCGAGATTCATAGACCGTACACGACTACTTGGGGAGTTCAGTCGGTGGGTCTTGTGTACGTTTTTATAAGTTAAGACATGTTCTGAACACCATTATGAACGGATCTGATACAAGGAATTCTGACACATTTATCACTTGCATGATTTCTCTGAAAAAGGCGCATGACATTTTATCGCATATCCATACACACGTATACCTGTGTCACCCTACCAGATACAAGTTTCGACCCTTAGTGGATCAGGAATGATGTTACAGTTTAGGGCTTGGTATAGACGTAGGAAAAGAAACTGTCTCTGAAGTATATGTAAAAGACTGTACCATTACGTAATAATAAGGAAATATAAACGGCTAATGAATACTTCAATCTTTGATATTCTTTCTATAAGTTTGCCTGTTTTATGCATTGTCGTTACTTTAGTTCATCTGTTAGTACATGTTATGTTACTATTCACGTTTCATGTTCTGTTCACCATGCATGGTCCACATGACGAACCTAGGCAAAAATACTTGCTGAGCGATTTGTTATCGCTCACCCCATCATTTACCACATCGCAGGGCTAGAAGCCAGTTCAGACACAGGGAGAGATGAGCCAGAGAGAGCATCAATGATGAACTTATGGACTGGATTGTGTATTTCCCTTATGTTATTTCAGACTTGTATTTTGATATTGTACTTGTGACACTTCAGTTGTACACAGATCTAGTTATTCTGTTTTATGCATGTCGGTTATGCGTTGTACATTTTATATTGCTTCTGTGATTATGATACACATTATGTCGACATGCACATGAATGTTATCGATGCCCTGTACTTCTCGTAGCAGAGTACGGCGGGTGCACCGTGCCGAGACCCTAGTATCGGGCGGGGTGTTACACACGATATATATATATATATCTTGGATACAACACGACATATATACATTTCTTGAAGTCACAGGGCATATATATATATCTCATGGATATAAACACGACATATATTCATATCTCAAGACGACAAGCTATATTTTTCTATCTTGACATTTCATCGATATGCCATCAACATATGTCAACGACAAGAAAATCATATACACATCATATACATATCCAAGATATTCTCAAGTCATATATTTCATGTCATCAAACTTTCAAAATTATATCGACATGGCAAAAGTGCATAAACCGAAAGTTGTCATATCATATGACTATCGAGCCATCACCGACACATCATATATTTACCATACAAAGATGTCCAGCCAATATACATTTCTAGAACTCAAAAATTTCGTGCACTACATGGAAGATACAGTACCAAAGTCACATCACAGATACATATATCAATTATCCACCATCTTCCTTATTTCTCAGAAATTCAAATTCAAAATTGATACACCCATGGCCAAATTTCTTAATCACTTTGGAGCTACATGTTTTTATCTATATTACATGTTACATAACACATTTTATATGTCAAAGGGTTTTGCGACAAAACGGAGAAAAATCGAGCAATCGACAGAAGTTGAAAATTGAAGTTCCTACATCATCTTGAATGGAACTTTTTTCTACTACATGTTGCGACATGTATTTATGCATGTCTTACACAACAAAATACTTATCTTGAAAGGTTCTAGAAGACGAGGTAAAATGGTAATTGAAAGTTACCATGATTCATGAAGATCTACCTTATTACCATGCAAGATTCAAAATTCAATCTCAGCATTTGAAAGCTGAGAGGGGGTGGCAGTTTTGAAGAGATTGGGAGCCTTGGTGGATCTCATCTTTTATTATTTGATAAAGAAGAACCCACAAAAGAATTCAAGCAATTATGGAAGACAAAGATACACAAAATAAGGAGTCAAAGTTGAAGAATAATGCTGAATTTTTCAGCATGTTGGCTGAATTTTGGGAAAGAATCAAGGGCCAAATTTATTCAATATTATTCAAAGGAGATGCAAGACTTCTTCCAAGGGCATTCAAGACAAATCTTCAAGTCATTTACAACCCTAAGGGGCGCCCCATTCATCTATAAAAAGGGAGGAAGATTATCAACACAAGACAAAAACTTCATTGCAAAATTCATACACTTAATCTTCTATCTTCTTCTCTTGTATATAGACTTAAGCCTATCATTCATAAATTTCATACACTTTGAATAGGCTTCATATACACCACCATATACGTTTCATTGTTGTACAAAATTGATCAAGGTGTGATCAAACCTTCATTTGGTGAGGTGGTGCTGATTGGTGCTCATTGACGTTGATTGTAGGTGTTGAACATTGTTAAAGAGTTGGACATTAAAGAAGTTGGTGTATAACTCTAGCCAACCTTTTTCTAAGGTGACTTTGGTGATTAGTGAATACCAAGGAAGGTGTCATTGAACACTGGAGTAGGTCTCTTACTTTCAGCACATTTACTCTCAGTTTCTGTTTTTGTATCGTTTTCATAGCCAAAGTAAAAATAGCAAACGATTTTCAAAAATCATAATATTTTGCAGAAACATAGCCACATGTCTTAGGTGTCATTTGCAACAAGTTTCATTGCATTTGTATAAGTATAAGTCATCCAAATGTTCAGAGTTCTGATACTAGTGCAAATTTGTTTTTCAGATTGGCAAAGATTGAGAACATCAACGTGGTTGATATACTTGCCAAAGGAATTTTTCAAAACTGTTTCAACTCAGTAAACTAGACATCTTAAGAAACATATCATCAAATTTTCAGACCATTTAGAGTTGACATCAATTAGGAATAAAGTTTTCCATTCTTAGGAAAAATTGTTCACAAATTGACACAGTCAGGTCAGGGACATTGTTTCAGGGTTTTATGCTTCGAGTTTTAATCTGAAATTTTATAACACATTTATAACATCTGAGAGTACATTATCACCAATTGTCATAAATTTTGGAGGTCTATAACATAGTCGTCTGAGTATTCAAAAACATGGTCTGAAAACAGATTCTGTTTTCAGAAGTGAGTAATTGGTCACTAAAATTTTTATAAACCAATTTTTTCCCGCACTCACTATTCAACCCCAACTTCTAGTGGCTAACAGATCCAACAAGTGGTATCAGAGAAAAGTACACTCACAACAAGAAGATATAACAATATTTGTGAGATGACATCAACTAGTCACAAAACCGAGCAAGAAGGTATGTCTAGCCAAAGGCCTTCACTTTTCGATGGTGAGTCATTTAATCATTGGAAACTTCATATGAAATTGTTTCTTATGGCTATTGATATTGATTTGTGGTCTATAATAGAAGGTGGTCCATTTATTCCATCTAAGATATCCATAGTTGGCAGTGTTGCTTTAGAAGTTACAAAATCTAAACTAGAATATACAAGTGATGAGAAAAAGAAGCTAAGTATGAATGCTAAGACCATGCAACTTCTTCTAAATGGTTTAAGCAAAAGTGAATCTACTTATGTATCTAATTGTTCTAGTGCACAAGATATGTGGAAAAGTTTAGAAATGAAGAATGAAGGAACAAGTCAAGTAAAAGAGTCTAAGATCATTATGCTTATGTCTACTCTTGAATCCTTCAAATTGTTGCCAAATGAATCCATTGTTGATATGGATTTGAGATTAACTAACATCTACAATTCTCTTGAGTCTCTTGGCAAAGCTTTCCCTTCACAGGAAAAAGTACAAAATGTATTAAGAAGCCTTCCATCCGAATGGGATCCGAAAGTTACTGAAATAGAAGAAAGCAAGGAAACCAAGTCAATAAAAATGGAAGAATTGATTGTATGGTTAAAAGTGTATGAAATCAAACTTACTATAGGGAAATCCGAATCAACTTCCAAACAAGATATGACTATAGCTTTTACATCAAATGGATATGTCTCTACTTTCCAAAGCTCGTATGGGGTTTTATCCATCTTCTTAAATGGAATTTTATTTAAAATGACGTTAGCTGAGAGAATTGTTTCTCCCCATAAGTTCTGAGGTAAACCCGAACTTATCAACATAGCATTTGTCATCTCCTTTAGAGTATAGTTTTTGCGTTCAACAATACCATTCGATTGAGGTGAATATGGTGCAGTCATTTGATGAATAATGTCATGTTTTGAACAGAATTCATTAAACGGTGTATCATATTCGCCACCTTTATCACTACGAATTGTCTTAATTCGTTTGCTAAGTTGATTCTCAACTTCATTTTTATAGTCCTTGAAGGCATCAAGGGCCTCGTCTTTGCTACTTAGCAAATAGACATAACAATATCATGTGCAATCTGTTAGGAAATCGAACGAGATCACTGCAAAAACGCGCAGCGGAAAACAAAAATTGATCTCTGATTTCCTACCAAGGATCCATGTTGTTCATTTAATTCGACAAAAGAAATCAAAAAGTACCTCCGTAGATTCGAAATCTGCAGATGGAAGAGGTGCGAAAATACGATCACCCTCTGTCGGTATCCACACGAACGCTTTCGCCCGGAGTGCTAGCTCTTCAAACGGCGCGGCTGAAGAATTCGGTTTTCACAAAAACGATTCTCGCCCTTTCATTTTCTACTGGTTGTGTGGTGTACGAGATACACCATGCTCCGTACATATATATAGATATCAAATCCGATTCCTGATCGGATTGGTTAATACCTATCATAATCCGCATCAAATACGGATTCTGTTAGGATTAGATAACACCAATCAAAATCCATATCAGATATGGATTCTCTGTTATTATCTGATGATATAAATATATACAAAAAAACGAAATTAATAATAATAATAATAATTAATATCCAATATTAATATTATTAATATTAAAATGATAATGATAATAATAATAATTAATATCCAATATTAATATTATTAATATTATTAATCTCAGCCATACGCATTCTTGTGTGTGACCCGATAGGCCCATATTAATTGGCAGTTGATCAAATCTCTATTAAACCAACAAGTCGTAATTGGCCTCTAGCAAGGCATTACAACTACCCAATTAATACGAGTAAAGTCCAACTAGCCTAATAATAGTACATGCATTAATCCCTTTGTCACACGATATCTAGTTTGAACATAAGTCATGGTCAGCGTCATACTTATATAGTTCAAACATATGATTACTCGATCTCTAAGTAGACTGATAAAACAAATGATATTGATCACACTATCAATTCATTTGAGCACGGCCATGCATTTCACAGTCTCACTAATCGAGGGGCCTAAAGATATCTCTCTCAAAAGAGAGGGACAAATTCTATCTTGATTGTTCAATATCCTCTACATAATTTCTATCACATTCAATCATGACCTTTATTATTATCCAGTTACGGATAACGTTTGATCATGTCAAAATATAATAGTCCTTATGTTGGAAACTATGACAATCTCAAGTCAAAGGATTAAAACATGACTATCATGAGATTTACTTATGACGCTAATCCATGTAGCAATCTCATGATGGGTCTATCCAATACACTGTTCTCTAACAAGTATCTATGAGATTGATTCGTATCACCATACACATAATCATCTCATGATTATCAAATCAATACTCATACTGATTATAAATTATTTTATCTCCATAACAATAATGAATCAGGGACATATATCAAAATTGTGTAACATACTAACCAACAATAATGATAATAAAACCTCTTTTATTAATAATAAATGCATAACATAAATATCCAAATCATGGCCTAGGGCACATACACTAACACAATCATCGATAAAAGTTACGAAATACTTTTTATCACCTCTCATTTGCACAAATTTTAAATCACACACATTGGTATTAATTAAATCCAAAGGTTCAGTGTTTCTTTCTATTGAAGGAAATGGCGTCTTTGTCATTTTTGCTTCAACATAGACTTGGTATTTTTCTTTATTAATGTTCAGTTTGGGAAATAAGTCAAGACTAGTCATCCTTTGTATTGACTTGTAATTAACATGTCCCAAACGAAAATGACATAAACAAGAAGACTCAAGCATATAAGCATAAGTAGAAGCATTCTTATTAGCCTCTTCGGGCAAAAGTTTCTTGGATACAACTGTCATTACACTTAACTTGACATATTATCAGTTAAGTATCCCTTTTCCAGAAACACCCCATTCTTACTCAGATTAAATTTATTACAATCAAATAATAGTCTAAGTCCATGACTGACTAGTAAAGCTCCAGAAACTAAGTTCTTACGGATGTCAGTAACGTGCAGTACATCTCGCAGAGTCAATTTCTTTCCTGAAGTCATCTTCAGAAACACATTGCCCGAACCTTCAAGCTTCGAGCTATTAGAGTTCCTCATGTATAGCTTTTCATTATTCTTCACCGGAGAATAATCTCTGAACATCGTCCTGTTGGTGCAGACGTGTCGAGTGGCTCCAATGTCCACCCACCATTCACGAGGATTTCCTACTGCGTTGCACTCAGAAACAACAGCGCACAAATCCAGATCATTCATCTGGCTGACAAGGTTGGCTTTCGTTTTTTCTTGTTTTTTTCTTGGGATTACGACATTCAATACTGCGGTGCCCCTGAATTCCACAGTTATAACATTTTCCAGTGAACGTTTTGGCAACTTTCTTGCCTTTAGGATTCACTCCAACAGGATTTACCTTTTTCTTTTTCCTCGCCTCTGCGACATGAGCCTTTGCATGGCTAGAACTTGAACTTGGCTTTCTTTCGGATCTGCGGTTGTCCTCCTCTATACGGAGTCGAACAATCAGATCCTCCAAAGTCATCTCCTTTCGCTTGTGTTTGAGATAGCTTCTAAATTCCCTCCATGAAAGAGGTAGCTTCTCAATCACAGACGCCACTATGAAAGATTCACTGTACGACATGCCCTCTTCTTCTATTTCGGCCACTAACATCTGAAGTTCCTCAATCTGAGAAACAATAGTCTTGGAGTCTGACATTTTAAAATCAAGGAATTTGCCAACGACAAACTTCTTTGTACCGGCATCCTCCATGCGGTACTTCATATCTAAGGCCATCCATAGTGACTTTGTAGTTTTAAAGGTACAATACAGTCCGCACAAAGAATTGTCTAAACAACTTAAAATATGACTCAAGCAAACATAATTACTATAATTCCACGCTTCAGCCATCAAACTGTTTTGCATATTCTGATTTTGATCTTCAACCGGAACCACTTTCGGAGGATCCTCAGTCAGCATTTTAGCTAAACCCATTGTTGTAAATAAAACAACATCTTTTGCTGCCAGCGTTTGAAGAAACTGCCTCCAAACTTTTCCCGCTTCTTAACCTGTCCAACCGCAGGGACAGGCGCAGCAACAGTAGGTGCAATCGGAACAACACAGTTCTGTTCCTGAGAACCAACGTGCACAACATTGAATGAATTAGAGATTTCGTTCTCTATCACGTTTTAGTTTCTGACAAATGTAGAAACAACAAGTCCAAATGCATACAGAATACTGTAAATAAACCGGTACAAAATTGAGATAAGAAAAAACTCGTCTTAAGATTGTTACGTCCTATATGAAACTCAGATTCTATACAGATTAGAGAACGAAACTGACATTCTGTATAGCACAAGGATGAGCAGAGCTCAGCACAGGAAGAGCTGAGCTCAGCACAGGATGAGCTGAGCTCAACACAAGAAGAGGTGAGCACAGAGAAGATCTTAACACAGGGAAAAGCTCAACACAGAGATGAGCTCAACACAACAATGAGCTCAACATAGGGAAGAGCTCAACACAGAGATGAGCTCAACATAGAGATGAGCTCAACACGGGGAAGAGCTCAACATAGGGATCAGCTTAACACAGAGAAGAGCTCAACACAGGAAAGAGCTCAAACACATAGATGAGCTCAACACACGGAAGAGCTCAACACAAGAAGGTCTCAACACAAAGAAGAGCTCAACAAAGGGAAGAGCTCAAACACAGATATGAGCTCAACACAGAGAAGAGCTCAACAGGGAAGAGCTAAAACACATAGAAGAGCTCAACATAGGGAAGAGCTCCACACAGAGAATAGCTCAACAAGCAAACCGAGGCGAGTCCAGCACTCTGTCCTTAAGACGAATTGCTCCGCTAAGAACTCCATGAACCTGACAAAAGTTCTGACTTTTCAGATTAATGAAATGCAGCAGCAGTGTATGCAGTATGCAGCAGTAGTTTATGCAGAATGCTCGTGTGCAGCAGGAGAAAGGAAGAAAAATTTTAGTGAACCTCAGAAGCAGAGCACTCCCTCCATTTATTGAAGGAAATCTTGGAGGTTACGGGAACTCATGACCGCACTGATCAGCCAGTAACCCCCACGATTCAAAAGCCTAAAATCATCTACTCATTACGTAGATAATTTAGAACTAATTAGTTTCTATTTTTGATTAACGGACACTAATCATGATTAAGCTCAAAATGTGTTGCTCACTAACTTTAGACAAATCCATTTTCAAAATTTCTTCCAACAGGCTCTACTGCTCCAAGAAGCATTGTGGAGGATGCAAATCAGGAGCCCAGCAATCTTTTAAGTTGGTAAGGACTTACGCATTGACGCACACAAGGTGTGCCCCCGCAAGCCAGGCCTTCGGCCTAGCAGCAATGAAACACCCATACTATGTGCTTGTCCCTTATTCGAACTCTTGATCCCTTGGAGCAACTCTCAACCTGAATACCAACTGAGTTACTGTTATGCCCCACACCCTCCGTAAATAAATAAAGGATAAACGAAAATTAAATAGGTTAAGGAAAATTAATGATAATGAATTAAGAATTAAGTATTAGGATTAATTGGGATTTATTGAAAGGATTACATATAGAATTAAGTAGTATTTAATTTTAGAATTAAATATTAGAAATTAATCCTTTAAGATAAATAAGATAAAAGGATATAATTTAGAAACTCCAAATTTCACCCTTTCCCATATTAAACTAACAGAACGTCAGTTTTTCCGCAAAGAAAAAAAAAACCGATGCCTCATCTCTCTCCCTTAGGCGATTTCTTCACCCTTGCAACCCTAGGAGAAGAATTTCTACAGCAATCAATCCGTTCTTCATTCGTTCTTCGATTCTTCTTCAAGTAATCAAAGGCAAGTAATCTACTTATAAGTTCCTGCGTTTTGCGAAAGAAAAAGGCCTACTTTTGATATCAAAATTGGATCACCATGCAGTAGTTTCTTTCCGTGAATCTATATGTGCCTTATGTGTTTTGGTTTGAGATTTGGCCACTATATTTTGTAATATCGTTCGTTGTTTTTGTTGTTTATGTGAGATCATGTAAATCCCAATCCCTTGAACCCTACTTTGTTGATGTTTGCAGTTGAAGGGAAGGGAGAGTGAAAAAGATGAGACCTTTGGGGTTGTTGGATGATTGATTTGAGTTTTAGGCTTGAATCTTTGATGTGCGTGTGAAGGATCTTGTTTTGGTGAATTAAGAATGGATTGATAGGGAAGTTTAGGCTTGGAATGGTTGGAAGAAATTTGGAAAACGTTTGGGATTTAGATCTGCATTTTCTGTAGAGAACGCAGTGAAAATTCTAGAAAACGAGGACATCGATCGATCGATGTATAGAGAGGGAGAGATCGATGTGTCTCAGATGGACATCGATCGATCGACGTAAGCTGAGTAAGGGTTCGATGTGTCTCAGTAGTACGTAGATCGATCGACGTATAAGGGGTTGAGAGTTTGATGTTCTCTGATGAACTTCGATCGATCGATGTGAGGGTTCGAATTCACGTCGATCGATCGATGTAGAAAGGGGTGAGAGATCGATGTTCAGTGATGGACATCGATCGATCGATGTGAGGGTATGAAGTCATTGTTAGGTCCGAAATACACTCTAGAGGGGGGGTGAATAGAGTGTTTGGCTATTTTGCGGAATTTTCTCGTTTGCTCAACTCAAAAAGGTATTCAAAATCAGAGCAAGAATGGAAGATGAGAAGTAGTGAATGAGTACACCGGATATAGAGTGGTTCGAATCGTAAATGATTCTACTCCACTACCACTTTGTTTCCAAAGTGGATTTTCAACAACTACTCTTCTTATTATGAACAATAAGAACAACCACAGCAACACTTACACTAACACTTTAGTGTAAGCCACAACAACATTAACTTTTTGCACAAAACACACTTGTGCAACCACAGCAACTACAGCTATTAGCAAGAACAACTTCTTTCTTCCTCACAACTTCAACAAAAGTTCCCTCAAGAACTTCTCACAGTGGGTTGAAGAAATATGGTAAGGATCACACTTTCTCACAAGTCTAAGCACAAGCAAGAGATCAAATATTTATGGTTCCTCTTGTGCTTGACTCTTTTTCTCTCAATATACAATAATGAAGATCAAAGAAAAGCTAGACAAGCTTTAAACAAATTTACAAGTATGAGAGAAATATACAACAATGGAAAATGAAGCTAGATGATGTTGAAAGTGTGTAATTGCTTCCTCAGCCTCTTCTATTTATAGATGAAGTTCACCACGTTTTTGAGACTCTCCACCATGTCTTCATCTTCAAAAATGTCAAGATAATGCCCAAATAGTCTTTAGCCACCCTATGGAGTGATTTGATCTTGGATAGCCACCCTAGAGAATCTTAGACATGTATACAATAGTCAAGGAAGCATGTAATAGGTTAGGTTAAAGTCCACAAGAATTTTGAGCAAGATTGGAAAGAGAAAACATTAAAAATCTCCCTTGGATTTTGTTCCAACGTTTAAAAAATTTTGAATTCTTAGCACATCGATCGATCGATGTCTCTTATTTGAGAGACTGAAGTATACATCGATCGATCAATGTCTTGTAGCTTAGAGATCGATGTCTCACAGAAAGTTCCAGGTTTGATCTTTCATACATCGATCGCTCGATGTATGTTCTTCTAGAGATCGATGTACACATCGATCGATCGATGTGCATAACTTCAGAGATCGATGTCTTACAGAATGTTCCTAGATTGGTTCTGTCATACATCGATCGATCGATGTCTCTTATTCAAGAGACTGATGTATACATCGATCGATCGATGTCCTTCAATTTAGAGATCGATGTCTCACAGTGTGTTTTTCTTACTTTCCTTCATATTCCAAGTGTTAGATTCCTTTTTATCTTTTTCAAACCATCTTTTAATTTCATCAAAACTCTTCATATCCCAACAGTCATATCGATCGATCGATGTGAGGGTATGATGCCAAGCAGTTTTGTGGGAAAATAAGAGAAGAAAGAGGGAAGCTAGGGGACCCATTGTGTGACCTTAGGGAATTCTTAGGACCTGATTGAGGTTAGTCTAAGTCTTGGGAACATGACTTAAGATGGTAAATCAAATGTGGAGACTTTATAGGGTATTCGAATCGGACTTCAACGTGAATGACCTAAGGGGTTAGGAATGAACGTATGTGGCTTTACAGAGTTCAAAAGGAGAAATGTGAGGGTTCCTACATTAGCCTTTGGGTTCTAGAATCAATGTTTAGGTGATGTTGACCTGCCGGGAAGAATAAGCTCGAGTGTGTAAGTGAGATGAGTCTCGTGTGACTGATTGAAATGTGAATGTGATTTGAAGTATGTGATTAAAGAATGTGATTGATACGAGGAGTCTTGCACTCTTGCATCATGGCACTTGCATTTGCATAATTTTTTGAAAAGAGCTGTGCTTCGGTACAGGGTATAAAGTTTGCGAAATGGGCTGTAATGTGTCATGGGATGGAAATATAAGTTGTGGCACATTACAGGGTATACAGTTGAGCTATAACGTGTCATGGGATGGAAATATAAGCTGTGGCACGTTACAGGGTATAAAGTTGGGCTGTAATGTGACATGGGATGGAAATATAAGCCGTGGCACATTACAGGGTATAAAATTAAGATGTAGTGTGTTATGGGATGGAAATATAAGCCGTGACCCACCACAGGGTATAAAGTTATATGACCGGACATTGTGACATGCATTGCACTGTTTTGAAAAGAAATTGCATATGCATTTGTGACTTTATAGTGTAGTGCATATTTTGTCATGCATCACGCGAGTTGTTACGTTATGTTTGGTTGTAACTGGATTGTCATCGAACTGTTAAATGCGTATGAATTACGGTTCTTGTTCTGGTATGCTACTAGTCTATATTTTTTTGAAGTTATACAGGACATGTGCCCCATCAATCCCGTGAATTATATATTACTCATGTCTTGCCATGTGTTGATCTCGTATGTCTTATAAGCGGGTTACTTGCTAGCGTTTTTCGCTAAGGGTACTACCTTTGTGATGCAGGTGAGTCTGAATATGATATGATCTTCATAGAGGATGACGGCGAGTGAGCTGAATGGGATGTCTAGAAGTCACCATGGGAATTGTGCTAGACTATCTCTTGTAATTTCAGTTTTCTTAGTTCATTTGAAGAATTAGACGGCTGCGTCCATAAACAATTATTGATAGTCACTTTATCTTTTGGTGTACTGCTGTGATCGTTTAGATCTATGTGATACACGTTTCCGCACTTATTTCTCTTACGTCATTGATGTTGTATATTCGAGAGATGAGACGTCTTGTAGTCCTCTAATTAAGCTACGACGGGTGCACCGGTTCGAATCCACTGTCCGGGTCGGGGCGCTACAGGTGGTATCAGAGCCTAGGCTTCAGATCTACCTCGGAGACCTAGGTTATGTCATATAGAGTCTTAAGCTATGATCTTGACCCTAAGTTGATCTATAGGTCTAAGTATGTGATCTTAAATATAAGTTTGATTGGGATGGATGTGTGCGAGCGCGATAAAATTTAATCAATAAATGTTATTTTATTTTAGTTTACGAATTCCGCCTTGTACAACGCATATTGGCCTTCAGTATTTACTTTAGGAATTGCTGAATGCTAATAAGCGTTGATTTTGCAGAAAATGCCTCCCCGAAGAGATAACCAAGGAAACGGTGGCAATGGAAACGAGAACCCTCCACCACCACCAGTGTTAGTACCTCAGGCATTGATAGACGCTATCACAGTGATAGCACAAGGAGTTGCCCAGCAACAACAACAACCTCCTCCGCCACCACCGCCTCAGCACGACATTCATTACTATACTGGGGAGATGCGGAAGATGCATGCCCCCACCTTTGAAGCGACCACTGACCTAGAGGTGGCCGGATTTTGGTTGGACGAGGTGGAAAAGTGCTTCAGGCTGGTGCAAGTGCCTGAAGAACTTAAGGTTGACGTGGCCACACCGATGCTGATCGGCAGAGCAAATGCATGGTGGAATGGTATTCTGCCCACGATGACTCCCCCTATTCTATGGAGACAATTCGTACAGGCCTACAAGGATTACTATGTTCCTGAAACTGCCATTTTGGAGAAGATGAGGCAGTTCGATAAATTTGAGCAAAGGAGGATGTCCGTTTCCGACTATGCCGATAGATTCCATGCCTTGAGCAAATTCACGCCCATGGTGTGGGAAAACAACAGGATGAAGATACTGAAATTTGAGGAAGGTTTGAACCCCCGCATACGGACGGCTATAGCGGGGTCTAGCTTGAAAACGTTTGAAGAGATGTTAGATGCATGTTATCGTGTGGAGAGTGACATGCGCTGGTCACAGCCTAGAGAGGCTCGTGACGAATCTAGTAAGAGGCCCAGGGAGGATAGAAGTGGAGGTAGACCCGGACGCTGGGTCAAAATTCCTAGGAAGGACAGACGGGACCAGTTCAGAGGGCACCGCAACTGAATCAGCCCGACCGCCAAGCACCAGTAGTATGCCCACACTGCCAGAAAAGCCATGTGGGTGAATGTTAGAAGAAGTCAGGAGCATGCTTCAAGTGTGGGAAGACGGGCCATAGAATAAAGGATTGCCCCGAGTGGAAACCAAAGGCACAGGGAGAAGCGAGGCCGGCACAGCAGCAGAGGGGAAGGCCAACCGCGAGAGTCCATGCAATGACGGACGCTGAAGTGCAGGAGGGCACCGATGTTGTGACATGTATGACTTAAGTTAAATATTAGTTGCTTAAGTTGAATTTTATTTGTTTAAGTTGGAGATTAAATGCGCTTTATGTGAAAACCTTTATGTGCTACACTTTTTGTGTGTTTAGGTGTGATTCTAGTTAATAAAGTACCTGCGAACGTATTGTTTGATAGCGGAGCGAGTTACTCCTTCATTTCCAAGCGATTCGCCAAAGGACTTGACTGTCTACCCGAATGGCTTGAAAACCCTTTCAGGGTGCAGGCAGCCGGCAAACAAGTGCTGGTTTCCCACCACCAGTACAAAGATTGTGAGTCGGAGTTGGATGGAAAGGTGTTTTCGGTGACATTAGTTCCAATTCCGATGAGGGATTTTGATGTGATATTGGGCATGGATTGGCTGACCAAGAATCATGCCAATATTGACTGTAAACTTAAGCAAGTGACCGTTAAGGACCTTGAGATGAATGAGATAACGGTACAAGGAAACACCAAGCTACCCAAAGCCCCGAAAAAGATATACTTGATAGCGATTAAGGCTTTTAAGGCTTTGCAAAAAGGAGCAGAGGGATTTATGGTGTATCCTGTGGATGCTAAGAAAGAAGATCCCTCCATAGATCAGATTCCGGTAATCAATGAATTCAATGACGTATTTCTGGATGATTTACCAGGAGTTCCGCCATCGTGGAAAGTGGAGCTCGAAATCAATTTGATTCCAGGAGCCGAACCTATATCCAAGACACCTTACAGAATGGCTCCAGCTGAACTTAAGGAGCTAAAGGAACAACTTCAGGAGCTGTTAGATAAGAAGTTGATTCGCCCCAGTGTATCACCTTGAGGAGCTCCAGTATTGTTTGTGAAGAAGAAAGATGGCAGCATGAGGTTGTGTATTGATTACCGAGAATTGAATAAGATCACCATCAAGAACAAATATCCTCTGCCAAGGATCGAGGATTTATTTGATCAACTAAAGGGAGCACGATGGTTTTCAAAGATTGACCTTCGTCAGGGGTATCATCAACTGCTTGTAAAAGCAGGAGACGTACCTAAAACAGCTTTGCGGACTTGATACGAGCATTATAAATTCTTGGTAATGCCTTTCCGATTGACTAATGCCCCAGCCGCTTTCATGGATTTGATGAACACCGTGTTTCGAGAACAATTGGATCAGTTTATGGTGGTGTTCATCGATGATATTTTGGTCTACTCTCCCGATGAGCAATCCCATGCAGAACACCTAAGAGTGGTGTTAGAAATTTTGAGACAACAGAAGCTCTATGCCAAATTCAGCAAGTGTGAATTCTGGCTAAGAAGTGTAGCCTTTCTCGGTCACGTGATTTCGGAGGATGGGATTTCAGTGGATCCTAAGAAGATAGAAGCCATCACGGAATGGCCAAGACCCACAAATGTGACCGAAGTCAAAAGCTTCCTAGGCTTGGCAGGCTATTATAGGAAGTTGTCGAGGGATTCTCCACTATAGCAGTTCCATTGAGTCGACTTACGCAGAAGAAGACTAAGTTCGAATGGACTGATGAATGTGAACAGAGCTTTTTTGATCTCAAGAAGAGATTGACCACAGCCCCGGTGTTGGCACAACCCTCCGCACCGACGGTTTTGTGATTTATAGTGACGCGTCCAAGAAAGGACTAGGTATGTACATCATTACAATTAATGCATTGTATATACATATGCTAGTCTTGAACTAACTTTCTGTTTATAGGTTGTGTCTTGATGCAAAATGGATGAGTCATTTCGTATCCGTCAAGACAATTGAAACCATATGAGCAGAACTACCCGACGCATGACTTGGAGCTCGCAGCTGTGGTATTTGCTCTTAAGATCTGGAGACACTATTTGTATGGAGAAAAGCACGTGTTCACTGATCATAAGAGCTTGAAGTACCTATTCTCGCAGAAAGAGCTAAATATGCGACAGAGAAGATGGTTGGAGTTACTTAAGGATTATGACTTAACCATCAACTATCATCCGGGTAAAGCAAATAGAGTGGCGGAAGCGCTGAGCAGAAAGTCTAGTCACGCCAAATAGTCCCCGTTGGAAAAAGAGATCGAGGAGTTTGGTCTCGATGTGGTGGATTCGGTAGCGAATGTTCTCACAGCTCTATCTATCAGCCCAGACTTGGTAGACAGAATTAAAGGAGCGCAGTATGATGATACAACACTGAAAGAAATCCGTGACAAATTGTCTACGGGACCAGTAAAAGATTTCCATTTAAGGGAAGATGGAAGTCTACGGTTCCAGAATCGGTTATGTGTACCTGATAGTGATGGGCTTCGAAAGGAGTTGCTACGCGAAGCTCATAACTCAAGGTTATCTATCCACCCCGGCAGCACAAAGATGTATAAGGACCTCAAAAGAAATTATTGGTGGATAGGGATGAAGAGAAGCATAGCGGAGTATATTGAGAGATGTTTATTGTGCCAACAAGTCAAAGCTGAACATCAACGACCTGGTGGTTTGATGATGCCACTAGAGATTCCAGAATAGAAGTGGGAGCACGTGACTATGGACTTCGTGATAGGATTACCCAAGACCAGAAGTGGGAATGAGATGATTTGGGTAATTGTAGACCGCTTGACAAAGACAGCTCACTTCATAGCTATGCCACATGGTACATCTTATGAGAAATTATCCAACATATATGTGGATAACATTGTGAGCTTGCATGGAGTCCCCGTCAGTATTGTGTCGGACCGTGATCCCAAATTTACTTCTAAGTTTTGGAGGGCATTTCAGAAGGCGATGGGTACCGAGCTAAGAATGGGTACCACATACCACCCTCAAACGGATGGACAATCCGAGAGAACTATCCAAACTTTGGAGGACATGTTGAGAGCATGCGCCTTGGATTTTAAAGGAAACTGGGATATCATGCTGAAGTTGATGGAGTTTTCATACAATAACAGCTATCACAACGCCATTGGTATGGCTCCATTTGAAACATTATACGGACGTAAGTGCAGGTCCCCGGTTTGTTGGGGCGAAGTTGGGGAAAGGACAATCACTGCACCAGAATTGGTTGAACAAACAATTGAAAAAGTGAAAGTGATAAGAGAGAGGCTAAGGGTGGCTCAAGATCGCAGTAAGAGTTGGGCCGATACTAAAAGACGACCCTTGGAGTTTGAGGAATGTGAAAAGGTTTATCTACGGGTTTCACCCACCAAGAGAGTTGCAAGGCTCGGAATGAAGCGCAAGTTAAGCCCTAGATATATTGGTCCATATGAAGTGCTTGGCAAGGTTGGTGAAAGAGCATATCGGTTAGCCTTGCCTCCGAGTTTTTCACAAGTCCACAATGTATTTCATGTGTCCCAACTAAAAAAATACGTATCGGACCCGAGCCATATCCTTGAAGCTCAACCATTGGATGTTAAAGAAGATGTCTCATATGAAGAGCATCCAATGAAAATTGTGGATAGGAAAGATCAAGTCCTATGCAGACTCGTAATTCCGTATGTCAAAGTTCAATGGAGTAATCATACGGAGCGTGAAGCCACGTGGGAGCTTGAGGAGCAAATGAAGGAGCAATATCCATACCTTTTCCAATAAGGTACGTCAGTTTCGAGGACGAAACTTTTTGTAAGGGGGGTGGAGTGTTATGCCCCGCACCCTCCGTAAAATAAATAAAGGATAAACGGAAATTAAATAGGTTAAGGACAATTAATGATAATGAATTAAGAATTAAGTATTAGGATTAATTGGGATTTATTGAAAGGATTAAATATAGAATTAAGTAGTATTTAATTTTAGAATTAAATATTAGAAATTAATATTTTAAGATAAATAAGATAAAAGGATATAATTTAGAAAATCCAAATTTCACCATTTCCCATATTAAACTGACAGAACGTCAGTTTTTCCGCAAAGAAAAAAAACCGACGCCCCATCTCTCTCCCTTAGGCGATTTCTCCACTCTTGCAACCCTAGGAGAAGAATTTCTACAGCAATCAATCCGTTCTTCATTAGTTCTTCGATTCTTCTTCAAGTAATCGAAGTCAAGTAATCTACTTATAAGTTCCTGCGTTTTGCGAAAGAAAAAGGCCTACTTTTGATATTAAAATTGGATCACCATGCAGTAGTTTCTTTCCGTGAATCTATATGTGCCTTATGTTTTTTGGTTTGAGATTTGGCCATTATATTTTGTAATATCGTTCGTTGTTTTTGTTGTTTATGTGAGATCATGTAAATCCCAATCCCTTGAACCCTAGTTTGTTGATGTTTGCGGTTGAAGGGAAGGGAGAGTGAAAAAGATGAGACCTTTGGGGTTGTTGGATGATTGATTTGAGTTTTAGGCTTGAATCTTTGATGTGCGTGTGAAGGATCTTGTTTTGGTGAATTAAGAATGGATTGATAGGGAAGTTTAGGCTTGGAATGGTTGGAAGAAATTTGGAAAACGTTTGGGATTTAGATTTGCAGTTTCTGCAGAGAACGTAGTGAAAATTCTAGAAAACAGAGACATCGATCGATCGATGTATAGAGAGGGAGAGATCGATGTGTCTTAGATGGACATCGATCGATCGACGTAAGCTGAGTGAGGGTTCGATGTGTCTCAGTAGTACGTAGATCGATCGACGTATAAGGGGTTGAGAGTTCGATGTTCTCTGATGAACTTCGATCGATTGATGTGAAGGTTCGAAGTCACTTCGATCGATCGATGTAGAAAGGGGTGAGAGATCGATGTTCTGTGATGGACATCGATCGATCGATGTGAGGGTATGAAGTCACATCGATCGATCGATGTGAGGGTATGATGCCAAGCAGTTTTGTGGGAAAATAAGGGAAGAAAGAGAGAAGCTAGGGGACCCTTTGTGTGAACTTAGGGACTTCTTAGGACCTGATTGAGGTTAATCTAAGTCTTGGGAACATGACTTAAGATGGTAAATCAAATGTGGAGACTTCGTAGGGTGTTCGAATCGGACTTCAACGTGAATGACCTAAGGGGTTAGGAATGAACGTATGTGGCTTTACAGAGTTCAAAAGGAGGAATGTGAGGGTTCCTACATTAGCCTTTGGGTTCTAGAATCAATGTTTAGGTGATGTTGACCTGCCGGGAAGAATAAGCTCGAGTGTGTAAGTGAGATGAGTCTCGTGTGACTGATTGATATGTGAATGTGATTTGAAGTATGTGATTAAAGAATGTGATTGATATGAGGAGTCTTGCACTCTTGCATCATGGCACTTGCATTTGCATAATGTTTTGAAAAGAGCTGTGCTTCGGTACAGGGTATAAAGTTTGCGAAATGGGTTGTAATGTGTCATGGGATGGAAATATAAGTTGTGGCACATTACAGGTATAAAGTTGAGGTGTAACGTGTCATGGGATGGAAATATAAGCTGTGGCACGTTACAGGGTATAAAGTTGGGATGTAATGTGACATGGGATGGAAATATAAGCCGTGGCACATTACAGGATATAAAGTTGAGATGTGGTGTGTCATGGGATGGAAATATAAGCCGTGACCCACCACAGGGTATAAAGTTATGTGACCGGACATTGTGACATGCATTGCACTGTTTTGAAAAGAAATTGCATATGCATTTGTGACTGTGTAGTGTAGTGCATATTTTGTCATGCATCACGCGAGTCGTTACGTTATGTTTGGTTGTAACTGGATTGTCATCGAACTGTTAAATGCGTATGAATTACGGTTCTTGTTCTGGTATGCTACTAGTCTATATTTTTGTGAAGTTATACAGGACATGTGCCCCATCAATCCCGTGAATTATATATTATTCATGTCTTGCCATGTGTTGATCCCGTATGTCTTATAAGCAGGTTACTTGCTAGCGTTTTTCGCTAAGGGTACTACTTTTGTGATGCAGGTGAGTCTGAATATGATATGATCTTCATTTCAGTTTTCTTAGTTCATTTGAAGAATTAGACGGCTGCGTCCATAAACAATTATTGATAGTCACTTTATGTTTTGATGTACTGCTGGTTTAGATCTATGTGATACATGTTTCCGCACTTATTTCTCTTACGTCATTGATATTGTGTATTCGAGAGATGAGACGTCTTGTAGTCCTCTCAGTAAGCTACGACGGATGCACCTGTTCGAATCCGCTGTCCGGGTCGGGGCGCTACAGTTACGTCCTGAGAACGTCTACTTAGCTTTTTTACTGGGCTATGTGTATGCGCACGGTTAAAAACACACCATGATATATAACCTAGGCTGCGGTAAAATTGCTGATGTCTCTCTCCGTCTTCAGAATATATTGATTGCCCGACGAATTGTTTTACTGGTAATAATACATCGTACAATAAGACATTAAATTTTAATATTGCAGAATTTGATTGAACCGGTCGTATATTTCAAGGGGAGAATTTTAAAAGAAAGTAATCAAAGAACCAATTTTTTTTTTTTCTTTTAGGGAAAGGAAACCAATTATATGTAAGAGTAAAATGTCCGTATTACAGAAAACAAAAATAGTGACGCATGAGTATTCTTTTTCTTTTTGTTTGTTTTATATTTTTAATTTTTTTCTCAATTATTGCAGGCAGCCGTCAGGGATAGTACAATAAAAACGATTCCTTCAAAGATTTTAATTATCGGTATGACAACTGGTTAGCCAGTATACTGTGGAGAATATTATGGTAGAAAATACTTCTGCATTTGTTTTTCTCGTCCTCTTTTATTCGGTAGAATATACAATTGGTATTGGATGACAGATTACTCTCCAAATGGTACATGTTCAAAACTAGAGATAGCCGTAAGATATGTATTTCACTATAGTCCGGACGAGAAAGTTTCTGACCCAATTGAGATAGAGATGTTGACCCACTTTAGAGTCAATTTACACGTAGTTAAAGGCGGCAGTCCTTATGGTGCCGGAACCATAGCCGGAACTGGAAGCTTAGCTGACAAAAGTCCAATTGATCTTGAATTAGAGACAGCATTTCACCAGGGCAAGTACACTGATGGCATTGCCAAGAAGCTCAAAGACAGCATTTGCGCTGGCTTTTTATTCTATATACATCTTTATTGTATCGTTTCTTTATTTGAAGTAACATTTTTGTCGTACTTCAATCAAATCACTTGGTTGTTGCTTATGGGAGATGTTCCTTATCTTATATACCTGTCCAATTGTGCATGCTTTCCATCTTAAATCCACCATTCAAAGAATCTAGAAAACGCCAAGTCAAAAACAATTTTATATATTTACAAGTTTTCCATAGGACGATTCAGTGTGTAATCTTATTTGTCAATATCATTAACATGATTGGTACGTCATAAACGTATATATGATCAAGTAAATAATCCAAAAGTATATTATATATGTGTATATTTAAGTAATATGACAGCATAGCAAATTAACAGATATAAACTCTCATGCAATTTGACAAAGTAATCCAAGGGGAAGAATCCATCCATTGTTGGGATTAATTCGAGATACGTGTGATGCGCAACACGTTGATAAAGTTTATACGAATTAATCATAAGGTGTACGTTATGTATGATAATATTATATGTCACATATGTCACGTAATAATATTAATTATTACGTAAAAAATCCACACGTTAAGTGATCATCGGGTATGTTCGTGGATGTATAGTGTGGTCTAAATGGAAACCGCGAATATGTAGACAGTCATATGGTCAGAGACCGCGATAGATGGGCTCAAAGTGCAACGACCATAAAGTTACGACATCTGGTCCCCGAGGGGCGACAACCCACGTGTGGCTAGTAGATAATTGTTGGTACAATAATTAAATATTAAATAATATTTAATAATATTTATTATTAAATATTAAATAATATATGATAATGGATAAAGATAATTTGAATATAGCATCAAGTATATTCCAGGCATCTGGGATAAAAGAATCTTTATCCATTAAGGAATATGCCCATCAGGATTCTCCCTTTCTCCCTCTATATAAGGAGGAGGCTTTCACCTCTCCATACAGACTAAGGAGAAATCGGCCTATAGAGAGATAAAGGGGAGGGTGTGCCAACCTTGTTCTACAAAGTCCACACTGCCTAGCCTCTCCATCGGGTAAAGAAGTGAATCGTTGATTCCGGTCAAGGGGTATATCAGCAATTGGTGGAGGGTCGTGAATTCTTGGATCATGCCAGATTCATCATCAGCTGGAGCAGTTGCAGCGTACGTGTTCAGATTAACAACAACAATGGAGCAAGTTATATATTCCGCATCTTGTTACTTTGTCCATTGATTCGATTAAACGATCTTATTCAGGGGTTTATTAAATTAAATCCAACAAGTGGTATCAGAGCAGGCCTAATCGAATCATTATTGTTAATTTGTTCATGCTGGAAAAAACGGAATATTTGGGTCAAAAATGTTCTTTCGGAACAATTTTTTGTTGAAGAAAAGTTTCTGTTTTTTATGAAATAAATAAAAGCCGTGAGGCTGTTGTCGCAAAACAGGCTTCGGCCTGGTGGCCAGACCTTGATCAGCCACCTGAAGGTCTCAGTTTCGATCCCTGGTCTGAAAAATCAGCACTATTTTGTTTTCTGGAATTTTGTTATTTTTAATATAATAAAAGGGGCTTTGATTTCAACAACACAGGAGGTCAGCTGTTCGATCCTTTCTGCTGGCCGAAATTATGGATTTTCTTAAATTCTGGTGGTTTTCTTTCGAAATTAATATATATTTTTAGCAGAATTAAAATAAAAAGGCTGGTTATTTCAATTGGGGCGGGCGGGTTGTGACCCGACCCGACACGCGCCCCTACCCTTTTATTTATTTTATTTTCAGTTTTTTTGTTTATTATTATTATTATTTTGGATAAAGTAAATAATAATAATTTTTATTATTATTATTTAAAGTTTTTTTAAGGAAAATAGTAATAACAATAAATTGTTATTATTATTATTATTATTATTATTATTATTATTATTATTATTTTAAAGTTTCCTTTTAAAGAAAATAATAATAATAATGATGATGCTAATTTAATTATTAGTGTTATTATTATTAAGGAAAATAGTAATAATAATAGGTAATTATTATATTATTATTTTAAAGTTCTTTTAAGGACATAAATAATAATAATGATAATAATTTGATTATTAGTGTTATTATTTAGAAGTTTATTAAGAAAAATAGTAATAATATAATAATAATTCTTGTATTATATTATTTAAAGAAATCAAAAATAATAATAATCAAGTGTTAAGTTAATTTCCAGTTGTTGCATTATTTGTTATATGCATGCAGTTAATTGTTTATTTATTATTTCTGCCTATGTTTATGCATGTTAATAAATAAATAAAATAAAGTTAAGGAACTTAACCCAATAAGGATCCGATCTTGCTTGACCCGGTTTGACCGAGTTCAACCAAGTTAATTCGATGGGCTAAGTTGACTGAATTAACCAACACTTATCAATCAATGGTCGGTTTATACTCGTGATAGATGACTCATTGAGTTGTGATTTAAAAACACTTGTACACATAGTTTTGTAACTAAGAAAAGTCGGTACTTAAGCGAGACCATTGTGACTCCACTGGTGGCCTGGAAATTATGTGGAATGGTAATACACCCTTATGGCAAGTGGGTATTGCTGAATCGGTTCACTTCACACTTAATGTGACCCATCATAAGGTTATATCGCTTGTTATATTGATGATAAAGATATTGTTTCTTAAACCGTAAGGAGAACCGAGCTTGGTTCAAGGTGGTTCTTATTTGAGCCGTAAAGAGAATCAAGCTGGTTCGAATGGTTTAAGTAAACAAAACGGATGTAGGTGTTAAGTATGCACGGTCGTGCAAAAGGGTCAGCCAGGAAACTGCGGATCATTTAGAACCATAAAGTTACGTGACTTAGCAATGTAGGGCTTTAATATGATCCCCTTAAAGTGCGGCAATCATATCATCGCCACTATATTTGTTATGATCGTGAAGGGCATGTATGTGTTAGAGGCGATCATTGACCGGCCCAAAGAAAGGTGTGATTCTCGAAAACATATATGAGCATGGTATTGGACCCAAATAGGGCCGGCGGCGAAGCTTTAAATGCATAGATTAACTCATCGGCCCAAAGGAAGGTGGTTAACCTGTGCTTGCAGAGCCGTCATATTGACCACTACACCCAATTGTTGGAAGGTATTGGGATGACTCCAAAGAACCCCAATATTGGAAGACAATTGGTATATGGAATCGGGGTTCTATTTTGATATTTGTTTGTATGTAGTTTAAAGATTACACGTGTTGTGTATTTAAGTCCGTTTCTTGTTTGCTTTTCAGCAATAATGTCTAACATTAAGGATATTCCTACAATGAACGGTTCAAACTATAAGCAATGGAAAGGTCAATTTGAGATCTTTCTGGGGATTGCTGATCTAGACAATGCGTTACAGATAGATCGTCCAGCTGTGCTAACAGACGAAAGTACCAGTGAGGAAAAATCTCACATGGCCCACTGGCTACGATCAAATCGCATGTGTCTTATGATCATGCAAAAGACTATCCCCAAATGCTTCAGGGGACACGTTTCTGAGTCCACGACGGCTAAAGAATTTTAAGCCGATCTCGAGCAAAGATATGTAAAGAATGAGAAAGCCGAGGCAGGCAATCTCTTAAAGAAACTTTGCTCGAAACAGTACCGTGGAATCGACAGCATAAGGGTGCATAAAGTTATGAATGCTGTCGCCACCAAGTTCGGTGGTAAGAAACGCAAAGCTGTGGAAATGGTTACTGTGCAAAAGGCAAGTCAAAAGGAAAAGGGGGTGTCTACTACTGACACACCCAAAGCATGACTTGTTTCTTTTGCAATAAGGAAGGACATTAAGGAAGAATTGTACCGGTTATATATTTTGTCTCAAGAAAAAGGGTACATTCTTAGTTGTTCTGAAGTTAATTTTGTTTCGGATATAGCCACTTGGTGGGTCGATACGGGAGCACGACTCACCTATCTGTGACTATGCAAGGTTGCCTAAGCCATAGAAAACCAAGAGACGATGAAAGATACGTCTATTGGGGAAATGGCAGCGGCATAAAGGTTGAAGCCATCGGGCATTTCAGATTGCTGTTGACATCCGGTTTCTATCTAGATTTGCATGACACTTTTGTAGTACCATCGTTTAAACGAAATATTATTTCGTTTTATCGATTGGATAAAAGTGGATATTACGGTTATTTTGGAAATGGAAATTTCCAACTTTATCACGCTTCTAGATTGACTGGTCACGGTATAATGTCCGAATTGATAAACTTTATTCAATAAATGTCGCTTCAAATCAGAAAACCTTGCATGTTGTAACGCGAAACGTTAAAGCAAAATTAACTCATGAGAATTCAGGATCACTTTGGCATCGACGTTTAGGACACGTGTCCAAAAACAGAATAGAACGTCTTGTAAAAACAGAAATTCTCAATCCTTTAGACTTAACCGACTTAGAGTCGTGTGTATTTTGTGCTAAAGGAAAACAAACTAAACTCCGAAGATATGAAGCAAATTGTGCAAATAGTCCATTAGAGTTGAATTCATACTGATATTAGTGGCCCATTTCATCCGGTTACTCGAAATGGCCACTCTTATTTATCTCCTTTATTGACGATTATTCGCGATATGGCTACATATTCTTGATTAAAGAAAAAGCGCAAGCAATAGACATGTTCAATCCTTTAAAGCTGAAGTTGAGTTACAACTCAACAAAAGGATTTAAAGCTGTCAGATCGGATCGTGGGGTGAATACTACAGTCGATATGATGGATCAGGAGAACAGTTTCCATGACCATTGCTAAACACATAGAGGAAAACGGAATCGTCCCTCAGTACACATGCCTGGGTCACCAAGCATGAATGGTGTAGCTGAAATACAAAACCGTACACTTTATGGACATGGTACGTAGTACGAGAGTGAAACTACGCTACCATTATTTCCTCTGGGAAGAAGCGCTTAAAGCCGCAGCTTACATCCTCAACCGAGTACCAACTAAAGAAATGATAAGCACCCCTTATGAGTTATGGACTAAGCGTAAGCCTAGCCTTAACCACATAAGGGTTTGGGCTGTCCAGCAGAGGCGAAGCCTTACAGACCAAATGAAAGAAAGATGGACACCAAAACAGTTAGTTGCTATTTCGTTGGTTAACTCGGAAAGGTCACGAGGGTATAATTCTACGATCCCACAAGTAAAGTGTTTTTTCGAGACAAATTCGGTAAAGTTCTTTGAGGATACTTTGGTTCCGGGGGGGAATGATTGCATCAGCAGATCATCAAGTTAGATGAGGCACACTCAGGTGCGACCGAAATGTGAATCGAAACCATCTTTTGGGGAGATAGCATCAGCGATACCCGCACATGAGGTTCCTTATCCCAGTAGGAGTTCCACAGGAACAAGTTCATGTTCCTGAGGAAGTTACTACTGAAGAACCCGATGAATTGCCGGCTGATGCAGTTCAGGAACCTATAGTATCCCCAAGAACAAGTGGCCCCTAAGGAGATCCACCCGTGCTCGGAGAAACCCTATAACCTAGTGATTATGTGGTTGTATCTCCAAGAACACGAATTCGATGTTGGTATGTTGGACGATGACCCCCGAAAATGTCCAACAGCATTGCAATGTCGAAATTCAGAAAAGTGGGATAAAGGCCATGGAAGAGAAAAATAAAGTCTATGCACGACAACAAGGTATGGGATGTCGTCTCGTTGCCTAAAGGTTCGAAACTCGTTGGTTGCAAATGGATATTTAAAACCAAACAGGATTCAAAAGGCAATGTAGAACGATATCAGGCTCGACTTGTTGCTAAAGGGTTTATCCAAAAGAGGGCATACTATACGAAACCTTCTCTCCAGTATCCACGAAGGATTCCTTCCGGTAATCATGGCTTTTAGTGGCACATTTAGATCTTGAGCTACATCAGATGGATGTCAGACCGCGTTTTTAAACGGAGAACTCGACGAGGACCATTTACATGGTTTCAACCGCCGCGATTCAAGGTGGGAGATCCAAAAGGCATGGTTTTGTCGACTAAAGAAATCCATCTATGGGCTCAGCAAGCGTCTCGACAGTAGTACTTCAAATTCGCCAAGTGGTTGTCTCCTTCGGTTTTGAGGCAAACCAAATTGACGAATGCGTGTATCAACAAGTTCAGTGAGCAGCAAGTTCATATTCATGATCTTGTATGTAGATGATATACTGTTTGCAACAAACGATGTAAACATGTGAGCGACACCAAAGCCTTCTGAGAGAAAGCAATGTCGAGAGCTGAAAGACCTTGGTGCAGCCTCATATGTGTTGGGACTGAGATACGAAGAATCGTACCCAAGGTATCTTAGGTCTCTCACAACAGGCATACATCGAAAAAGTGTTGAAACGGTATACGCATGGATAAGTGTAAACCACTTAATACCCCTGTGGCAAGAGGAGACGAGTCTAGTCTGAAACAATGTCCCAAACAGAGTTTGAACGTTGATGAATACTCCCTATGCTTTGGTAGTAGGGAGTATAATGTATGCCTAAGTATGTACACGACCAGACTTGGCATTCATTACGGGAATGTTAGGCAGATACCTCTTTGATCCAAGTAAGGATCACTGGACCGCAGCAAAGAGGGTGCTGAAATATTTACAAGAAATGAAACAACACGTACTGACGTATCGGAGATCTGACAAGTTAGAGATCACTAGATGTACAGATTCCGATTTTGCTGGATGAAATGATAGCATGAAATTGACCTCAGGCTATGTGTTTACCTAGCCGGAGGTGCGATCTCATGGAAAAGCACGAAACAGACCTTATTGGCGTTCTCCACTATGGAGGCGGAATTTGTAGCTTACTTCTACGCATCCAATCAGTCGATATGGCTTCACAATTTTGTCACAGTGCTGCGGATATTGGAGACCATCACGTCTCCAATGAGGATTTATGTGACAATAATGTTGCGGTGCTATATTCAAATAACAACCGGAGTTCATCTAAAGCGAAATACATAGAGATGAAGTATCTGGTTGTTAAAGAAAGTATTCAGAGTGATCTGATCAGTATTGAGCATATGAGTACAGACTCTATGGTGGCCGACCCTTTGACTAAGGCCGTGGAACCGATAGTGTTTCACAAGCATGTTAGCCGTATGGGTCTTAGTCCAGTTAGGATGTTTTATCCTAGTGGGAGTCTGTGAGGTTTTTCTTTGTTCAATAAAGTTATTTATTTCAGACTAACAGTATAATGTACATTCCGATTATATTAAAGTTTTTTTGCAGAAGTAATGTACATTAAGCAGTTACGGCATACATTCTGAATTCTATTGATCTCGCTAAAGTAGGGCCAAGTTGGAATTAATATGTACGATCACCTAGCATATTAATTCCACACTACATATCCATTTCAGTATCCACATCATTCAGTGGAATGTTGGTATCATGATTTAAGAGGGACAAGTCACTAATTCAATGTGGCGGCGTGCGGCTTAAGTCTTTTGCTAACATTTGCTGATGGACCGGATAAAGAAAGACATTCTAAAGGACATACGGTATATGAGCTTAAAGGAGTGACATATAATCTTTAAGATACATACATAGTCCAAGTGGGAGATTGTTGGGATTAATTCGAGATACGTGTGATGCGCAGCACGTTGATAAAGTTTATACGAATTAATCATAAGGTGGACGTTATGTATGATAATATTATATGTCACATATGTCACGTAATAATATTAATATTAAGTAAACATCCACACGTTAAGTGATCATCGAGTATGTTCGTGGATGTATAGTGTGGTCTAAATAGAAACCCCGAATATTAGACAGTCATATGTCAGAGACCGCGATAGATGGGCTCAAAGTGCAACGACCATAAAGTTACGACATCTGGTCCCCGAGGGACGACAACCCACGTGTGGCTAGTAGATAATTGTTGGTACAATAATTAAATATTAAATAATATTTAATAATATTATTATTAAATATTAGATAATATTTGATAATGAATAAAGATACTTGAATATAGCATCAAGTATATCCAGGCATTGGGATAAAAGAATCTTTATCCATTAAGGAATATGTCCATCAAGATTCTCCCTTTCTCCCTATATATAAAGGAGGAGGCTTTCACCTCCTCATACAGACTAAGGAGAATCGGCCTATAGAGAGATAAAGGGGAGAGTATGCCAACCTTGTTCTACAAAGTCCACCACTGCCTAGCCTCTCCATCGGTAAAGCAGTGAATTTGTTGATTCCGGTCAAGGGGTATATCAGCAATTGATGGGAGGTCGGAATCCTTGGATCACGCCAGATTCATCATCAGCTGGAGCAGTTGCAGCATACGTGTTCAGATGAACAACAACAATGGAGCAAGGTATATTTCCGCATCTTGTTACTTTGCCCATTGATTCGATTAAACGGTCCTATTCAGGGGTTTATTAAATTAAATCCAACATCCATTCCTTGGAGCAAAAAGGTGAAATCTCATACCCTGGTGGCTATCACCATCCCATCCCTAAAAAGCATGTGTAGAGGATGCAAATCAGGAGACCAACAGCCTTCTAGATTGGGTGAGATGTTATGCAGTGCCCCACACAAGGTGTACACCCACACTATACGTGTCCTTGGAATCGAACTCTTGAACTCTTGGAGCAAAGTACTAACTGGACTATGCCCCTGGAGGCGAATCCATCCATTCCTACACACCACAGTCGGTGTGAGAAATACTTGCGTGGTTAGTAGTCGATAAATTACAATAATTATAAATGAATGTAAAGTTAACATGGATAAAATCTGCTAAATCAGTATCTTTATCATCTTATTCTGCTAACAGCCTATAGATGTGTTTTGTTTTTAAGAAATAATCTTCAATCTTCGATTACTGCCTGCACAAATGAACTAACCCTGTATCTGTAGTTTCAGTGAGTTGGTTAGGCGAAATGGTGCCATCCTTGCTCTACCTCAAGTCATCGGCATCATACGTTTTACTCAAGTCAAATCGACCTCAAGGCGAAATAGGGTCATCCTTGCTCTCCCTCAAGTTATCGACATTATACGTTTAGTCAAGTCAAATCGTTTCATATATATATATATATATATATATATATATATATATATATATATATATATATATATATATATATATGAAACCAGTGCATTAGCTTCATCTGTCATAAACATAATAACCTTTTTCTTAGTAAGATCATTACTACAGAAAACAAGCTTGCTGTAATTGCTGCATTATTTTATAAAACTTTTTTTCCCCGGCTAGCTATATTGGCTGAAAATTGACGAAATGATATTCTTTATCGTTTGGGGCCATATTATATTTGTGATTTCTATCTTTTTGTTATAACATTGGTTAGTTTGAATTCTGTTGAATTTTGCAAATCAATAAAATTGATACACTAAATTATCATTACAAATAGTATAAAATATTCGATATTAGATTCGTTTTGATTATTTTAATGGCATCTTTAATACATTCTAATCTTTTTACAAATAGTGTCACTATTTTATGTTAAAAGTTATTTGTCTAACAAGGTGAAAACTGAAAAGTATGAAAGAGAAAACTAAGTCGTTTTCTTTTTTCTAGTAGAAGTCAAAATTTTTTGGTATGTGGCTTTCTGTTATTATTGCGATATGGTTAATATCATATGGTTGTAGATATTATTGTTTGCAGATAAGATTGTAATTGATGGATAGATAAGATTGTACATAATATTTCCCTTGATTGTAGAAGTAGTAGGTTATACTTCTCCCTATATGTACGTGTATTTTTTACGTTCTTGGAATATACAGAAATATTGCGTCTCAAATATTTCTTCACGATATCAGAGCAGGTTTAAAAATGTGGACTCACCCCTTGCCTGACCCATGGTTAGCCACTTAATGTTTCCCCCTCACCTAAGTCCAGATGTTCATGCCTGTTTCCCCTCACCTAAGTCCAAATGTTCATGTTTGGCTTGTGGTTTGTGATTGAGGGCGGGTTGTAAATGCGCATGTGTATGTCAAGCCACGTTGCCACGTGAGGGCGGGTGTTGAGAATCCCACATTGGCTAATTTGAGAAAAAATGTATTGCTTATATGAGAATGAGGTACCACCACCCATTGCCTTAAGGATTTTGAGTGGATATGGGTCACCTCATGTAAGCCCAAGTTTAAACTTTAGCTGGATTGTTCCCTTCACATCCCAGCCCGGCAGGTGCTCCCATGCCGTCGGCTGGACCCTTGCCTACGTCTTCGGCTCCTGATGTTTCTTCTCAGCCTGTGCGTAGCTTACGTTCCCGTCAGTTGTCTCGTCGTCTCACAGATTTTGATGTCGCCTTACCACCTTCTCTTGTTCCATCAGCAGCCTCACCTGCTCCTACAGCGAACTCTACGGTATTTCCCTTGTCTAGTTTTGTTTATATGCTCGATTATCCAAGTCTTATTATGGTTATGTCGCTGCCATCACCAATGGGGATGAGCCGACTTCTTTTAGCCAGGCTGTTAAGCATGCGCATTGGCGTGATGCCATGCAACTGGAGATTTCTGCTCTTGAAGCCAAATCATACATGGTCCGTTGTTCCTTTGCCACCTGGTAAACGTACTATTGATTCTAAGTGGGTCTACAAAATTAAATATAATCCTGATGGCACTATTGAGCATTATAAAGCGCGTTTGGTCGCACGTGGGTACACTCAGGTTGAGGGTGTTGATTTCCATGAGACTTTTGCTCATGTGGCTAAGTTGGTCACTGTTCGATGTCTTTTAGCAGTTGCTGTTGTCCGTGGATGGCATGTTCATCAGTTGGATGTTAACAATGTTTTCTTGCATGGTGATCTTACGGAGGATGTTTATATGCGCATCCTGCCGGGTTTTTTCTCGTCAGGGGGAGAATAATGTTTTTTAAGCTCCGTAAGTCTTTGTATGGTTTGCGACGGACATCGCGGAATTGGTATGCCAAATTTATTGCCTCACTTCTATCCCTCGGTTATGTTCAGTCTCAGGCAGACGTGTCTTTATTCATTTTATGTGTTGATTCCTCTTTTGTTGCTGTCTTAATTTATGTTGATGATGTTATCGTGGCTGGTAATGATCTTTCTCGCATCGACGTGTTGAAAGCTTATCTTGATCATCGTTTTAAAATCAAGAACCCTGGGTCCCCTCAAATATTTTCTTGGCATTGAAGTTGCTCGTACTTCTTCTGGTATGGTCCTAAATCAGCATAAGTATGTTCTTGGTATTCTCATGGAATGTGGCCTACTTGGTTGTCGACCCACTAGAACTCCCATGGATCAAAAGAGCCAGTTTTCTGATTCTGCTTCGTTTCTTGATGATCCTTCCTTTTATCGTCGCATTGTGGGCCGTTTGCTTTATCTTACTGTTACGCGTCCAGATATTTGCTTTGCTGTTAATACGCTTAGTCAGTTATGCATATGCCACAAAAATGTCATCTTGATGCCGTTTTTCATTATTGCGATATCTTAAATGTGCTCCTGGGCAAGGGCTCTTCATTCCTGCTGATACTTCATTATGTCTTCAAGCATACTGTGATGCTGACTGTGCTGGTTGTCCCATTACTTGTCGTTCAACTACTGGATATTTGGTCTTCCTTGGATCGGCCCCTATCTCTTGGCGGTCTAAGAAACAGTCTGTTGTTTCTCGTTCTTCTGCTGAGGCTGAATATCGTGCCATGGCTTATGCGACTAGTGAGATTGTTTGGTTACGTCGTCTACTTGGTGATCTTCATGTTCCGGTCAAGGCACCCGTACTTCTTCATTGTGACAATCAAGCTGCTTTACATATAGTGGCTAATCCGGTTTTCCACGAGCGCACGAAGCATATTGAGATTGATTGTCATTTCGTTCGTCAGCATTATTCTAGTGGTTGTTTTTGCCTCAGAAAATTCCTACCATAAATCAATTGGCGGATGGGTTTACTAAGCCACTTGGTCCGACGGTTTTTTCGGCATTTTTGGGCAAGTTGGCATTGTCGATATTCATGCTCTAACTTGAGAGTTTACTAAGCCACCTGCTTTACATATTGTCGATATTCCTACCACAAATCAATCGGCTTTCTGTTATTATTGCGATATGGTTAATATTATATGGTTGTAGATATTATTGTTGTAGATAAGATTGTAATTAATGGATAGATAAGATTGTAGATAATATTTCCTTTGATTGTAGAAGTAGTAGGTTATACTTCTTCCTATATGTACGTGTATCTTTTACGTTCTTGGAATATACAGAAATATTGCGTCTCAAATATTTCTTCAGTTATAATTTCAGGATATAATCACAAACGGTAATTAACTGTTGCCCTTCAACCTGCCGGCATAGGTTTGCTGAGTGAATTAACTATAGAAAAGAAATAGAAAAGCGCCAATGTATTGAGTATTTACTAGAAAAATGATGAGAGAGAATCTTGGAGCAATTGATAATGTGTTTTTTTTGTGACTTTAAGGTCACGGGTTTGCGTCGCGTAAACTGCCTTTTGCACAAAAAAAGTGTGAAACGGCCTTTTGTACGAAAAAGGTGTAAGGCAAGGCTGCGTATATCAGATCGCAAAGCGATCTGCCTCATCACCAGATGTGCAAAAAGTGTGAAACAACCTTTTGTACAAAAAAGGTATAAGGTAAGGCTGTGTATATCAGATCGCAAAGCGATCTGCCTCATCACCGAATGTACAAAAAGTGTGAAACGGCCTTTTGTATAAAAAAGGTGTAAGGTAAGTCTGCATATATCAGATCGCAAAGCGATCCACCACCTCATCATCGTACTTTGCGCAAACGTAGGATGCTAGTTCACGGGAAACGCCTTTTACTAGAAAAATGCTGTAAGTTAGTTGCAAAGGCTTCAAAAACGTATTTTATATATGAAAAGGTACACCACGTAATAAAATACTAACATTTATCAAATAGAATTATATGAATTTCTAATATTACTTGTCGATACTATCAGTATGGTTGTTAGGGCAACAAACGTGTGTGACCAAGTGAATACTCCAAAACTTTATATAATATATATAGTGAATACTTCAAAATGTTATATAATATACATTTGATGCAGTTGCAAAGAAACAACCTAAATATTGGAGAGAATCTAATGCAATGAGAACCTAGTCCAACGAGAAATGATGTCAAAAATCTTTATATGTTATATGTCGAGTAGTTCCATATTTGTATATAATGACTTCTTCTTTTAATACACCACTTGTGACAAAATATAAGTCTACTTTGATTTTTTTAATATATTGTATTTTAGATCATTCTTCAACCGTTTTGAATTATTTAGTAAATGAGAATCAACTTCATTTTTAATTTCATTAGATTCGACTAAAGTAATGTATTATCTAAACTGATAACATCCGAGAGCAGAATTATACACAAAATATCCTTTCTTGACTCTCTTTAGCCCTTTTTCTCTTCTCACTAAGGAGTAAGGACGCGAATCAAAAGTACTTCTCTTTAAAAAAAAAAATCCATCTCTCGATCACCCCCACAAGAAAAGGGGTTGAGATCTTCCCTCTCCCACTTTCCTCATTTCTTTTGTGACCGCGCGACACGTGGTAGCAAGGGAGGGTGGTGAAGCTAGATGAGAGTCACCTGCATCTAGCCTCACCACCTCCCCTTGCTGCCACGTGTCGCGCGGTCACGCGTCAATGCACCCCTTGCAGTGAGGGGATCCTATCCCCAAGAAAAGGTGGGCTTTTTCACATTCTCTTAAGAGATTGGTTGCTCTTTCTCCTCGAGCAAAAGGTGAAATCCTTCTTCTGGAGGCTCTCATCGCCCTAGCCCAAGGAGCATGTGTGCAAATCAGAAACCCATCGGTCTCCTAGATTGGGTAAAATCTTATGCAGTGACCCACACAAGGTGTCCCTCCACAAATCAGGCCTTCATCCTAGCAGCAGAGGCAGCAGAGGAACACCCATGGTGTGAGTTTCCCTGGATTCGAACTCTTGACCTCTTAAATCAAATCCCAACCCGAGTATCAACTGGACTACGCCCTAGAGGCTGGTTGCTCTTTCTCCGATCTTGACTAAAGAGTAAAAATGTCATGACAGAAGTCCACGGGTTCGGTCACAAGTCCAGCGATTAAGCCGGTTGTGCGGTCATTGAAAGATATAATATGTTAAAAAGTCAAAGTGGACTTATATTTGGAGACTGCGGGAGTGATTGATTACTAGACAATCAATTAGAAATGAGTGTGAGAGGATGTAAAATTACATGGAGTTGCAATGGATGAAATGTTATTAATTAGTTATGATCAATCTTTTCTTGATTTGGGGAAAGGTTTGATCAACTACTGGTTATAATCTGCTTAGATAAAAGGTGAATTATGCTTTCCCATTCTTGAATAAACTAATTATGGGAATTGATAATTACTGTTCATATGCAAGTTTATCTAAAGGTAACCCCAACCAGTAAGGGTCTCTGCCACCTTCAGTCTTACAGGATGTGTACGGATGTAAATCAAGTTCCCAAGGCCCACTAGTAGAAGTTTGTGATAGCACAGAGACAACACAAGGAGCCCATTGGCACCGAAAGAACAACCGACGGACTGGCATGTCAGCCTATTAGGTCATTCCACGGGCCAATAGTGCTCCCACACTATGCAGCTAGTCTAGAGAGAGTTCAAACATTCTTGCATCCGGCAAAGTTCGAACCCCTGATGTTCTTTTTGAAACCTCCTATCTGGAACCACTAAGATATGTCGTGAGGACTAGTGCAAGTTTATCTAAGTCTAACATGGAATGTCCCTCTCTTCACGTCATAGGAGATCTCGTTAAGTAGTTTTCTGGATTGTGAGTTGTATATTTTTATATATGTTTTTTTTGAATGCTTTTATTACTATTAAATACCTTTTTTTCACATATAGAGGCAGACACACATGGAGTCTATGGCATACACACACGTCTACACACACAATATATACACACACAGACATACATCTATATATATACACATGCATATATATACACACGTATATACATATACATAAATATATATACATACATATGTATATATATATATGTGTGTACAACACGCAAAAGTAGATAGCATAAATAAAATATCCAACAAATTGAAATTGAACCAATATATCCATTAGGAAGAGGAATCAATCTAGCTGACCATTTAGGCTGAATTTTCCGAAAATTCCCAAACACTTGGAAGAATTATATAGTAATTAATAAAATATTTATAAATTAAAATATAACCTCTATTCTCAAGCCCACTTTGTACTATTAACTTTTAAGATTGTTTTTTCATTCATTCTTATAATTAAACTCAAAGTATAATGTATTATGTTGTAAACTCAAGCAAGAACATAGTAGAGCAGAGAAAAGAGAAACTAGAGAACTTTGTATCTCAAGGTGTGTCTTTCATATATAATATGTGGTCTTATGTATAGGACTCATAGGGTGAAGATAAACTTGGACAAACCCTTTGGATATCTATATCTAATCTGATATACATGGTATACAAAAGATACAATACTTTGGATATCCACATCTAATATAATGTCTATCTCTACAATGTATATCAACGTCATGTTTATCCTTGAGATTCCAATATATCCATAACACTCCCCATTTGATATCCAAACTTTATAGAATATGCCTCATTAAAACCTTACCAAAAAAAATCCAGTGGGATAAAAACTTGGTCGAAGGAAAAAGAGTACATATTCATAATAATTGTTAAGTATGATACACTGCCTCGTTAAAACCTTGCCAAGAAAAACCCTATGGGATAAAAAAACTTAGACGAAGGAAAAAGAGTACAGTGTGCATGTAGTAATCACACTCCCCTTGATGCTGGCAAGAGTCTTTGAGTCGATGCATTCCAATGTTGTAGACTATCTCTTTAAATGTAGTCGTTGGTAGTGCTTTCGTGAACAAGTCGGCAAAATTTCGGCTTGATTGTATCTGCTGGATATTAATATCATCATTCTTCCTGAGGTCATAAGTGTAGAAGAACTTTGGTAATATATGCTTCATTTTTCTTTGATGTAGCCGTTTTCGACTTGAACAACATTATCATCAAACATTGTTGTTGGCGTCTTCGATATACTGAATCATCGACCTCAACCAAATGTATTCACAACTTGCCTCGTGCAACGCCAAAATCTTGTGATGATGAAGAGAATGTTGTTACTGTCTATTTCACTCATCTCCATAATATGACCGCACCAAAACATATCCATTCTGTGGTCTTTCATTATGCGAGTCAGATAGATAGCCAACATCAGCATAACTCAGTAATTGTGGAGTTATCTTCCTTGAGTAGTATAAACACCCCTATGGTGTTCCAAGAAGATAAAAATGTGTTTGACATCATTTCAATGTCTTCGTGTTGGCGTTGAACTATACTTTCTCAATAAAATCACTGAAAGTGCTATATATGGTATCGAAATTCGCAAGATACTTTAAAACACCAACGACACTGAGATATGGTACTTCAGGACCTAAAAATTCTTTGTTATCTTCTGATGGTCGAAATGAGTCTTTCGATCGTACCACGCTATGACTACTCAAGGCTCGATATGCAGGTCGATAGAGCATTTGATCTTTTCAATGTTTTTCATCTCAAACTCTTTCATGATACAACTAGAGGTTTTAATAAGCTCTTCAGAAGTTCCAACAAGATTTAGATTATCAACTTGTACATCCTGCCAGATTGTTATAATCCATACAACGATTTCTATAATTTGATTGAGTATAGTTCATTCATCTTTTGATTACATTCTGCAGGCAATCTAGATCCTTCTGGGATTTTATATCATCATCTTATAATTCATATGAATAAGCGGTAACTTCATTCATTAACCTCATATCAAGGTTTAAGTGACTGCTAGGCTGACTGAATATTATAATGTTATGGCATCAATTATCGGAGAATATTTTTCATCATACTCAAGTCTAGTTCTTTGTGAAAAAACCATTTATCTAATATGTTTGATCCCTTCAGGGGTTTGACTGTAGGTCAAATAATTTGTGAATGCGACTTTCCTTTCAAGGGTTTTGGACTACGGGTCCAAATGCTTTGCGACTTTCCCTTCAGGAGTTTGGATTGCATCTTTCTATTTTGGCCAATGATTTCTGTGTCAACACTTTTCAGTTAACATTAGTTCAGGATCCTGATTCATAACTTCACATGCAATCCCTCAATCAATACATGATCAATAATGATCATTTGTCTATCTCAATTTTCTCTTATAATTCATAGAGATCTTTTCAAAATTATGTTCACTTGCTTCTTCGGGAGTAGCTTGTTTATTGATTTTTAGACTGATCAGTTCTTATTTCTATAGCGCTTTCAAGTTGTGAACATCTAATCTTTTGTTGAGTATTCTCTTCTGGAGTATTATTTGTATCATTCTCTTTCGATGGCCTTTATCTTTTACACCAACTGAGCGTCCATATTTTAGACTTGTTTTTGGTATACCATTATCATGTCCTTCATGGACATCAAGTCAAATCAGCATATATATTGCCGTAACTTGGGATTTTGTTATCGTTTTACTTCTTGCTTGCATTGATTTGTTCGTATGTTAAGGTGAGATAGTGAAGGAACGTTCCATGCAATTTCACGCCATTCTTCAGGAACCGACACTTTCTCTCCCCCTAAGGCCGGTAAAACTAGCTCACCAAATCAATACTGATGCATGTATAATTGCATGTCTCCAAGCTCTGGTGGGTAAATTGGACCTTAAAATCAAACGTCTAGCAATCAGTTGTAAACGTTTAATAAATGATATTGTTAGGCCATTTTAAGTGTGCACACTTGCAACTGAATGTTCAACGCAAATTTCAAGAGATAAATAATCATTGAAAGCTTGGGATATAAATTCACATGTATTATCAATACTTAATAAATTTAATCGGATGATCACATAATCTGAGCAAGAAGCTTGGTAAAAGCTACTAGTCTTTTTGAAAGCAAACTCACATTAACAAGCAACACACACAAAATCACGAGATAATGTAATCCTTTTGCTAATGAAAGAGTTTCCAGAATCTTCTGGTCTTTTAAAGAGTACACATGTGAGCGTTGCACAATTGTACGTACCATTATTCTATCTGGGTGACCAAGTCGATTATGTCATAAATAACTTTGATTATCGAACTTCTGGTTCATCACAATATCACATTCGATTGGATGTATAGTCGCATAATACAATCCATAGAGAATAATTGAGATTTTTTCTTTAACAAGCTTCTGGCTTAAATCAGTGTGTATAAAAATTTCATATTCCCCTAATTCATGCTTCAATATGAACGCCATTAAGGCGTATATCTTTTAAACTCAATAATTTCCTTTTGAATTGGTAGGAAATGATTACATATTGACCATATATATGTATCGCCCGTCGATATATTGGTTGCTCTTTTGGAGCCATCAATCAATGTCGTAGTACTCGAATTGCTTTTGCCAATTGAGACTCTTCTGGAGCCCTTAGTCAATGTTGTGTGTGTCATTCCATTGTCAACTGGACATATGCACATATCATTCATCTTGGATGATATGCCAACATCAAAATTAATTTTGAAATATCTACTCAGAAATAGTCAATGGTGTTTCTTCAGGAAACACTATTCATATATTAATCAATGTAATGTTACTAACCTAGGCAAAACATGCTAGTTGTCTCATGCTTTCATCCTGCTGAGATGTTTGGATAAAGATCAAGAAAATTCCTTGGTGGTAAGTACGAACCGTTGGCCTTGGGCTCAATATAATAACAAGTCCGTTTAGTCGTACATCATCTTTCATAGCCTTGTCATTTTCTTGAGGCCTTTCCTTGTTCTAGCACTTCAGGTGGTATGATGTAAAATTTTTATAACGTCCATGACCATGACCACGACCACGTATATTATTATAATTACTTCAATTCGCTTCAGGGAATAGTGGTAATCCGATCTGGTGATAATAATGGTTGTTCATCAAAAGTTCATTGTATTATTCAGCAACTAGCATACATGAAATCATATGAGAATACATTTCAATCTTTCTTTCTTAATATTGCTACTGCAGGAGCATATTGGATACGTGAAAAGTGAGTAACATATGTATTAATATATACATGTAAATTTTCTGATAAAACAAGATATCCACTCAAAACTACAGGTTTGAGTTAAATGTTATATGCTTCAGGCATAAGAAGCTTCAGACATAGTAAATAGATCATAATAAAATCGCACTAACAAAATTTAATAAAAAACTGTATATATGACAAAATTGAATATATGCAAGAACATAACAATTAACAAACTTGATAAGCTGTCATTTAGAAATAACTTACAACAAGCAAATTAGAACTGTTGCTTCGGACATGTCCACTACTCATGCTTCAAGCATGAAAACTATTTGTGCTTCAGACATATCCGCTATTTATGCTTCAAGTATGTTGACTATTCATGCTTCCGGCATGTCGACTACTCATGCTTCTGGCATGTCTACTATTTATGCTTCAAGTATGTTGACTACTTATGCTTCCAGCATGTAAACTATTTGTGCTTTTAGCATTTGAACTATTCGTGCTTCTGACATGTGAATTACACATGCTTCTCGCATGTGAATTACACATACTTATGGTATTTCAACTATCAATATTACGGGTATATCAATTATTCATGTTTCGAGCATGTCAACAATTCATGCTTTGGGCATGTCAAGCGATTCATGCTTCGGGCATGATAAAAACGATTCATGCTTCGAGCATGATAACAATTAGTGCTTCAGACATGTTAACAATTCATGCTTCAGGCATGATAAAACGATTCATGCTTCGGGTATGATAAAACGATTCATGTTTCGGGCATGATAACAATTAATACTTCAGGCATGTTAACAATTCATGCTTCGGGCATGATAAAAGTTTATCTATATGGTTGTAAGCCATATACTATTCTTCTTCTTCCAAAATAAATCTAGACTTCAGGTTATATTAATTCTTTTATAAATATTTCAAACATAAGATAGAAATAGGTAACAAAAGAAACGCAATAAATGAACAAATCATAATTCTGAAAAAATTTCGGCAGAAAAATCAGTCTCGGAAATTTACCATTTCGACCAGACCTAAGAGTGTCCAAAACACATGTTCACCGTTCAAAACATACCTTTATATGTTATCAATAATTTGTCAAAATTTGGTGATGATCCAATGGTGGATGACTCGGAAAATTCAGTTTCCCCGGACCTGCGCAAGGTTGACAACACCTGCGAAATTTTAAGGATGTTCTCCCTCTTTCCCTTCTTTCTCTAATACTTTTCTTGACTACTTGTTTTTGTTTCTTTAGAGCAATTCGTGCTGATAACGTGTTGTAAACTCAAGCAAGAATATAGTAGAGCAGGGAAAAGAGAAACTAGAGAACTTTGTATCTCAAGGTGTGCCTTTCATATATGATATGTGGTACTATTTATAGGACTCATAAGGTGAAGATAAACTTGGTATACAAAAGATATGATATGTGGTCCTATCTAATCTGATATATGATATGTAGTCCTATCTAATGTGATATACATGGTATACAAAAGATACAATACTTTGGATATCCACATCTAATATAATGTCTATCTCTATAATGTATATCAACATCATGTTTATCCTTAAGATTCCAATATATCCATAACATATTACACATTTTTTTCCAAACAGATACATTCATAGAGCATTTGAAAGAGATAAAATACAAAATAATGAACAAAATATACAGAAGAAACAATCAAAACATACATAAAACGCAGAAAACATACAATTCCGAAGTACACTAATCGAGAAATCACAGTCAACTACCGAAGGGAAGAAAACCCCTTCCAACATAATACTAAATTTCAGAAATATAGTAGTATGAATTAATTTTTTTAATTTTTCTATTGGTATCTGTTAAATTTCTTCACGTTTGTATTAGCACACCATATCTTTATTATGTCATCTATGTAGATAGAGCCGAGGTCTCGCCAGAAGCAAACTATTTATCCTTTGGGATAGAGGTATTGTTTGCTTTTGCCCTCCCCAGACCAACTGGATCCGGATGATGATGATGATGATGATGATGATGATGATGATGATAGAGGTATTGTTTTGACTACCTTTCAACTACTTTAGTGATAACTTTTGTTGTCGTTCTGATATAATCTGAATAAATTAGCATGTTACATTTATGAGAAAAAAAATAAGCATGTTACAAGCAGTTGACTTGTTCAGATGTCGAATGCTATACAACAGCTGGTTTGAATCCTATCCATTAAAATATTGAGGTGTTGTCTGTATTTGTTTCTCCCCCTTGTATATTTCGGGGGGAAAATAGAAGAAAAATACTAGGCCAACAATTTTTATTTTTATTTTTACATCTGTATCATCAATATTTCCTTTCGAAATGGTCTCATAGTGTAACAGTTAAATGGTCAAGCAGTTTGTTTCTTCTATATCGAATATTTTACTTAACGTGTAGCAATATTTTTTTAGGGTGGACATTGGAGCAACTAGTGAAGTTACTGCTTTGTGACGTTGAATTTTCGGGTTTGAGCAGCGGAAATAGCCTCTTGCACAAAAAATGTAGGGTAAGACTGTGTATATTAGATCGCGGAGCGATCCGACCTCTTCCCAGATCCTGCGCAAACGCGGAAGCCTAATGCATTGAAAACGTCCCTTTTTCCCACAAAATTTAAAAAGAAAAAACAGAAGATACCCTCAATCTCATGGGCAGTGCACTAAGCTCCCGCAGTTGCACATGGTTGGTGGAAGGACCGGATCGCTTCGTAATCTAATGTACATATTATTGCCGTAAGATTTGTGCAAACGACTATTTACGCAGCTCGAACCCGTGACCTCATGGTTACAAACCCGTCCATCCCATGAAATATTCTAAACCAAAACTCCAAAACTTTTTACGCAAGTGTCCAAGTCATTCTCTATCAATCAACAACGTACATTATGCCGAAAATCTTCAATATCCTCATAGAGTAGAAAAGAAAAGTAACGATAGAAAGAGTTAAATGAAAGGATATATATATATATATATATATATATATATATATATATATATATATATATATATATATATATATAGACACACACACACAACATGTACCCAGTATATTCCAACGACAGCAAAAGGTATCGCTAGAGTTTGAGGAGGGTGAAAGGCAGGCAAACAATACCTCCATCCCAAAGGATAGAGAGTCTGTTTCCAGTAAGACCCCCTGCTCTATATGTTTTTTTATTATCAAAGAGTCGAGGCACATTTATTATTATAAATTTCAACCTTCACTCATGGCGGAAGAGCACCATGTCACAGCTAGGATGTCTAAACGAAGCTAATGATATATCAGTAATAACATAACCTCTAATAGATGAGGGGAGGGAATGAAGCGTGGGATATGCAACAAAAGTCTGATCAGAAAGAGCTAACTGAGCAAGTAAATGGGCCAGCATATTTGTCTCGCGACCATCGATTCTATATGTAACTGCATATGTGTGCGTGTGTGTATATATATATATTGGTTTTTCCAATGTTATTTATCACCAACGAGAGCATTGACTTATCTCTTTTAATGCATAGAGCTTTCTATTGACTCAAGAATTTATTTTTTAGTGTATACAATAAAATCATACCATATATATTATATTGGTAATAACTTAATACACATTACACATGACGTGTTTTTATTAGATGAAATAGAGCATGTGATAGATTCCATCCTAAAAATAATGTTTTAGTTTGGCTGGAACATAATTTAAAAAAGTCAAACTATTTTGGCCTGATAAGATCCGCTCACTAACATTATACTTCAACTTGCTACTTTATGTGCTTTTTACACATAAACAACTAACTATTTTTTTATATTTATTATTAGAGCAAAACAGATAGTTGTTTATATGTTGAAATAACACATTGACGTAAAATCTTGGAGTATCAGATTACATCTAAGATAATAACCGTCAAAGCTGCATGTCACGTTGCAAACATACATGACATTTATGAAAGCTATATAATAAATGCAAAACCTAGGTAATGAGTGTGAAAAACTTGCATAATATTTATATCTAACTGTTAAAGTTATTTGGAGAGACAGACAAGCCCTCCTTCCGAAGAGACAACATAATCTCCTGGCAGCCTTACAGGGCATAGCTCAGTTGGTACTCGGATTGAGATTTGCTTCAAAAGGTCAAGAGTTTAATTTCAAAGACACGCACAGTGTGAGTTGTTAGAATATGTTAAGTTTTGATGATTTGCACATTTTGGCACTTTGAACAAGGGATTAGGTGCTTCATGTATGTTGTTTGAAGTCAGTATACTTCGAACGCCTACATTAGGCGCTTAATGTCTCTTGGTGGAGTCCAGTACACTTTGAACGCCTAGATTAGGCGCTTTATGTGAAGTGTCTGGATCTGCGAACACTTCGAACACCTAGATTAGGCGCTTCATGTGAGTGTTTGAAAATCAGGACACTTTGAACGCCGGATTAGGCGCTTCATGTGACCTGTTGAAAAGTGTGAACACTTTGAACGCCTCTTTAGGTGCTTTATGCAGTCCACCAAGCCAAAAGTACTTTTTCCCTGGTTGAGCACGTACTCCTAAGTACTTTCTCTGAGAAAAAGTCAGAGTTAGTTCGAACAAGCATGAAGAGCCACATTAAGCGCTTCATGTAACTTCAAACGACTTAAGAAGCTCACATTAGGCGCTTGATGTTACTTCGAACGACTGTTCATTTTCACATCAAGCGCTCTATGTCACTTCGAACGCCTGTGCTTTTAGCACATTAGGCGCTTCATGTGACCAACGTTACAAAGGTCTTAAACTTCACTTTTTAACATCAGTTGACTCTTTGTAGCCTCCCCTTTTAGTGTCTTTTTCACAGGCTCCTCTCTGCTGAAGATTTCAGGTTTCCTTTCTTGGCATTCATTTTGAAATCTCTCAAAGAATGTTGCTACATGCCAAAGGGAGATCTCCAATGATGAGGACTCACCAACACATGATGCCAAAACCCATTAATGTCAGTGCAGAGGGTTTCAAACGGGAAGAAACTTTGAAGTTGATAAAACAAGGGTTTTCTCCATTGTTTTCTCCAACTTTCTACTTTGCAAGCTCTCAAATTCTCTCAAGCTCAAGCTCTCAAAATACTTGTAATCTTTGTATATTTTTACTTTATTGTTGAGAGTGATTATTGTAAGAAGAAGAAGAGTCTTCTTCTTGGTGAGACCATATTGTGAGAGATTGGGTAGATTGTTGGTCAAGGAGCAAGGGTGCTTCTTGTTTGAGACTTCTAGACTTTGAAGGGTTAGTTGATAGTGTGTGGTGCACTATTCTCCCTACAAGATTTCTTTGAGGGCAAAGAAGATCTTTGGAGGCTAAACTTCAAAGGGTTAGAATTCTTGGTTGTGGTCTAGGCAAGGTGCCTAGTTTTTGTATTTTCTGGATTTCGTTTTTGATTGTTGTTTCCCCCAAAAGAAATAACAATCCCCATTTCAAAATCCTTCTTGTGAAACATCAAGAAGGTAGAGGAGTAGAGTCATTTGATTTGAACCTCTATACATACTTGTGTTCTTTATTTTCCTTCAAGCCTTTATTCTTTCTAAAGAACACACCCAAGTATTGGTTGCACTTCAAAACGAAAAATAACATTAAAATATCCATACTTGGTGATCACACTATTCAACCCTCCTCCCCTTCTAGTGTGTTCTAAGGGACCTAACATGAGTGTTCCACTGCTAGGCCGACGTCTTGGTTTACGGAGAGACATCTTGTGTGAGTCACTATGTAAGTCCTCACCCAACCTAAGAGACCGCTGTACTTTTAATTTGCATCCTCCATAATGCTCCTTCAGACTGAGGCGTTGGAGGCTCTTAGGACCAAGGAATGACCTTTACGTCAACATAATCTCCGGGTATTAGCGATAAACCACTGATGATGACTTGGGAAGCCTAAACTGAAATTGGGAAGAAAAAAAATTAATAGCTAAGTTCTTTCGACTTTTTATCCATGAAATTGTAGTGGTGGAGCATTAAGGATATTACAGCGTGCTAAAATATAAGTTTTATTTGATTTTTAATATTACATAAATCGTCATTCTAAAATATAAGTTTTTTTTTTATTTTCCAACGTAGTTTAATTTCTAATATGTTAAAAAGTTAGAGAGATTTTATATTTCGAGACAGAAAGAGTACTTGTTTGATGAGATTATGCACCAACGACTTGGTTTTTTTCCCCTTTGATATCCTAATGAATTGATGAAAAGGCTTCTTATAAAATTCAGTTAAACAAGTATTTTTCTTTAAATAAGGATATATATATATATACATATATATATATATGTGTGTGTATATATATGTGTGTGTCTATATATATATATACATATGTGTGTGTCTGTGTATTCGGAAGTGGAGAATTGAAGAATATTTTTACTAATCCCATTTAATTTCTTCATTAGTTTAAGTCACCTAAATCAAGATCAAAATCCAAACACACCATAATGGAACAACCAATAAAAATGTAGGCGATACGTTATATAATTTTTCAAAATGATATATATGTTGTTGCCAATGCTAATCAAAAGATTTTTCTTTATATGGAAAAGATAGTAAGAGTGATAAATTTATCTTAAAATAGATAACAAGAGTTGATTGGTTGATATTTTTCTATAGTGTCTCGTACATTTTTAAAAATTATTAATCTTTCGTACCTCTTTTAATAAAAATAATTCAACGCAAGCACCCTTTGAATTAATCTTTTTTCCATATAAAATGTAATAAATTGACATTCATGAATTGTTTGACCTAGATAGTGATAGACGGCCTTAAATTACCAACAATATGTGTTCTTTTCTTTTGATGGAGTCAACGATCCAATATTTTTTGACTTTAGAATACGATGGAATAAAGCAAAATCATCTACTGAATTATATACACCGTGAAGTAGCAGTTGATTGACACACTTGACGCAATTTTCATTATGAGTTATCAACAAACAACCTCTGTATGTTTCTAACACACATGTATGATTATGTATATCCGACCACATACCCATCATAGACACGAACATCTAACAGAATAGGATAATGTTGTGTCGTTGATGTGTTCTTTCGTTTATTACTTGAAAGATGTTGATATTTCTTTATAATTGTTTGATAATGCTATATTCGATTGTCGTTTACATGTACAGGTCTTAGGATAGGATCTCCTCACTGCAAGGAGGTGCGGTAACGCGTGACCGTACGACACGTGGCAGTAAGGGGGTGGTGAGGCTAGATGCAGGTGACCCTCATCTAGCCTCACTACCCTCTCTTGCTGCCACGTGTCGCGTGGTCACAAAGGGAGTGAGGAGATCCCAACCCGGTCAAATGATTCTTTCATGAAATTGATATATTGCTTTTAAAAGCAAATTGCTAATTTGTCGTTAAATACATAGAGTTCTTTTACTTAACTGATTCTATTCGGCGAAAAACTTTTACTAGTTAAATAACATTTTTTTCTAATTTTGTATCTGGAGTTTGATTCTATCCATCTATCGAAAATAAAATATAAAATATATTTTGACGTTGATGAGGTCGGATTTGATCACCAAGTAATTGTTGGATGTGATGCCGTTAGAACTCCGTCAGTTGTCTGCTGTGGGTGAGTCAGTTGCTGACCTGCACAAAGAAAAAAGGTCAGAGGACCCGGGATTTATGGCCCCGGGTAATACCCTCCAACGCTCAAGTCAGTCTGGGCCATTTTTGTGGAGAGGTTTAGGAATATATGGTGAAGGTTTAAATGAACTGAGATGTTCTCGTAAAACCTGTGTTTTTCACTGCGGAGAAGATGAGTAATTTCTCTTAATTTGTTGTTACTTGTCCTTCTCTCTCCTGCTGTTCGACCCTTTTATCTGGCCGATCGGGCCAATGCATGGGAGGAGCTTTGATATTGCGACAGGCAAGGAGGTCAGTCGGATGACACTTGCTCTTGCATGCTCACCACGTGGCTCGATGCTGAGCTGAATAAGCTAGTTTGGGACATCTGGCTGGGAGTTTTGCCCGGTAGAATTACCTGGGGTAAACTCCTAGAACCGAGATGAAGTCTTCTAGAAGCGCTGTAAAGTGCCCGAGATGGCTGATGGTGTGGGACCAACATGCCGAGATGAAAGTGGCCGACTCCACAGAGCAATGAGAGGCCTTTCGTGATGCTCGTGGCTGATGCTGGTTAGGGTGGTATGAGACCAGTGAATAAATAAGATCCTTTGGCCGTAGTAAAGCCATTGAGCCGAGGTGGAACCCTTTAGGCCGAGGTGGAACCCTTTAGGCCGAGGTGGAACCCTTAGTTCCGGTAGGGTACTGACCATGTAGCCGGGATGGCGTGGGGCCTCTGTGGCCGAGCCGAAATACTCGTCCGCGCGGGACTTGGTCCGTCTTCAGGCCGACCTGCGGCACTTAGTCATCTCTATACTCTTGCTTTAGCCCAAGTAAAGCCTTTGGACCGAGGTGAGATTTATAGCCCCCAGGAAACGTTGAGACTGTATGGCCAAGATGGGGGTGGGGCCCTGTGACCGAGATGAACTGTTTAGCCCCGTGTGTTCCGACCTGCTTCCGGGCCGACCCACCATACTTAACCATTTTTGCGCCTCACTCCAGCGTTGACCGTTGTTGACTAACGGAGGAAACTTTTTGGCTCATCAGTTGGCCCCCAGATTAGCCTGGCCGAGATGAACTAGAAGGGCAGGCTGATCTGCTCAAATCTTTCTCGAGTTGTTTTTCCTTCGATGACGTGTCAAGACTTAGCTAGGCCGCTTGATATATTTATTGGAAGCACAATGTACGATGTATTAATGGTAACCTTTGGCCGAGCCGATCAACCAGTTCTGACTAGATTCCTTATCACGCGTCTATTTCGGCACGTGTCTGGTTCTGATTGGTTCGGCCTGCGTACTTACTGTTTGCGCGGAGGACGAAGCGTCAATTGAGCAGCTTTTTTGGATTCCCGCCGCTTCATGAATCGAGGGCTATTTATTTGAAGTGACCCTTGGGCTGCCGAGATGCAGCTCTATAAATTGGTTTCACTCAGAACTTTTTTACTCTTTATCCATTTGTCACTTCTATTCCGGCTTATCCTTTCTTCTCCGGCGAATTCTGCATCTTCCGGCGGATTTTTGTCACCGTCAGCTCTCGTTCCTCTTTCGTGTTCCTTTTCCCGTCAGAAATTCTGTAAGTTCTTCTCTTATCTTCATAATGTCTTCCTCCTCCCATGATTCTCAAAACCTTTCTGAGGGTGGCTCTTACGCCGGCGGGAGCGGAGAAGCTATTGCTTCTCCGTTACTGTCCGGCAGGTCTTCCTCCGCCGATGATCTGCCTATCGGTACCCTGGTCCAATCCATTGGGGACTCTGCCCAATCTAGCAGAGCCCTGACCGTGATCAGTTCTTCGCCGGAGCCAGTGAGGATGGCTCCTGCTCCGGCGTCTGCAGATCCTCAAGCCCTCGAGGGGGGGCCTTCTCATTTTCCCGTAAGAGGTCGGCCAACTCCTATGGTCCAGGAGACTACCTCTAGTTTGACCGAGGCCGACCTGAATAGGATTTGTAAATATTACAAAGTAGATAGAAATCGCTTTCAACCCCTTCTTCCCTTGCCGGGTCAAACCGCTTGTGATCCCCCTAGGGGTTACGAGGCAATCTATGAGGACTATTTCAAGTCCGGCTTTAGTCTTCCTGTTCCTGAGCCCGTTATCCGTATTATGCGAGCTTACGGGCTCAGACTTCCTCAAATTCAGCCGAATGGCCTCAAACTCATTCTTTGTTATATTCTTCTCCTCCGTCTTATTGAATTTCCTTTCAATACCACTATTTTTCGAGCCCTTTTTGCATGCCGGACTTCACATAGTTGGTACTATTTCAGCAAGCGTAGGTCTAGTACTGATTTTCCTTTTGCCATCAACATTCCTTCCTCTAATAAAAGGTGGAAGGAAAAATTCTTTTACATTTTAAGATCTGATCTGCCAAGTGAGACTACCTGGAAACGAGGCAGGGTCCATAACACATTGCCGAGCCAGGAGTACTGCGATGAAGCAGACAGAATTCGGTCAGCTCCAATTGTCATCGATTGGCACAAAGTTGACTACGATGTCTGGATGGCTGCTGACGTAAACCACTCGGCAATTGGTGAGGGCTATCGAGCCCTTTCTCCAGATCAGCTAACCATCCTTCGAGGTGGCCACTATAGTCTTTGAATTTTCAATGTTCTTGATTTGTTGTTAACATCTAACTGTTTTAACTCTGAATGCAGGTGCTATGTCTGGATCCCTGAGCCGTGCTGAGATAATGTCCGAGAATCAAGCCAGGAAAAGGCTTCGAAGGGAAAGGAGGTTAGCAGCTTTGAATTCTGGAGGGGCCTCTACTTCGGCGGTGCCCCCAGCCTCTAGGGTTGCTGTTGCTGAGCCCGAAATGGCGGAGCCTGAGCCAGGTAAAACTTCTTCCTTGAATGTAGGGATTTTCTTAGTGTTTTAACACTTGTTTGGGTTTTAACTTGCTTTTTCTTCTTTGCAGCTCTGCCAATTACAATTGCTGACGATGAGCCTGTGGCTGTGGCTCAGCCCCTGGCCCCAGTTAATTCTGAAATGTCAGAAGATGCTGGTGAAGGCTCCAACCTCCGCCCCCGGAAGAGACAACGGGGTGAAGGCTCCAGTAGTCGTGATCCGGGACCATCACAGCCCCCGGAGATGATCGTTGCTGACCCGGTTGAGGAAATCTTGCCTCACCCGGGTAATACTCAAGACCCAATCTTGATTGGGTTTTCTGAGGTAGATTCTGCTGAGAACCCTGCCGTGGCCGAAAGGCTTAATAGGGCAGCAATTCTACCTCGGGATCTTCAGAGGTTCAGGGCAACGGACTTCGCGGCCCTGATCAATGCTTATATGTCCAACCTTGCTCTGGTAAGTAAATCTTCTGTTGAGTACTTTACTTATTTTGTTAGTGGACTTCCTTTTACCGCTATCTTTTTGTATAGATCCGAGGCCAGGGGATGGAAGTGGTGACCCGCTGTAGGGATTTTCTTGGGGAGCTTGAGACCACTCGGAGACAACTTGAAGAATCTGAGAAGAGGAGGGCCGAGCTAACCCAAAAGGTCACTGACCTAGAAGCGGGGAACACCAAACTCCAACAGAAGGCTGAGGATGCTGAGACGAGGTTGGCCACCTCCAACTCTAAGATTGATGAGTTGGAGAATAAGGTGGCTGACCTGGAGCTGACCTCCACTCAGTCTGTCACTGAAGTTGAATTTTTGAAGAAGAGTATGGCTGAGATGGCACAGAGGCTTGAGTCTGAGCGAAAGATGAACAACCTGCTGCGCCAAAACTTGATCGATGCTGAGATCAAAGCAATTCAAGACTTCAGAAAATCCAGCTTTTTTGAAGAAAACTTGCTTCTGATTCAAGGCTCGGCCATGGAGGTCGGCCAAAGGAATGCCATTGAAGCCTGTGCCCAAGTTCACCCAGATTTGAACAGAGAAGACCGCCGTATAGCCGAACTCTACAATCCTCTAGCAGCTCAAGACTTTGAAGAGTTGTTCCAGAAGTTTGTTGATGGAGCTGACTTGAGAGATGAAGATAAGGACGAATAGGCTTTAGGGTTCTTCTCTGTTTTAACCTTTTTAGGCCAGGCATGAATGTGTACTCCAGTGCTTACATTAATGAAAATCTTCAACTTTCAGGCTCAGCTATCTTCTTTATCTTTAATGTCTTTTTCAAGTTTATTTTTTGATGCCATCGGTGCTAACTCTTTAGGTTAGTCTTGACAAACTTGATGAACTTTGTTAAGAAATAAACTGAGCCTTAAAATTAGAATGAACCTGTCATCTGAGCCGAGCCAAATTCTTAACAAGTTTGACATAAACTTCGTTTCGTTAAGATCAGGCTCTGCCTTGTCCAACTTCACTTTGGCTTTCGTAAGAGACAACTTAAGGTTTGCTTGCATGTCTCTTCTCCAACAAACTCTTCCCTCAAATTTGCTAAATTTTGATGAATCATCTCTTTAATCTCTGCCTCGGGCACGCCAAGGTATTACTCTTGTTTTTAACAAGTTTCTGCCTCAGTCTTGCCGAGGTCTTGAACTGCCGTTTAATGGTCTTTCATCTTGGACTTGCCGAAGTATTAGTATTCCCTTTTATCGGACTTTTGCCTCGAACCTACAAGGTCTTTTGCCTCGGACCTGCCGAGGTTTCGATGTACCCTTTAGCAGGAATTTGCCTCGAACCCGCGAGGTCTTTTGCCTCGGACCTGCCGAGGTCTTAATGTACCCTTTAGCGGGCATTTGCCTCGAACCTGCGAGGTCTTTTGCCTCGGACCTGCCGAGGTCTTAATGTACCCTTTAGCGGGCATTTGCCTCGAACCTGCGAGGTCTTTTGCCTCGGACCTGCCGAGGTCTTAATGTACCCTTTAGCGGGCATTTGCCTCGAACCTGCGAGGTCTTTCGCCTCGGACCTGCCGAGGTCTTAGAAGATCTTTCGCTCTACTCAAATCGTGTTCAGACACTTTGACTCTTGAAAATTGCATCACAAGGAACTTGTGTTTATATACAAAGCAGCTGCAATTTACATCATTGATGCAGAAGTCTGAGATGGGAGACATGCCAGGTCCGTGGAAGAGTTCTCCCTTCCAGAGTTTGTAACTTGTAAGCTCCTGTTGGGAATACTTCGACTATGCGATAAGGGCCTTCCCATCTGGAATTAAAGGTTCCTACTGATTCAGCATGACTGACTTCATTGTCTCGCATCACTAAGTCTCCCACTCGAAAAGATCTCGGTCGTACCCGGGAGTTGTAATGCTGAGAAATCAGATTCTTGTACTGGGCCATGCGAATGTGAGCTCTGTCCCTCTTCTGTTCTAGTTCATCTAGATTTATCCGCAATTCTTGACTGTTATTCACAGCAGAGTAACAATCGACTCGTGTTGAGGTGGAGCCTATCTCTACAGGAATGACAGCTTCTGTGCCGTACACTAGTGAAAAAGGTGTTTCTTTCGTTGAAGTTGAGGGAGTTGTCCGGTATGCCCATAGGACGCTGGGTAATTCTTCAACCCAACTTGTACCCACTTTGTCTAATCGCTTCTTAAGTCCATCCTTGATAATTCTATTCGCAAGTTCAACTTGGCCATTTGACTGTGGATGTGCCACTGAGGTAAAGCGTTGCTTAATGTGCAGATCAAGACACCAACTCTTTACCGGATCTTCAGCAAATTGACGTCCGTTGTCTGAGATCAGGACCTGAGGTAAGCCAAACCGGCAGATGATATTTTTCCATAAGAACCTTTTGACTTGAGCCCCAGTTATAGTGGCTAATGGTTCAGCCTCTATCCACTTAGTAAAGTAATCAATTGCTACCAGCAAGAATCTGACCGAGCCAGGAGCTCGTGGTAGAGGTCCCACCAAGTCCATACCCCATTGTACAAACGGCCAAGGACTAGAAATACTGGTCATTTCACGGCTCGGCAAATTAAAAGATGGAGCATGAGCCTGACATGATGAACACTTTTTAACTAACTCCTCCGCATCTTTGCGAATTGTGGGCCAGTAATACCCTGCCAAGTAGCACTTACGGGCCAATGAACGTGCTCCTGAATGACTCCCGCATATGCCCAAGTGCATTTCTTGGAGAGTGTAATCTCCTTCATCCTCAGGTACGCAGCGCAACCATGGTTGAGAGAATGATTTCCTATACAAATGATCATTAAAGAGTGCATACCTGGATGCCTTCAGTCGAAGTCGCCGAGCTCGTGACTTATCCTCAGGTTGAATCTGATGTTGTAGGTAAGTGATTATCTCATCCATCCAGGTGTTATGATAGTCTTGTTGTAAGACTTCATTTCCATCAAAAGCGCGATGTCTCACCAATTCTACAACAATCCTTTTTCCAATGGTGGCCGGGGTGGATGAAGCTAGTCGAGATAGTGCATCAGCACGCTTGTTCGCCGACCTAGGGATATGCTCAACATTAAAATGCTCGAACATTCCTCTTAGATGCTGGACTTTGGCCAGATACCGCTTCATATTGTCTTCCTTTGCCTCATAGTCTCCGTTAATCTGTGAGACTATGAGCTGCGAATCACTTCGGGCGGTTACCTGCTGTGCCCCCAGTTTCCGAGCTAAGCTCAACCCAGCAATCAGTGCTTCATACTCAGCCTCATTGTTAGTAGCTTCGAAATCAAAACGTAAGGCATATTCGGTCTCTTCCTCGTGAGGATTCACTATTAAGAGACCAGCCCCACTTCCTTCCCTTGAAGAGGATCCGTCTACATACAAAGTCCAAACCTGCGCTGAGGGAGGATCCTCCTCAACTGAGATGCCCTCAGCCAGAAAATCAGCCAAGGCCTGAGCTTTAATAGAGGTGCGTGATTTGTAACTGATGTCATACTCGGCAAGTTCCATTGCCCACTTGGCAGCTCGACCTGATGTGTCCGGCCGAGATAGAATCTGCCTTAGGGGCTGATCCGTCACCACAACTATAGGATGAGCTTGAAGGTAGGGACGGAACTTCCTAGCCGCCACCACTAATGCCAGGATGACTTTCTCAGTATTCGGGTATCGCACCTCGGCCCCACGCAAGACTTTACTTGCAAAGTAGATAGGCTTCTGAACTGCATCCTGCTCTCTGAGCAGAACTGCACTCACCGCTTCATGACAGGTGGACAAATAGATGTACAATGTCTCTCCTGGAACAGGAGAGGTCAACATGGGCACCTCAGCCAGATGTGCCTTTAAGCCATCAAATGCCTCTTGGCACTGTTCATCCCAGAGAAAAGCTGTTCTTTTCTTCAAAATTTGGAAGAAAGGCAACGATCTCTCAGCTGACTTGGAGAGAAATCTGCTCAAGGCCGCAATTCGCCCCGTCAACCTCTGAACTTCTTTAATGTTCCGAGGTGGGTGCATATTTTCCAAAGCTTCAATCTTAGCTGGGTTGGCCTGCACTCCTTCTTTGGAGACCATGTACCCCAGAAACTTTCCTGTTCGCACCCCAAAAGTACACTTCTTTGGGTTCAGCCTCATGCAGGACTCTCTTAGGATGACAAATACTTCGCGCAAATTTGAGATATACTGATCAAGGACCTTGCTTTTAATCAGCATATCGTCGATGTAGACCTCCATAATTCGGCCTATTTGATTTCTGAACAACAAGTTAACCAGACGTTGATAAGTTGCCCCAGCATTCTTTAAACCAAAAGGCATACTGATGTAGCAATAAGTGCCGACCTCAGTTATAAAGGAGGTCTTTTCTCGGTCCTCTTTTGCCATCATGATCTGATGGTAACCCTTAAAGGCATCAAAGAAATCAAAGACCTCATACCCCAAAGTAGAGTCTACCAATCTATCAATCTTCGGTAGGGGGGTAACAATCTTTTGGGCAGGCTTTGTTCAAGTCTGTATAATCAACGCACATTCTCCAGCTTTTGTCCGGCTTAGGGACCACAACCGGGTTAGCCAACCAGATTGGATACAAGACTTCTTCGATGAACTTTGCCACCAAGAGTTTCTCAACCTCCCCTGCAATCACTTTGTTCCTCTCTGGTGCAAAGTTTCTTTTTTTCTGCTTAATGGGCCTGACCTGAGGATCCACATTAAGGTGATGTTCTGCTAAAGTAGTCGGGATTCCAGGCATATCTTCTGCTGTCCAAGCAAAAATTTCTGCGAACTCTCTTAGCAGATTCTGAAGCTGAGCCAAAGTCTCAGATGGCATCCAAGTCCCAATTTTGATTGTATTCTCTGGCCGACCTGAATCTAAGATGAACTCCTGAACCGCGTCATCGGTTTGTAAACATTCGTCTGTTGGGGGAATGAGATCATCCAGAACAACCTGCTGGACGATCCCACACCCTTGGGTGGCCACTGCGTAACAATTCTGAGCGACAGGAATATCTCCCTGCAAAGTAACTACTCCGCCTGGGGTAGGAAACTTCATGCTAACGTGCAAGGGAGATATTATTGCCTCCAACGCTACCAACGCGGGTCGGCCTAACAGAATATTGTAAGCCGACCTCTCCTTAACCACCACGAAGTCCATCCATAAACATCGGTAAGCAGGGGGTTTACCAAAACTGACACTTAGAGTAATTAAGCCAGCTGGCCGAATAGACATGCCGGTGAATCCGTACAAAGGGGAAGCTACTGGGGTCATTTGTGAGTCCGCCAAGCCCAATTGCTTGTATACATGATAATACATTATGTTCACGGCACTCCCAGTATCCACATATACCCTACGTACCTCTACAATTCTATCCGGCGCCATATGAATGCATAATCCAATGACTAATCCCGTATTATTAGAATCAAGCGGGACTAAATCCTCTGGTCCGTATACCAACTCTCGAGCCAACCTCCGTTTTTTCGGGGAAGGCCCAGTGGACGTACCTGACGAATTGGGACCACCGGGATTTGGCTGTGACGGACCACCCGAGATGGTGTAGATTATGGAATTGATTTGTGGCTGAACTGCAGCCTCTTGCTGGTCTCGATCCCCATCATCATCCGACCTGGGATGTGTCGGGGGTGCCTCAGGTCGGCACTTATCCTTCTGCTCATTCTTTCGGAAGTTTAGACGGTTATGAAGCCGAGAACGGGGATCATAGAATTGTTTTAAATGTCCCAATTCAATTAACTTCCGAATTGCTTGAGCTAACTGCCGACAATCTTCAGTGTCATGGCCGACATCACGGTGATATCGGCAATACAATTTCGGATCCCTCTTGTCCCTGGGTCCTGCCAAGGGCTTCGGGTCCGTTCTTAGGCCATCTCTTTCCATGACGGCCAAAATTCTATCTTTTGAAGCCAGAAGGGGTAATCCTTCTTGACCTCGCTTGCCTCGAACACCAAGGCGATCAAACGCACTGCGCCGTTCGCGTTGATCTTCAAGTCGAATTGCTCGGGAGTTGGGCCGAGCCTCCCGCCGAGTACTCTGCTCGGCTTCCTTTTTCAATCGATTTGCCTCCTCTCCTCGGGCAAACTGATGCGCCTTTTCCAGGCACTCTCTCAAAGTAGTAGGCCCCTCTTCGGCAAGCTGTGAAAAGAGGCGGCCTGCTCTGAGACCGTTAATAAACGCTGCGGCTTTCACTCCTTCATTTCGGTCACTGACCTGCAGTGATTCATCAGAAAAACGCCGCATATACTTCAGTATTGACTCCTCCGCACCTTGCTTCAGGGTCATAAGGTGCGAAGAATTCTTTATGAATGGCGCACTTGACACAAATTGGGACTTAAATTTTTGTGCCAGCTGTCTGAAGGAATCCACCGACTGGGGTGGAAGCTCCTGAAACCACCTTCTTGCCTTCCCCCACAGGTACATGGGAAAGGTTTTACAACAGAGTGGATCCGGTGCATTTTTTAAGTTCATTGCCGTCTGGAATTGAAAGAGATGGTCTGTCGGATCAGATGTGCCATCATACGTGTCCATCTTTGGCATCTTAAAACTATCCGGTGCCGAATACTCTGCGATATCCCAAGAAAATGGACTTTCCTGGATTATCCTCAAATACTCCGGGTTAAGTTCTTCAGGTCGGCTCCTCGGCCTGCGAGGATCCGCTTCCTGTCGAACGCTTTTAAATGATTTGGGCTTTATACCTAAGCGCTGCCTAGGCATTGGCATCGACTCTAGCGTGGTGGCTCTGTCATCACTGCGCCTAGCGTCTGCCATAAACCCCTGGGGACGGTAAGAAGATTGCAACTGGGTCTTCTCCTTCGGATGAAAAGATATAGAATCTTCCCCCCTATGTCCCGTCTCGGGTCTCTTCCCTTTAAGCCGTTCCACCACGGCCTCGAATACGTCCAAGTTTTCAGCCACATACTTCATGGCCTTATTTCTCTCATCCGCGGTTATACCCGGGACCTTCTTCCTTTCTGGCTCGGTCCTCCTGGAATCCTGTCCAGGATGAGCCGAGCGGGCCTCTTTACGTCGTTGTTGATTAGAGGACTCTCCTAATCCCTCTCGGGCGTCTTTACCCATTAGCGCTGACTAGTTTAAGTAAAGCAATGCAGTTGAACAAAATTAAGTGACGGAGGTTCGGGCCCTCCTTCTAGCGCCAAAATGATGAGGTCGGATTTGATCACCAAGTAATTGTTGGATGTGATGCCGTTAGAACTCCGTCAGTTGTCTGCTGTGGGTGAGTCAGTTGCTGACCTGCACAAAGAAAAAAGGTCAGAGGACCCGGGATTTATGGCCCCGGGTAATACCCTCCAACGCTCAAGTCAGTCTGGGCCATTTTTGTGGAGAGGTTTAGGAATATATGGTGAAGGTTTAAATGAACTGAGATGTTCTCGTAAAACCTGTGTTTTTCACTGCGGAGAAGATGAGTAATTTCTCTTAATTTGTTGTTACTTGTCCTTCTCTCTCCTGCTGTTCGACCCTTTTATCTGGCCGATCGGGCCAATGCATGGGAGGAGCTTTGATATTGCGACAGGCAAGGAGGTCAGTCGGATGACACTTGCTCTTGCATGCTCACCACGTGGCTCGATGCTGAGCTGAATAAGCTAGTTTGGGACATCTGGCTGGGAGTTTTGCCCGGTAGAATTACCTGGGGTAAACTCCTAGAACCGAGATGAAGTCTTCTAGAAGCGCTGTAAAGTGCCCGAGATGGCTGATGGTGTGGGACCAACATGCCGAGATGAAAGTGGCCGACTCCACAGAGCAATGAGAGGCCTTTCGTGATGCTCGTGGCTGATGCTGGTTAGGGTGGTATGAGACCAGTGAATAAATAAGATCCTTTGGCCGTAGTAAAGCCATTGAGCCGAGGTGGAACCCTTTAGGCCGAGGTGGAACCCTTTAGGCCGAGGTGGAACCCTTAGTTCCGGTAGGGTACTGACCATGTAGCCGGGATGGCGTGGGGCCTCTGTGGCCGAGCCGAAATACTCGTCCGCGCGGGACTTGGTCTGTCTTCAGGCCGACCTGCGGCACTTAGTCATCTCTATACTCTTGCTTTAGCCCAAGTAAAGCCTTTGGACCGAGGTGAGATTTATAGCCCCCAGGGAACGTTGAGACTGTATGGCCAAGATGGGGGTGGGGCCCTGTGACCGAGATGAACTGTTTAGCCCCGTGTGTTCCGACCTGCTTCCGGGCCGACCCACCATACTTAACCATTTTTGCGCCTCACTCCAGCGTTGACCGTTGTTGACTAACGGGGGAAACTTTTTGGCTCATCAGACGTGTTCAAAGAAAAGCTGGAATTGATCGTTTTATGTTGATTATGTCTTGCTTTGTAATCCTAAAACTGAGTTTTCTTTCTGAACTGGCAGAATATTCCTAAATCCACTTTTCTTTAACAATTTAAAACACAAATATCTTTAATTAATTTCTAGAATCATATCATTTTAAATTTATCATAAACAATTAAGAGAAATATGTTAATTACTTGAAATAGTTAGTGTCAAGTTCTTGAAATGAAAAATTACCGGGTTCAAATAATATGCGCACATATATATACACACACAAAAATATATACACACATATATGTATATGTATATGTGTGTGTATATTGATCTTTCGATTATAAAAAATTATAATTCAGAAAACAAATAAAATAGCCGTACGCATAAAATAATACCATATACCCTACAGCTTAGAACCCAACTTACCATCAGAATCTGACATTTAACAGCTGCATATAAGAAAACAAAATTAATACCTAGTCAAATGTTATGGCCAACAATTTTATATACATGTATTATTAATGATAAATAAAAAGGTAATAAAATAATGATAATGATAATAAGGATAATAATGGAGATAAGTACAAACTAGGGTGATTAGAGTTATAGTAGGAAACCTAAACCAAAACCAAATGGGAAAACTATCCTAACTTTTCTCCCCCTATATACGTATACACACACACACACACGCACAAAAGCATACGGCAAGTGAGAAGAGAGAGAGAGAGAGAGGAGAGAAAAGAGAGAAGAAGAAGGGAGGCGAGGCTCCGAAACTCCGTCGTATTTGTTGTGTTATCGTCAATCGAGGTAGGTGCCTCTTCCCCCTCAAATGGATACGATCCTTGCATGCTTAGATGATATTTATGTGATTCTTTGATTCTTCTTTTATTTTATTTGCTAAAATATTTATTTGTATTCGTTTATATTTGGAAAAGCATGAGGTATTTGTATATTTTGCTGCTATATACTCGTATGAGGATGAATTTGATGGTGTGGTTGGATTAGGGCGGAAATACCTTCGAATCAACTCAAAAGATTAGGATTTTCATGGTTAGGAATGTTTTAAAAATTGTGTTTTGGCCTTGGAATAATTTTATATAGTCTCGAAATAGAAAAAAAATTGAATCGGGAACGAAAACGCTGCCGGGAGGGTGGCGCGTGGGCCTCACGCGCCGCCAGAAGCGGCCGAGAGTGGGCCTCACGCGCCAGACGTGTATTACACGCGCCGGCTGAGGAAAATCAAAAAAAGAGAAAAGAGGCGGACCGGGCTGGCCTGCGGCGCAGCGGACCGGGCCGGGTCTTAACGGGCCGCGGCTGCAGGACCAGGCCCAATGGTATTTATATAAAAAAAAATTATATAGGGCGGCCCGCTAACGGGCCGGGCCGGATGGCCAGCGGACCGGACCCGAAGGCAGGCCGGCCCAATTATCTAATATATATAAAAAAAAGGGCGGATAGCGGATCAGGCCGGGGACCGCGGGCCAGGCCAGAGGCAATGGCGGGCTGGGTCTGACCCGGCCAGAGAGAGAAAAAAAAAGAAATTCCTGTTTTTATTAAATGATTTCTGGAAATTAGGAAATAGTAAATAAATCATTTTAATTTTCAGAAAAATATAATTAAATATCAGAAAATTCCAAATAAATTCTAGAAAATATAAAATGATTAAATTAAATTATTTTCCACTAGTTTAATGAATTTTGACAAATGTAAGTAATTAAAATAATTAGTAATAAATAGAATTAAATGAGGAAAAAATAGGGAAAATTAGTAGAAAATTCTAGAAAATTAGTACAAGCTAAGGAAAAATAAAAGGAATGCCACATAACTACTTTCCAATATTCGTAAATTTTATGAAGCTAAATATTGAGTGCCGGAGTTGGTGAGGATGGGCGTACGGGCCCAGACGACTAGTGTTGAGTGCCGGAGTTGGTGAGGATGGGTGTACGGGCCCCAGGCGATTTTGTTGTTGCATTCATGGCACGTGCATTGCATTGGGAGTGGGCTGAGATATACGGGTCTCAGACGCTCGAGTGAGGAGGACTATGGTGTACGGGCCATGAGTATGTGATTATGATGGATCATGGTGTACGGGCCATGGATACTTGGTTATGGTGGATCGTGGTGCACGGGCCACGGGCATCGGTTGGGGTGGATCGTGGTGCACGGGCCACGGGCATCCGAAAGGGTGGATTGTAGTGCATGGGCTACAGACATCCAGTCAATCCCGGGATCATGCATTGCATATAGGTCTAGGGCATATTGCATGACATGATTCTTGTTGCGTGTGACACGTTAATTGAGCATGCATCACGTACTTGCGCATTTTTATGTGGAGTGCTTTACTTGCCGCATTTACTTTATCTTAGGCATGTTATCTTATATTTATGTGCTATGTGTCATATCATGTTATGTGCTACGTGGCTATATCATTTCGGTATGTACGTTTTGTATTTGTTTGAGGCGGGCATCTACTGGGTGATTTCTGTCACTCACCCCTACTTCCCAGGTGAGCCGGATGGGGACTACGAGCATATCTTCATTGAGGACGGGACGGACATAGCAGAGTGGGCTGGTTGAGAGCTGCGGCTAGGATATGAGGGGACGCTGCAGCTGTTTTGTTCTTATTTATATTTTGAGGATTTCCACACACTACTTTACTATTTTATTTCCAGGGTTTTATTTAGCAATGTAATGACGGTTATTGAAGTTTAATATATGCTATGGTTTACGTTTCCGCGAAAAAATTTCTACGTCATTTTGACAAGTAAGAGATGGATTCGACGCTTTGTATTCTCCTTAGTGAGATACGGCGGGTGCACTGTTCCCGATGTTAGGGCTCGGGAGCGGGGCGCTACAGGTGGTATCAGAGCCGAGGCTTCAGATCCGCCTCGGAAACGCAGGATTAATTAGAACACTTAGACATAAGTTACGATTCTACCCCTAATAAACAAAGTAGACTTAAGAGATGATTTTAGACTTAAGTTATGATCGGGTTATGGGAGGTGTGTGCCGATGGCGAGCTTTCGTTGTTTAATTACCGTTTTATAAGCGTCCAATCCTTCAACTTACTTTGGATTAATCTGTATTCATCTCATGAACTCAAATTCCGTATAATGCCTCCACGACGCGAGCCGCCAGCTGGAAACAGAGGACACGATGGCCATGATCAGCAGGGTCAGGGGACTATTCCTAGGGTCCTTGCAAATACCCTGGCCACGCTGACTACATTGGTGGCCCAGCAGCAGATACAGATGGCTCGCATGTAGCACCATCAGCACCACCACCCCAGGGGGCGCTCATAACGACCGGATACCTATGATCAGGGGTACCACACGACCAGAGAAGCAGAGATATGGCTCAAGAATGTGTCTGAGCAGTTGAGGTTGATGCAAGTTCCGGATGGCCTGAAAGTTGATGTGGTTGTACCATTCTTAGAGGCTGATGCCGAGCAATGGTGGCAGGGCATGACACGCAGACTGACTCCACTGCCGACATGGACCCCGTTCAGGGAGGAGTACCAGAAGCACTACATTCCTGAAAGTGTCATTCATAGGAGGATGACGGAGTTTTAGCTTCTGACACATGAGTCCATGACGGGAGACCAGTATTTTGAGAGGTTCCATGCACTTGCGAGATACATGCCCGTCATCATGGATAACGAGAAAGCGAAGATGCTGGAGTTCAAGACCGGATTGAGCTCTTGCATTCAGCTATTGATCATCTTCACCAAGCCTACCATTTTTGAAGAGTTGTTGGAGGTGTGTCTTGAGGTCGAGGGTGATCTCGAGAGGGTTGCAGCGGTCGACAGTGCTAAGAGACCGCGGGAGGAGTTCTGTCCTAGGAGATCGGAGATATTGCTGAAGATTCTGCGCCGCCATCTGAACGGGAAATCTCTACAGACCACCACAGCACTGTCAGGGATCGGTATCTCGACCATTGATGATTGAGAGTCCCGCAGCGACGGCGGCACAACCACTCAAGGCATTTGGACCGCCACCCCCAGTATATACACATTGTGATTATTCACACACAGATCATTGTTAGAGAGCTCAAAAAGGTTTGCTGCAATTGTGGCAAACATGTACATTACGCTAAAGAGTGCCATACACCGGCACAAGCCCCTCCACCACAGGGTCAGAAGTAGCAGAAAACAAAGGGGAGGACATTCCAGAGGTACGAGAATTTAAGGATGTCTTCCCTGACGAGCTACCAGGTTCACCACCGAGCAGGGAAGCGGAGTTCAAGATCGATCTTATACCCGGAGCCGAACCAATCTCGAAGGCGCCATACATAATGGCACCAGCAGAGTTAAAAGAGCCCAAGGAACAGTTACAAGAGTTGCTGGACCAGAAGTTCATCAGACCTAGTGTTTCGTCCTAGGGGCACCGGTATTATTTATGAAGAAGAAGGACGGTAGTATGAGGCTATGCATCGACTATCGTGAGCTTAATAAGATCATGATACAAAATAAATATCTACTACCAAGGGTCGACGATCTATTTGATCAGTTGAAGGGTGCCAGAATGTTCTCGAAGATTGACCTCCAATCAGGCCTATCAGTTGAGGATTAGGGCGGAGGATATAGAAAAGACGACGTTCCACACTCGATACAGGCACTACGAGTTTCTTGTAATGCCCCTTTGGACTGACGAATGCACCTACAACCTTTATGGATTTGATGAACACAATGTTCTGGGAGCAGTTGGATCGTTTCATAGTAGTGTTCATCGAGACATCTTGGTGTATTCACCTGATGAGGAGACACATATTGAACACTTGCGGGAGGTATTAGAGACTCTCAGGAAGAAAAAGTTTTATGCAAATTCCGGCGAGTGCGAGTTCTGATCAGAGAATGTGACTTTCTTAGGCCAAGTGATTTCTGAGAAGTGCATTTCTGTTGACCCAAAGAAGATAGAGGCGATTACAGAATGGCTCCGACATACAAATGTCACTAAGGTACGTAGTTTTTTGGCCTTGTCGGTTATCATCGTAAACTCGTGAAAGGATTCTTGAGTATCGTAACACCTCTAAGCCGACTGACTCAGAAAAAAGACCAAATTCACATGGACCTCCGACCGTGAGAAAAATTTTTACGGAGGTTGACGACTGCACCAGTATTGGCACAGCCCTCTGACACTGGAGGGTTTGTCATCTACAGCGACGCCTCGAAGAATGGGCTAGGGTGCGTGTTAATGCAGAGAGATAGGGTTATCGCATACGTATCGAGACAATTGAAGCAATATGAGCAAAATTACCCGACCCATGATCAAGAGTTAGCAGCGGTGGTGTTTGCGTTAAAGATTTGGCTTCATTACTTATACGGCGTGAAATGCGAAGTCTTTACCGATCATAAAAGCTTGAAGTATTGGTTCACACAGAAAGAATTGAATATGCGTCAGAGGAGGTGGCTTGAGCTACTGAAAGATTACGATTTTACCATCAGTTATCATCCGGGGAAGGCAAACCGAGTTGCAGATGCCTTGAGCAGAAAGTCTAAACACGCCAGACAGACACCCCTAGAGAAAGAAATGGCGGAGTTTGATCTCGACATTGTTGATTCCACTGCTAACGTTCTGGCGGCCTTAGTCATTACCCCATCTCTGGTTGAGCGAATCAAAGAGGCGCAAAAAGAGGATGTGACGCTTAGTGATGTCCGAGATAGGATGCTGACTAACCTAATTGAGGGCTTCCAAATACATGACGATGGCAGTATTTGGTACCAAGGAAGGTTGTGCGTGCCTGATGATGAGGAGCTAAGGAGGGAATTGCTGAAGGAGGTACACAATTCGAAGTTGTCGATTCACCCCGGTGCTACGAAGATGTATAATGATCTAAAGAAACACTACTGGTGGAGTGGGATGAAAAGACACATTGCTGAGTTCATTGAGAGATGCCTCGTCTGTCAGCAGGTTAAGGCAGAGCATCAGAGGCCGGGAGGTTTGATGTTACCGTTAGAGATACCGGAGTGGAAGTAGGAGCATGTGACGATGGACTTTGTAGCAGGACTTCCAAAAACAAGAAACGGTAACGACATGATCTGGGTGATTGTTGATCGATTGACGAAGACTGCTCACTTCCTACCCGTGCCTAGTGATGTGACCGTGGAAAGACTGGTGACATTATATATTGATGATGTTGTTAGCCTATACGGAGTCCCAGTCAGTATCGTCTCAGACCGTGATTCGAAGTTCACCTCTCGCTTTTGGTCAGCTTGTCAAAAAAAGGTTGGGGACGGAGCTGCGACTGAGTACCGCTTTTCATCCACAGACAGACGGGCAGTCTGAGAGGACCATTCAGACCTTAGAGGACATGTTGAGAGCGTGCGCATTGGACTTCAAGGGAAACTGGGACGGTATGATCAAGCTCATTGAATTCTCTTACAACAACAGTCATCACAGTGCCATCGGCATGGCACCCTTTGAGGCGCTCTATGAACGTAAGTGCAGGTCCCCTGTTCATTGGGATGAGGTCGGTGAGCGTGTTATTACCGGCCCTGAGATGGTTGAGCAAACTAGAGAGAAAGTAAAGTTGATACGAGATAGACTAAAGGTTGCTCAAGACAGAAGCAAGAGTTGGGCCGATTCGAAACGACGTCCACTCGAATTTGACGTAGGCGAGAAGGTTTACTTGAGAGTGTCACCTACGAAGGGGGTTTCACGATTCGGTATAAAGGGTAAACTGAAGCCTCGCTACATCGGTCCTTATGAGGTACTCGAGAGGGTTGGTACGCTGGCCTACTGATTAGCATTACCCCCTGCCTTGGCTCAGGTGCACAGCACATTTCACGTTTCTCAGTTGAGGAAATATGTTCCGGACCCAAGTCACGTTCTAGACACGCCACCGTTAAGGATCCGACCGGACATTACATATGAGGAGACTCCTATCAGAATAGTGGATCGCAAGGACCAAGTGTTGATGCACCGAGTCATCCCTTATGTCAAAGTGCAGTGGACCAATCACACCGAGCGCGAGGCGACCTGGGAGCTTGAGGAGCAAATGCGAGAGAGATATCCACAGCTTTTCGAGTAAGGTACGTCAAGTTTCGAGGACGAAACTTCTTGTAAGTTGGGTAGGATGTTATGGCCAACAATTTTATATACATGTATTATTAATGATAAATAAAAAGGTAATAAAATAATGATAATGATAATAAGGATAATAATGGAGATAAGCACAAACTAGGGTGATTAGAGTTATAGTAGGAAACCTAAACCAAAACCAAATGGGAAAACTATCCTAACTTTTCTCCCCCTATATACGTATACACACACACACACGCACAAAAGCATACGGCAAGTGAGAAAAGAGAGAGAGAAGAGAGAGAGAGAGGA
>AP025041.1:38541310-38655857 GCA_036186865.1 Eustoma russellianum | reverse complement strand
GGCTCCGAAACTCCGTCGTATTTGTTGTGTTATCGTCAATCGAGGTAGGTGCCTCTTCCCCCCTCAAATGGATACGATCCTTGCATGCTTAGATGATATTTATGTGATTCTTTGATTCTTCTTTTATTTTATTTGCTAAAATATTTATTTGTATTCGTTTATATTTGGAAAAGCATGAGGTATTTGTATATTTTGCTGCTATATACTCGTATGAGGATGAATTTGATGGTGTGGTTGGATTAGGGCGGAAATACCTTCGAATCAACTCAAAAGATTAGGATTTTCATGGTTAGGAATGTTTTAAAAATTGTGTTTTGGCCTTGGAATAATTTTATATAGTCTCGAAATAGAAAAAAATTGAATCGGGAACGAAAACGCCGCCGGGAGGGTGGCGCGTGGGCCTCACGCGCCGCCAGAAGCGGCCGAGAGTGGGCCTCACGCGCCGGACGTGTATTACACGCGCCGGCTGAGGAAAATCAAAAAAAAAGAGAAAAGAGGCGGACCGGGCTGGCCTGCGGCGCAGCGGACCGGGCCGGGTCTTAACGGGCCGCGGCTGCAGGACCAGGCCCAATGGTATTTATATAAAAAAAAATTATATAGGGCGGCCCGCTAACGGGCCGGGCCGGATGGCCAGCGGACCGGACCCGAAGGCAGGCCGGCCCAATTATCTAATATATATAAAAAAAAGGGCGGATAGCGGATCGGGCCGGGGACCGCGGGCCAGGCCAGAGGCAATGGCGGGCTGGGTCTGACCCGGCCAGAGAGAGAAAAAAAAAGAAATTCCTGTTTTTATTAAATGATTTCTGGAAATTAGGAAATAGTAAATAAATCATTTTAATTTTCAGAAAAATATAATTAAATATCGGAAAATTCCAAATAAATTCTAGAAAATATAAAATGATTAAATTAAATTATTTTCCACTAGTTTAATGAATTTTGACAAATGTAAGTAATTAAAATAATTAGTAATAAATAGAATTAAATGAAGAAAAAATAGGGAAAATTAGTAGAAAATTCTAGAAAATTAGTACAAGCTAAGGAAAAATAAAAGGAATGCCACATAACTACTTTCCAATATTCGTAAATTTTATGAAGCTAAATATTGAGTGCCGGAGTTGGTGAGGATGGGCGTACGGGCCCAGACGACTAGTGTTGAGTGCCGGAGTTGGTGAGGATGGACGTACGGGCCCCAGGCGATTTTGTTGTTGCATTCATGGCACGTGCATTGCATTGGGAGTGGGCTGAGATGTACGGGTCTCAGACGCTCGAGTGAGGAGGACCATGGTGTACGGGCCATGAGTATGTGATTATGATGGATCATGGTGTACGGACCATGGATACTTGGTTATGGTGGATCGTGGTGCACGGGCCACGGGCATCGGTTGGGGTGGATCGTGGTGCACGGGCCACGGGCATCCGAAAGGGTGGATTATAGTGCATGGACTACAGACATCCAGTCAATCCCGGGATCATGCATTGCATATAGGTCTAGGGCATATTGCATGACATGATTCTTGTTGCGTGTGACACGTTAATTGAGCATGCATCACGTACTTGCGCATTTTTATGTGGAATGCTTTACTTACCGCATTTACTTTATCTTAGGCATGTTATCTTATATTTATGTGCTATGTGTCATATCATGTTATGTGCTACGTGGCTATATCATTTCGGTATGTACGTTTTGTATTTGTTTGAGGCGGGTATCTACTGGGTGATTTCTGTCACTCACCCCTACTTCCCAGGTGAGCCGGATGGGGACTACGAGCATATCTTCATTGAGGACGGGACGGACATAGCAGAGTGGGCTGGTTGAGAGCTGCGGCTAGGATATGAGGGGACGCTGCAGCTGTTTTGTTCTTATTTATATTTTGAGGATTTCCACACACTACTTTACTATTTTATTTCCAGGGTTTTATTTAGCAATGTAATGACGGTTATTGAAGTTTAATATATGCTATGGTTTACGTTTCCGCGAAAAAATTTCTACGTCATTTTGACAAGTAAGAGATGGATTCGACGCTTTGTATTCTCCTTAGTGAGATACGGCGGGTGCACTGTTCCCGATGTTAGGGTTCGGGAGCGGGGCGCTACATCAAAATAGTTAGTGTCTTGTTCTTGAAATGAAACTTTACCGGTTTCAGAATAATATGCAATTCGTTTTCATATATATATATATATGTGTATTATCTTATATCCAGCTTGGGGGACAACAACTTTTTCTTTGATGAACACAATTCTCTATGACCGGAACTATACCCATTTATTATTTAACTAATCTACTGCTCATGAAAATACATAACTTATCAATAAATTTCATAAATTTTAATGAAAAATTTAAACTTTCTCAATCCAACATATCAAGTGCATGACGCACAAAAAAAATCCATATTCTCCTGTCAAATCAGTTCCCTTTCATAATTTTAGATTGAAAAAAACACATACATATATACTCACATTTGAGCCTTGTTCCTAGGGGTGTACATGGTCCGGTCTGGTCGGTTTTTAGGCATATTATAAACCAAACTGTTTGTAACAATTTGGAAATTGCAGAACCAAAACTGGACCGAAACCAGTCAACAAACTGTTTGACGCTCCAGTTTGGTTTGGTTTGATTTTGATTTTTGATTTTTTCCGGTTTATGTAATCAACTAAAATTTTGAGCAATAAAAATCTAAAATTACGAACTAAGTAGCCAATTAAATAAATTAAAAGCCAACTAAATAAATTGCAATCCAACTAATTAATATATATTATACTAAACCAGTCCAGTCTGATTTTACAGTTTAAATTTTTAAAACTAAAATCAAACTAAATAAACCAGTCTGGTTTCTGCTTTACCTGTAAATCGGCTATTAAACTATAGTTCGATTTTAAACAGTTTGGATTAATTCGGTTCGATCATTTAGTCCGATTTCTAACATTTTTGTACAGCTCTACTTGTTCCAATTAGGTGGAGACAGCAATCATTTGTACTATCAATTACTTCACGAATAAAAAATTGAGTATGCAAGTATGTCCTCAACCATAGAATTGGTCTAGTTGGACCACATACCTTGTGAAATAGTTACGACAACGCCATATTTGTTCTTATTTAAACCTGTCCCGAGACATATGTCAGTGATTTTAGGTAGACGGAAGTGATTTTATGTCAGTGAAATAGTTTCGAAAAAAACGTCAGATTTTATAGCTTTGCCGAATTCAAGAATGTTTAAATTTCCTCCAGACTAGCTGTATAGTGTGGGAGCACTATGACACGTGAAATGACCTGATAAGTCAACCCGTCGGGTGTTCCTTCGTTGTCAATGGACTTCTTGTGCTGCCCATGTACTATAACAAACTTCTACTAATAGGTCCTGAGAACCTGTTTTACATCCCTACCCACCTTGTGAGAACGGAGGTTACAATGACCCTTACTAGTGGGTTCAACCTTGCCAAATTTATATGTTGAACGTCCTTTTAATTCCTTTTATTTTAGAAAGTTTTTTTTATCCCTTTTATTTTAGAATTTTTTTATCTTTATTATCAAGATTATCATGTTACGTCCACATTTGCATTCAATGGCTTCTAATACAAGTTATTTCTAAACTTGGCAAGTTTAAAAGTTACCCAGCATTGTGTTATTATTATTTTTTCTTTAAAGAGAACCCACCGATAAGTTCAATGGTGGAGAAAGAATGGTAATTTTGGCATGTTTATGCCTAATCTCTAATTAATATCGAAATGTCCTTTTACGATTTTGACGACAAAAAAAAGTCGGAAGTGCTGATAATCCTATGTGTGATATGAGTAAAGATATTCTGGCTCTAGCCATAGCTCAGTTGGTATTCAAGTTAAGATTTGCTTAGTTAAGAGTTCAATTCTAGAGACACGCATAATGTGGGTGTTTCATTGCTGCTAGACTGAATGCATGTTTGCTTGAGGACACCTTATGTGAGTCACTGCGTAAGTCTTTACCGAACCTAGGAGTCCGCTGAGTTCCTAATTTGCATCCTCCATAATGCTCCTTAGAGCTAGCGGTGGGCCTCCAGAGCCAGAGAATGGTCTTTTGCTCCATGTAAAGATATCCTAATTCACACTCATTTATATTGTCCTTAACCTACAACAACAATAATGTTACCTTATTGGTTTAGAGGCTTCCGTTTATGACGGAATATAGATGAGTCGGATGTACGCAACCACATCCATGTGTTAGAAACACAAAGAGTTTGTTTTCCGATGACCCATAATGAAAATTGCGTCAAGTTATGTCGATCAACTGATAGTTCACAATTTAAGAAGCGCAATCAGTAAGTCATTTTGCTTTATTCTATCATATTCCAAGTCGTTAACACACTTTAATGAATTGCCTCGTGACTTTTTTTTTTGAAGGAAAGAAAGATAATGCAAATTGAAAAGAAAAGACTTGCATCGTTATTCTAATGTTGCTGACCAAACAGTAAAAGTTACTGCTGTAAAATATCTCTGAGGTAATATAAGTCGCATATGACCGTTAATGAATAATGACGTAATATAATTATCCCACGCACACATACGCACACTTGAATTTTATTATTTATGGATATTATTATTGATGACTCATTGTTTCCATTTCTAATGTAGTTAAGATAGATTTTAAAATATGATAGAATAAAATAGAATGACTCGTTAAGTTGGCTATATTGGGAAGTATCAGTTAATTGACACAGCTTAAAGCAATTTTCATTATGTGTCATCAGGAAACAACCTCTTCTAACATACATTATGGCTGCTTACCTCCGACCTCTTGACGAGAGCTTCCAAGGTAACGAGGTAACGTTATTGTTGTTTTATTATTGATGACTCATGAATAGAGTTGATAATTTCTTTATTTGATTGGTCTGTGTCATTATTGATTTTGGTCATGAACATAATTCTACGTGTTTCTTTTGGGATGAAAATATTTATCGTTGGACTTAAATTATGTTTTATTTCCTTTTTTTTTAATTAGAACACTTGATGCAATTTACTTTATTTTTAATCAAAGAATCAGTTTTGGGGAAGCTGTCTTCGTCCTGTAATAAAACCTGGGGACTTCTCCTTAGCAAATATTTTTTTAATTTTTTTATAAAAATGCTAAAAAATAGCCGTACAGTCAGAATATTATATCAAAGTTGAAGTTTAATTATTCTATTCTGAGTGGTGAAATAAAATAAGCATGTGTGAATGTTTAACTTTGACTTGATATATAATCTGTGAAAGTGGTAATAGTCCAAGTAGCATATTAAGATCTAAGATGAGAAAATAAAAAAAATTAATTACATGTGAATTGGACACAGTTGGGGGGGGGGGGGGGGCTGGGGATTCTTACATTTCAATGTGTGAATTAGAATATAAGATTCATGCCCTGAGGGTATATCTCAGTTTGATATTTGGATTGAGACATTCCAATTAGAAGGCCGCGAGTTCGAACCAGAGACGTTCAATGTAGGTGTAATAGTGCTATTTAGACCAGTAATGACTTAGACCATTATATCTGGTCCAATTAAGTTAAATATTTTCTGGTCAAGTTTATAGTGGACGCTGAATTCTCGGTAATGCTTTACCAATCTAAGATGTCGCTGAATTTCTGATTTACATCATCCATTCAACTCCATTAAACTAGAACAATAAAGAGTGCAAGACTAAAAATTTAACCTTTCCAACTAGAATATAAAGTTCGAGGAGAGCAATTAAAATCAATGCGCATGACTTCATATAGAAAAAATATGTGGGCTAAAAAATAGGATTGAGATCTTCTCACCCACAAATCTCCACTCCCTTTCTACCGTACAACACGTGTCTTCCATCTCTCTTATACATCCATTGCTGTTCATCCTCTCATCTAGCCTCACCACCACTCCTTATACCACATACCGTACGGTGTGACGAGAGGTGAGGATTTTTGGGTGAGGGGATCCCAACCCTAAAAGATAACTAGGGAACTACCATTGTCTATAGGAATTTTTCTCATTTTCAACGGACCACTCGAAAAAACAGTACTGCCTAGAAATATTTAAAAAATGAAATCCATACAAAAAAAAACTAATAACTCGAGTGATTAAATAACATTTCTTTTATTCAAAAAAATATTTATTTTAAAGATTCGGTTCAAGTTTTTATAATGTAAAAAAAATCAGAACAGCGACTTGAGAGTAATATTAAACTACTAATTACCAAAAATTTAAATGCTGCTATTTATAAAAGGTACAACATTTAATACGTTATCTTCATGAATAAAAAAATCAATTTGCTATAATTTACTCTTTCCACTTTCAACTAATAAAATTGTCGATAACCGTGTCTAACGGCAGTATCTTTGCAGTTTGTTTAGTACTAGAAAACATATAAAATTCAGAAAAAGTTCAACTCTTGAAAATAAGGGCAAAATGGTCCATTCATCCGAATCTCCGAAAACGACGTCCCGCTAGCTGGGAATATAATAAATCAAATACCAAGTTCTTTACTCCACGTGTCAGTCATCTATAAGATGACAGCAGCTTCCATAATAGGTTTATTGCAGGTCCCATTGACAATTTTAGGGATTTAAGAGAAAAGTGACATTGTCTCATGGCAGAGTCCGAGTTATTTATTGAATTGAGATTTATTCCAAGATATTAAGAGTTTGAATCCAAGACACGTATAGTGTAGACGTTTCATTGGTGTCAACCGAAGTCTTAGTTTGCGGAAGGCACATTGTGTGGATCACTGCGTAAGTCCTTATCCAACCAAAAAGATTGCTGGACTTTTAATTTATATCCTCTATAATGTTTCTTGAAGCTGGACAGTATGGTGGCCAGAGGTGAGGAATTTTTTCCTTTACTCCGAGAAAAGTGACATTTTATGTTGTTTGCAGAAAAAGTCTCAACTAAAACATTTTAGAATTGAAAAATTTTAAAAATACTTTGAGGGTTATTATGGACATAAATGGTTCTTCTCAGACAAATAAATTATAAATATATGTGGATCTTTTGTAATTACTAATCGTCGCTTTTTTAGCATACACATTTCTTTGATATCATTCTATCATGTCACCAGCTACTTTTACTTCTAAAGTACGTTAAAATCTTTCGAATGAATGATGACATATAGAATTTTTATATGTCAATGAGGGAGTGATGATTAGTCATTTAAGATTTAGACATAAGGTCTCCTTATTTGCTTCTTACCTGCTCATGAATCAACATAACACATGTTATTGAATCAAATCTCTATATGTGTAGTCTTTATACAGATCATACTTTTTAAGGATGGTTCATATTGAGTGCAGCATTTGAAGTTCTACATGAAAGTTGATCAAGGAAATCCCATATCTTCTCCCATCATTAATGTTAGAGCCGAAAGTTTCACTGGAAACAAACTCTCTATCCTTTGTGATGGAGGTATTGTTTGCCTGTTTCTTACACTCCCCGGATCTTAGCGATAGCTTTTGCTGTCGTTGGAATATACTGGGTATGTGTTGTCGTTGTTCAATCCGATCACCAATTGCTTCTTTTGATCCAGAAATTCTTTTATTTTCTGTAGAAAGTACTTAATGGAATAAATATTAAGCAACTTGCTATTCGAAAATGGAACAAAACTTTGGTACCAAGCGACTTTACTATAATCAGGTGATATTCCTTTTGTCCTATTTTGAAAGTTTTGTATTCTTGAACCTTGTACCACGAATCGAAGTTCAGCATCGATTCGTATATCAATATCATTGACAATTCAGTAATTCCATGAATTATCTTTCACAATTAATGCATGTATGTCTGTGTGTGTCTATATATATACACACATATCTACACACACATATGCGTACAAATAGATATATAAATATATATATATATATAGACATATAAGTACGTACATACACACACACAAAAAAAATAATACTTGATGTTTATAACTATGACTAAGTGTCTATATTGTATCAAAAGTTTCAATTTTTATCGTGAACTATAACTATTATTTTTTTTAAAAAAAAACTTTAGAGCCATAAGTTTGCGATTCCTAAGATGTATCCATAACTATTAATTTTTTTGAAACAGAAAAAGTAATAAACAACATATACGGTAAAAAATATATGTTTCATATACAACCCCAAAAGTGCACTGCACAGGGAAGAAAACCCCCACGTACAATGGTTAATAAGCCATTACTAGATATTTATAGACTAATAAAATAAAGAGAAATTGACATGTGACAATGATCCATCTTTAGATCCCTCTAGTCGATTCTTCCTTTCTCAAAGTACATATAGAGCCGGTGATCTCATTGGAAGCAAGCTTTCTGTCCCTTGGGATGGAAGTATTGTTTGACTGTGTATCACCATCCCTAGATCCTAGGGATAATACTTCTTGCGTTTGGATATATTGAAAATTGACATATGAAAATGATCCATCTTTAGATCCCTCTAGTCGCTTCTTGCTTTCTCAAGGTATATATAAAGTCGGTGGTTTCACCATAAGCAAGTTCTCTATCCCTTGGGATGGAAGTATTGTTTGACTGTGTCTCACCACCCCCAGACCCTAGCGATAACACCTGCTGTTGTTAGGATATATTGAAAATTGACAAATGACAATGATCCATCTTCATATCCCTCTAGTCGCTTCTTCCTTTCTCAAGGTACATATAGAGCTGGTGATCTCACTGGAAGCAAGCTTTCTATCCCTTGGGATGAAATTATTGTTTGACTGTGTCTCACCATCCCCAGACCCTAGCGATAGTACTTGCTGTTGTTTGGATATATTGAAAATTGACATGTGAAAATGATCCATCTTCAGATCCCTCTAGTCGTTTCTTGCTTTCTTAAGGTATATATAAAGTCGGTGGTTTCACCAGAAGCAAACTCTCTATCCCTTGGGATGGAAGTATTGTTTGACTGTGTCTCACCACCCCAGACCCCAACGATAGCACTTGCTGTTGTTGGGATATATTGGAAATCGACAAATGACAATGATCCATCTTCAGATCCCTCTAGTCGCTTCTTTCTTTCTCAAGATACATATAGAGCCAGAGGTCTCACTGAAATCAAGCTCTATATCCCTTGGGATGGAAGTATTGTTTGACTGTGTCTCACCATCTCCAGACCCTAGCGATATCACTTGCTGTTATTGGGATATATTAAATACGAATGTTTCTAGTTGATGTTGTTATTTGACATGTGACAATGATGAATGTGTAAAACGAAGGTCGGCATCCAATTGTCATATTATCTATTGATAATTCAATAGCTAGTAAGATTTAACCGGCACAAAATTTGTCACTGTCATTTAAGGACAAACTTTCCCTATATAGACGTATTTGACATTTGATTCTTTTGTCAGACACACCAGAAGGGCGATATCCATTAACACTGAAACAACAACATCATCTTCTACTCCAAGAACATGTAAATCTCCTTCTTTTCAACCCTTTCGATTTATTTTTATAAATTTTACCTCAATTTTTTGGTTACCAGATCAAGAAAGATCCAACTTTTTTCACACCATTAGATATTTGATTGATACGATGATACTGATGTCTGACTACAGCTGTGATAACAGACAATAATTTCTCTTTCCGACCGTGAGAAAATTATGGGAAGAGGAAAGATAGCGATTAAGAGAATTGATAACTCGACGAGCAGGCAAGTGACTTTCTCAAAAAGGAGGAATGGATTGTTGAAGAAGGCCAAGGAGCTCGCGATTCTCTGCGACGCGGAGGTTGGAGTTATCATCTTCTCCAGCACCAGCAGGCTCTATCAGTTCTCCACCTCCAGGTTTTCATTGTCTTCCCTTTAATCATCATAAACTCATATAGATATATAAAGATGTATATATATATATATGTGTGTATAGTCTCAATGAAATTGGTTTGATTGTGATGTAGCAGGTCATTAAGAAACAACATCTGTGTTTTTTTAAAACATTGATATGATTGAGTATATTCGACCCCTATACTCTAGACAGAAGCTTCTAATACAATACCATTGGTTTGATTGTGTTTGATCGATCTGTGTGAAAAATACTCGCACAAAACTTTGTCATTTCATGGCCTCATGTTTTGTGTATTTATGTATAAGTAAATTTTGCAAAGTTTTTACAAAAGATCAGATCACAATGCAAGTACTGATTTGATCTGGACAAACTTCTTTATAGAGGCATTTGCTGCAATCTTGTAGCTGCATTACATATGATTTGATTAAGCTGTTTGTAGTTGTACCATAAGCTTTCTAAGTTGCGCGATCGACCGCGTATCGGTGGTTCTCCATTGAAGCTTGTTGAGTATCCAAATAAACAGTTATTTGACCAGTTATTTCATGCAGGAGCATATTTCATCAATTCACTAGTACATATTCCGATTATTATGATATCTGTGCAGATATATATAGAACCGGAGGCCTCACTGGAAGCAAATTCTCTATCCCTTGGGATGGAGGTATTGTTTGGCTGCCTCTCACCCTCTCCAGACCCTAGAGATAGCTTGTGCTGTCGTTTGGATATACTGGGTATATTTGTTGTTGTATCTTGGAAGAATTATAATAACACTAGGAATTCAAGATACCATATGTTTTGACTATGTCTATGTTAGAGTAACACCAAAACGACCAAGTCTTAGAGCATTATGAAAAGGTAATAACAGTTGTCCTTTGATGCCATAATTTGTTTATCTTCTTACACTGTTATTTTCTTACACTCAGTTCATGACATGATGATCAAATCAATGATCAGATTATGATGTTTACATTTGATCTTAAGAGTGTTTATTGTATCAGACTAGTGAACATTTGACACACACAGATATACATTGGTCCGTATGACTAACACTCTATGTTTGCAATAACCTCAGAAGAAATGTATAAGCTTTACCTACACATTTTCGACATAGTCGGTGTTCCTATTGGTTAAAAATTGCTTACATTACTGAAGAGTACATGAATGTCAGCATGTTGACCTGCAAGTAGGGTTTTTGTATGGGTTGCATCCCGTTGATGCTTTGATCTCTCTGGTTGATGTTAGCATTTTAACCACGGCATGATCAAGAACCACGGCATGATCAAGAACCAAGATAACTTTAACCCTGATTGCTTGGTCCTCTCTATAGAAACTTATCATAAAACAATGATCAAGGTCTTGATAATGTTCACAAGCAACTTGGAATCAAGAACCGCACGTAGAACCAAGGTTTCTTGATCCATCTTAGTATGAGTTCCATCATAGAATGCTATAATTGTCACAAGATTCCCTAAAAAACCTTGATATTTTTCTGATGATATAGTCACATTCCATTTTTTGTTGGGAGAACTTTGCTACATATAGCTAGGACTTCTGTTGACCCAAGAGTTTGTCTAAGTTCTTGAGTAGACTGCTAACGCCATTTATAAAGACCAAGTAAAGGGCGTTACTGATACATTAGGCTCCTGCGTTTGCGCAAGGTCTAGGGAGAGGCCAGATTGCTTCTCGATCTGATGTACGCAGTCTTATCCTACACTTTGTGCAAGATGCTGTTTCCACGGCTCGAACCCGTGACCTCAATGTCATAAAGACCAAGTGTAGAAGTATAAGTAATCTTACTGCCAAATTTGTGTTATTGCTAACTATGATATTGTAAGTCTAAAGAAACTCAATTTCAGCTATTAGAGACTTTATTTTTGCTTGTCTTAGAATAGAAATTTCAAGTTTGTGCTAAACATCTAACTCTCATGAATCTGTCTAACTTTTACTTTAAAAATGTACATGGGATTTTTCGATGATACGTAAAGTACGATAACCATATAGGTTGGATTTTGATTGTGATATTTGGTTAAAAGAATACATGATGAACTGTCATATGTCGCTGCCTTGTTGTCCATATATATTTGGATCGCTCTAGATAGAACATTCCATGTATTAGAGCTTACCTCTGTACACAACCTCGGTATACATACTCTATACATTTTGTAAATACCAAACAAAATCCCATATTGAAAAGAAGGAAGACAGTTGAATGATATATAAGTATGTCCTAAGTATTATATGTCTTAAATGTTATGCGAACAAAGATTGATCATTTTCGAATCAATAAAGACGAAAAGCCCGGTTTAACTGACATTTAGTAGTGATTATCTATACTGACGCTGCTAAACCCTAACAGGAGCCATACCTAAATCGCCTGGCAAATCGTCGTCGTACAATTATGGTTTCAAAGCCAACAAGTGTCCCAAACAGGAACCAGGCTTAAATCGGTTGGCAAATCATAGTCGTTACAGCTATGGTATCAGAGCCGACAAGCGTCGCTAGGGGGAAGGGCTAAATTAGACGTATTGGGTATCCTGGTCCCTTAGTGGGGTCTAGCAAGGACGCTGGTCCATGAAGGAGGTGAAATGTAAAAAAAAAAATCACATCGGAAAGGATGAAGATGGTGTCACGATATATAAGTATTCCCCAAGTCTTTAATATCAATAAGAATTAATCCTTTTTGTGTTTGTCCAAGTCTTCAATATATAAGAATTAATCCTTTTTGTGCCAGCGAGAACGAAAAGTTCGATTCAGTTGATGTTCAGAAATGCTTGCTCATACTAACTTCGCCAGGCTCAAACAAACGCAATGCATGGAATCTGCTGGACAAATCGTGGTCATTACAATAACAGTATTAGAGCTAACTAGTGTCTCTGGGATAAAAAGACCAAATCCGAGACATTAGGGATATCCTGATCCCTTAACGGGATCCAGTAAGGACGCTTAGCCTTACTCCTTCATCCTTAAGGTTTCCAACCCCAAACGTACCTCAAACACACTTCAAAGTCACTCTTTAGACTTATACACCAGTCCCAAATATCACCCACAAGTCTCTCAAACAACTTGTCATTCATTTCCTATCATTTCTAAGGATTTCACCTTAAATTTCACAGAACTGGCCACATCGATCGATCGATGTGGCCGTTTGATCGATATATGTCCAGTTTTCTGGACATCGATCGATAGATGTCTCACTTCCTAATCGCTCTATGTCCTCCAGAGAGCTTAAGTTCTACAGCACTGGCCACATCGATCGATCGATATGGCCTTCTAAGCAATCGATGTCCCCCTGCTGATCGATCTATGTCTTCTAGAGAGTTTGGAAATCCTGCCAGAACCATTTAGATCGATCGAAGTCACCCCTAGATTGATCTGAGTCCCTGTTTCTGCAACTTTTCACCATGTTTAACCTCAATTTCAACCCAACCTTCAAACCACTTCCTTCCAAGCCTAGTAAACACATAAAATCAATCCTAAAACCTGATTCTGACCTACATATGCACACATGACACCAAAATTAAATCCTTAGATGCCTCGGATGTCATCGACTCTAGGCTTTCTACCCTTTGACACATTCGGATATGGCATCAAACCTTCCAACCCAAATTAAATATGCAACAAACTCATCATTCAACCCTTCAAACCCTCCTCAAATCATCTAAGGCACAATTAGTAAACATGATAAATGATCACAAGACAATGATTACACCAAAGATGACACTTTTAGGGCATATTTATCATCAAACCACACAAATTATAGGTATTCTCAAAAATTGCCCAAAAAATCATGACTTTACTCAATCAAACAATAGTAGATGCACAGAATAGAGCAATTAACATAAATTGATCAAAATTACAAATGTGTGATCTAATTTTCTCTTTTTAGAAAAGTAGGGCCTGTTGAATCCCAAAAACGCATAAAGTGCATAGAAAGGTCACTTGCATTTGAATCTAGATAAACTTATGAAGGTTCGGTTGAATTCCGGGACAGATTGAGCCTATGATTGGCCGCAGTTTCTTCCTCTTTCTTCCTCTCCACTCGCTCTCTCTTTTCTATGGAAGTCGACTTGTAACCGATGAGGTGCAAAAGTCAACTTCCCTGGGGAGTTATACGAAATGTATAGCTCCTTCAGATTTTAACTAGGAAGGGGCAATTCCGGTATTTTGAGCCTAATTTTCTTATTTTCACTTTTTAGATTATTTTTTCACCTACAATTCATTTAACTAAGCTGCTTAAACATATATAATTATTAAAATCATGTTTTTGGTCAGTTTTAATTATTTAATGTCAAACTCGAAAAACAAGGGGTATGACAGTTAGACCCCTAATTAAAGGAAATTCTTAAGTTCTATTTAGGCATCAACTGTTACTTCACAATATAAGAAACGTAATATAAGAAGCACAACCACTTCACTGACTCATTTTTGCTTTATTCCATCATATTCCAAAGTCAAAGAAATAGTGTGTCAACTCCATTGGAAATGAAAATATAAGAAAGAGGGAAGATGGTTCGTAATCGGCTGGACGTTCGACCGTCAAAATCTCAGACAAACTATACAGACAAGAAATTAATGTTTTCTGATATACAGTAAAGACAAATTATAGAGACAAGAAATATATGTTTAAATGGTATAGGGCTCCATGCATGCAATTTAACTTAGATAACTTGTTACTGATAATGATGGAATAGAAAATAGGATAAAAGATTTTATTCGCAAAACAGACAAGCTAGTGTATTTTTTTATTTTTTTTTTAGCATGGGACAGAAATCTTGCGAATCTCCGGCCTTGCATCTATCTTAGATTTGGGCATGAGAAGTTTCGACGAAATAGGGAGTTTGCAGTTTGCAGTGTTGGGACAGCAATCTATCTTATGATTTATGGTTTACTCCCCTCCATATTTTGCTATAAGGCCTTACCAAAATAGAATAAAGTTCAAGACAAGTTAGTCAAGGGTTTAGTTATTGTTTTATTTCCAAATTTATATATTATAATTAAATTGATCGTTTGTTTTCAAATATATGAATTTAATAAAGACAAGTAATAGAAAAATCATTGTCTTTACATTGTTAACATGTGGACTTATATTTTAAATGTCCTAAAATACGAACATGGATTTATGAAATTGGATGGAAGGGGTCAACAACAATGTTACTAAGTAGCATCGTAAGTTACTGCAGCCTCACAAAATTGGAGAAATTCTTTAGTCTTGCTTAGTACCGATGAACAGTATACCGATGAACAGTATACCGATGAACAGTGTACGTCGAGTACAAACTTACTTTTTACACACAAAAAAATTGCATGATGTCTAGTAACATACTTGATGTTTGGGTTTGTGTGTACGTATATTGTCTTACTCTAACCATTATATATTTTATTATTTTATTGAACGGCTAGGACGCTCACTTAGATATACTGTAGATGTATCCATATGAGGCAATAGATGTACCATACAAAATGTTACATTCATGTAGATAGTCATATTTTACAACTCTATAACACCGTAATGGTAGAAATATAGGACTTGATCAATCAAGTAGATGTGGAAATACACAGTAATATCAGAAGACTACAAAAGAGCAGAAGAGCATAGCGGAACATAGAAAAACAACCAAGTCATTTCGGCTGAGCCAAGTCACCTTGTCCCGGCCAATAGCCATGCCACCTCAGCTCGGCCAATATATTTTTACCGTATAAATACATTTTTTATATGCATTTATAAATCAGAAAACTAGCCGTTACGAATATCTCACAAGTATCAGTTAGACATATATTCACTAGCTGTTAGAAACATCTAATCAATTTTGAATTTGTAACAAGCATATATATTGACACCCTTCTTGTATATTTTAAATTAAGATGAATGACTATATTTTTCTCATTTGTCTATGCCATCGGAGCCAAATATGTCATCTTCTCTTTCTATTCTTCTGCAAACACGAATTCAAATTAATCGATGGAGAATCACTTCAACATGAGGCCACTTTCACTCCTGGACCAATGTCAGGAGAAGGACCAATTCCCTCAGCTCCATCTCTTGATGGAACTCCAATTCTCATCACTAACCATTAGTTCATTGGGAATAATTACTTACCTAAAAAGGAAATAAGGGCTATCTCTTTGGAGACCTTGTTGCTCCTGCTTCTGCAAATTCCAAGTTTAGCACTTGAAATTCTAAAAATTTCATGATAATGTCATGGCTCATTGGGTCAATGAACCCGAAACTAAGTGATGACTTCATCTTGTATGCCACATCACTTGAAATTTGGAAAGCTTCAAGAGAAATGTACTCTAAAAAAGATAACACATCAGAGTTGCACGAACTTAAAGCACAACTTCAATACATTAAACAATGAGATCTATCTGTAAATAAGTATTATAGACAATTAACAAAAATTTGACAACAAATTGATATTTTTGAAGTACACAGGTAAAACTAACGAGCGAATGATTTGTTATACAAAAATATTATTGAAACCAAGTGGGCGTTTAGATTTTTAACTGGACTTCACAAGGATTTTGATGCTCTGAGAGGAGAATACTTGGAACCAATCTCTTACCAAGTCTAAATTATGTCTTCTTAGACATAAAGCATGTATCAGCCAGTCCAGGGCCTAGGGTCTGGGTACGGTGCATCCGCCGTACTCTGTTACGAGAAGTATAAGGCGTCGATACCATACATGTGTATGTCGACATGAATCATGGATTGGATATAGAGAAAGCAATATAAAGATAAACATACAACAAGCATACCATACAAATAGTCATAAGTATGTACAAGTCATAATGTACAATGTCCCAAAATATACTAAGTACACCATGATCTAAATATCTAACACATCCAAAAGATAGCTCCTGAGCGTACTTCCTCACTCACGGGTAATCTATCTAGGGCTCGTCCTCTATAAATCCCATGTCAAGGTCCCTATTCTCAGTAAATATTATAAGGCAAGTATGAGCGACAACACTAATGGTCCAGCAAGTAATCTGTCAAGATACATCATGTGGATCATACATGGGGAGACGTGATAAAATACTAATGCATAATAAAGAACATAACATGTCACGTCTCCATTTTTAACAAGTACAGTGGCATAAAATAAATATAACATGTAACACGTACATAATGAACATCATCAACAAAGTAAACATTTTCTATCTATCTAAGTCCATAAAATCGCCACTTACATACATGTCCATCCTTAATGTTTCCAATCAAGGTCTAAGATACTCATCATACTTATTCTTATTCTCTATATGCATCAAGTCACTCCATGATCAATATACATGTCATATTTCTACGATGCGATAAAAATTCAAAACATAACATTTCCATAACATGACATTTTCATATAATGGCTACAGTACTTTACCTTGCATGTGAATGATATCGTCATAGTACCGGAATAATCTCCCATATAGTCACATGTACAAATATGAATCGAAATGTTCCAAATATGGTGTTACATCATAAGTACATAAACTAACGGTGACTCAATATGCCGGAGATCCCTTGTCCTAGACAAAATGTTACATTCGGGCCCAGAATGAAACATACTATGTGCCCATGACATCAACCTCCTTAGGTTCTAATGTTATGACGGCCTCCAATCATCGATAACATACTATATGCCCATGACACCAACCACATCGGACATGGTGTCATGACGGCCTCCAAATGATCATGTACATACGATAAACATGTCATAGGATTTCTGACTATACGATATGATTCCATATGCAAGAATGAACTTTTAAAACATTTCATGAGTAGCAAAATGGATGCACATACACTCGGCTACTTGGTCCATTCTACTTCTATATGTTCTCTAAATATCCTCATATCATCATGTCATTAAAAATCTATACATATACACATAATCCATGCCTTAAATCATGAAATATACCACCTTTTTCTCACCTCCAACTCTCGGCCAACACACACAAAACATCCCACTTTTTATGTCATTTTTCCATCATTACTTTCTTAAATCATGCATCCTACATATATTCTTATGTCACAACGGTATGGTTATTTTCTAAATAATTTAACATATCATATGAGAGTATATAAAATAGTCATAATTCATATGATACTCTATTTCATATGTTTATATATCCATAAACATGTAGCAAATTTACTTGTTCTCTAAACGGGCCTCTTGGTCGTGTGTTACTTACCAGCACATATTTATATTTTCATCAACATGTAACACATTTATCTATTCTATATTTTTGGTCTTTAGGCCGAATACTATATTGCATGCATATCTACATTTATAACTTGTAACAAAATTATTTCTTCAACCTTTTGGCCTTATGGACGAGATATGCATACTCGCACATAATACATATATCTCATTTTAATCATATCTTATGCATATCTCTTGAGTTTGATATTTATTCCAACTAAATACATATTAGTTTCCATCAACATGATGACTTTAGAGGTTGGAATCATAATGAAAATACATACAACATATAAGATGATGGAAACCATGAAAATAAAGTAAGGTGGCTAACACCTCTTACTTGGCCGTGTGGTACATATATGAATATAGGCATGATGATCATCAAGAAACAACTTTTGCGCTCTAAAATTGTAGTCATGAATATGATTGCCTCATAACATGCTAAATCAAGGCCACAAAAGCTTGCACAACTGAAATACAGATACAAATACATAGATGATGGTCCTCATGGAAAATACATAAACAAATCTACCAAAATTAGTTTCTTAGTTCTCTTTTCTCAACATATCATATGACTTTATCTTCCCTCATCACTTTCTACACACGCCAAATTAGAGATTCATTTCTTTTTGTTGATGCATATATGAGTCCATACATTCATCATGTTTGCTGATTTATGAGGTCACGTATCAAAACATATATATCTCATAGAAACATAGCTTTTTCATATCTATGCTACTAAAACATTGAACATACTTCATGAATGATCCAATTTTCATATGAGCATATATGTTTTAATTTTGGAAATCCATGAAGGATCTAGGAAGAGTACTTGACTTTATCACTTAGTTCTTAAGATGAAAGTGAAGATTCCTTCAGTTGGCTTGGAGCAAATCTTTTCCCTTTCTCCCTAAAGGGTCACGGATTGGGGTACAAAAATGGAAGAGTTGTGAGCAATTATAGAAATAGAAAAATAGAAGAACTTGAACTCATTCTATATGAAGTTCTTAGATTGCTCCTTCTTGATTCTTGTCTCTACACAAATTCGGCCAACTTACTACTTGAGGAAGGAGGACGATGTATTCTTGGCTTAGAGTGGTAGTGTGATATGTAGAGAAGAAGTTTTTCTCCTTGTTTTCTTTATTATAGCTCTCGGCCAAATGGTGGATAAAAAGGTTGGAAGACTTGTTTTTCTTCTTGGAGAGGAAAGAGAGTGTGTAGGAAGATGGAAATTTTGCTAAGTGTGAAATGAGAGGATGAAGAGAGTACTCTCTCCTATAGAGGGGGACGGTTTGAGAGGCTTGAGTGGGGAGGAAGACTTCATCATGAAGTCTTGGAGGGTTATGAAGAAAGAATGATTGTTTCTTGAAGGTGTAAGAAGAGGGAGTGTGGGAAAAGAAAATCTTCCCCCTTTTTCTTTGACTAATGTGGCCGGCCTAAGGGTGTAAGAGAGGGAGTGGATTGGGGTTTGTTGAAGGGTGTAAGGAGAGCGTAAGAAAAGATGTAAGGGGATAGAAACGTTTTGGTGAAAGGCATTATTGTTTCTTGTGGGTTGAAGACAAAAAAGAAGAAAAATCTCTTCTTCCCTTTTGCATGAGTGGCCAAGTATGGGGTTGGGAAATGGGAGATTGTTGGTTTATTGAATGTGTAAGAATGGTGTAAGAAGTGTGTACGAGGGTGGAAGGCTTTTTTGTAAGGAGGAATGCTTGTTCCATGTGGCTAAAACAAAACAAAAATCTTGTCTTCATTCTTGCATAAGTGGCCGGACAAGAGGTAGGTTGGAGTGGTTAGAATAGGACAAAATTTTGTCATTGTATTCCTACACAATTTTCTACACTTAACATTTTGTTGGGATATTAGTCTGACCAAAATTTCTTCTTCCTTTTCTTCCTATAGGCCGCCCATCATATATATTATTATTTTTTTCTTCTTTTCCACGTTATCTTCTTATGTCCTACTTTCTTTTTCCTTTTTTTTAAGTAATCCTGAGTTCGTGTATCATGTCTTTTTCTTTTGCTTTAATTTATCCTAATAACTTAAGTTAATACCTACTAGTCTTATTTAAATTTTATCACGTGATCGTAAAATGTCTGTTACCAAATTTAGTTGTATAACGATATATCAAGTGATTTTAACACTCGCATATTTTAAGCGTTACTAAATGCGATATCGAAACAAGTTTTGACGAGACAAAATTTTTTGGGGCGTAACAAGGAATAAAGAGAGCCTGATAAAACTTATGAGGGGTCTCTACTTACACTTGCAACTGAAGGCTCAACTTTTATGTCTAAGCAGCAAGTTCCAACATTATCAGGAACTAAGACTTCAGACATTACTGAAATTATGATCTCTGCTGTTTGTCTAGAAGGTTTGGATCAACTGTCATATGATAATAGAAGATAAAATGACAATAGACCATTTTGCAAGTTTTACAAGAGAACGGGACATTTGGAAGAAAGGTGTTGTATGTTTCATGGAAACCTGGTGAAGGAAGGCTTATCAAATCTACAAATAGTCCTTAGAGGTTCACAAATCAATATACTGCTATCTCAGTTGGCAATTACAATCCAGCTTGACATACCCCTCTTTCTACTCAGAACCAGCTTGAGCCACTTCTCAAATTGGTGAGAAAACTACAACAAACTCACAATCACATTCCCATATAGACAACAATGGCAAGTCAAGGTAACTTATCACCAAGTTAGCTATATTCTTGGATAATTGACTCTAGGGCATCTAATCATATAACTTAGAACAATAAAATTCTTATAAATTATGAAATATACATTGTACCTAAGATTGTTAATATAGATAATAGGATAGGTATACAAGTCATCAGACAAGGCACAACTAAATGAATAGAGAATCTTACTTTATATAATGTCCTACATGTTCCCTCTCTTGATTTTAATCTGATATCAGTAAGACAGATAGCTGAAGATAATTATTAGTGCGTGTAGTTCTCATCCTATGAGTGTTATTTTTAGGAGAATTGCTTGAAGAGGATGATTGTCAATGCTAGGTAAGTAAATGGCTTCTTCATTTTGCAATTTGAGGAACCAGCTTATCTCAGAATAGAGGATAGAATAGGTAGAAGATATTCTTGTAATAGGTTAAAAATGATTCTGAAAATATTTTGTTTTGGCACAAAAAGTAGGAACATCCCAACTTCATGTGCTTAAAAAGATTGAAGCAAGAATTGTTTCAGAAAGTTTATCATAAGGATGTTTTCTGTGAAACTTGCCACTTAGCAAACCACTCTAGACCAAAGTATCCTACAAAAGTATAAACCTTTACACAACCGTTCAATTTCATTCATTTGGATATATGAGGTCCGTCAAGGGTTGATAACATAAGTGGTTCTAGATTATTTATCACATTTTTGATGATCACACTAGAGTTACAGGTGTATATCTAGTGAAGAGTAAGAAAGAAGTAGGGCAAATTATCAAGAACTACATTAATCTAATTAGAAATCAGTTTGGGAACTGTTAAATATTGAGAACTGATAACGGAATAAAATATCAAGACAGATCAGTTAAAGATTTTCTAGCAGAAGCAAGGATTTACTATCAAACATCTTGTATATACATGCCTCAACATAATGTAGTAGCAGAGAGGAAGAACATGTATTTAAAGTTACTAGATCAATGATATATTCAATGAATGTTCAAATTTATTAGGATGAAGCTGTTCTAACAGTTACTTATCTAATCGATAGAATGCCATATAGAGTTCTCTGCTATACAGCTCCAAAACTGGCTTTTCTTGAAACTTTCTCTTATACCAACTTATTATTTGCTTTACCATTCAAATTGTTCAGGTGTACTGTATACAGGCATATTCCAACTCAGTATAGAAGGAAATTAAGCTACAGTTCTTAGAAATGTATATTATTTGGATATTCAAGTACTCAAAAGAGGTATAAATGCTACTGTCCTAGAACAAAGAAGATGTATGCAACATTACACGTTACATTTGATGACGAAATACCTTTCTATCAACATCTATCAAGCTCAGGATAACTTCTGGGTATCACAGATATTGTTAGATCATTAGTCATATACAATAGTAATCAAGTAGAATTTGGTGAAGATCAGATAGAAACTAATAAAGAACCTTCTATCATAATACCAATTGACATTGAAGTAAGGACTAGAAGGAAACTAAATAACACAAGTATATACTAACAAAAACCAACCATCAGTTAGTAGGAATCAGCCAACTAAAGAAAGTGAAGGAAACTCAAAATCATATGAATCTAAACCTATTATAGATGATAGACATATTGCACAATGAACATGAGTGAGAGAATTTACTAAGCATCCTTATCCTCTATTTGGCTATTTATCGTATGTGAAACTCAGCCCACAATTTAGGACATTTACTAGTTTTTTAGACAATCAAATCATACTCAAAGATATTCAGGAAGCACTTTGTATTCCACAATAGAAAGCAGGAGTTAATTGCACCTGGTATCCATTCTTTTCCACCAAGTTTTAAGTAGCATCCAATGTTTCATGAAACACACTTGCCATCCAGACTTATAGGGTTAATAGACACCTGGCATCCATGCTGACGTCATAAAGGCAATTTTCATTTATTTTTTAAAAGTTTATAAAAAAATAATTCAAAAATAAAAAGAAAAACCCCACCCCCACCCCCACCATCCACCTCCCTCTCCCATCTTCCTCCATCTTCATCTTCTTTCTCCATCTCCATCTTCATCCTCCCCACCCCCACCATATGGCCATCAGAAAATATAGTTTTACCGTATAAATATAACATTTATATACATGTACAAATCAGAAAACTAGCCATTAGGAACATCCCAACTATCCGTTGGATATATATTTAATAGTCTATAGAAACATCCCATCAGTTTTGGACTTGTAACAAACCTATACATTGACACACTTCTTGTACATTTTAAAATAAGATGAATGAATATATTTCTCTCATTTGTCTAACACTCAAAACTCAATGACAGCTTTTCTCTCTATAAATGTACTCTCTCTTTACGTAAAGTTTTTCCTGCACATCTTAAATTCTTTTTTCTCTGTAAATAGAGGTCTAACACAATCCATATTGCAGCATGAAATCAATCATCGAAAGGTACAGTAAAGCAAAGCAGGAGCATGACCAACACGCAAATCCATCCACCGAAGTCGAGGTAAACTTACATTTCCTAGTACTCTAGTACATTTGATTCGACTCCAAAGCGTCCTTTATATGGTGATAATTGCTCAAAAGCAACAAATTACCTATATTACAGATGATGGAAGGGGTAAGAACAGAAACCTACGAGCCACTAACAATGTAAAATACGATATATACACACACAGATACACGTGTTTCTCTTTATATAAGGCCCCATTCTCCTTTACCTTAGAATGAGATGATTCTATGGTAAATGAGGGGCCTCTGCCTCCCTCTTTATCTAAGGGGTGGAAAGGCAAAGGCTTTTGGTGTCCCCTTCAGTCAAGAATTGAGACCTTCTAATTACTAGCCAATATGCTATTCTTTCGTGCCTTTCTGCGTCCATGGCACAAGAGGGAGAGAAGGAGGGAGCACTGTCTTGGACCATGATAAAACAGGGCTATTACCACTCGATAAAAAGTATTTGCATGGGCACATTTGAACAAAGGAATTTGTAGTCAATGATACACTCTTCTTTGGCTTTAGAATATGATAGAATAAAGCAAAATGACTCACTAAATTGGTTGCGCTTCTTATATTGTGAAGTAGGAGTTGATCGACATATATTTTGATGCGTCATTATGGGTCATCGGGAAACAACCTCTGTGTGTTTCTAGAACTTGGGTATGGTTGCGTACATCTGACCCCCCTACCCCGACATAGACATGAGCCTCTAATGCAATGGGGTAATGTTGTTGTAGTATTTGAACAAAGGAATTGACTCTTTTCCATAGTACCATCTTGTCGAAGTTAGAGCCCTCAAGCACCATTCGAGATGCAATATAATCACCTTAAGGCTCCATTTAGTAAACCTGATACAAGCCCGACACAGAAAATTATATGAAACATCAGCTGTTATGTCCAAAGGATGAGTAAACATAAGAGTAGAAATAACAAAACACGACACAAGTTTTCGTGTACGTCATAGACAATATATGTAATTGTATCTCTCAGACAAGGTTCCGATCTTGTAGTAATTTATTTGCTTCACTTGACAGCTTTGGCAGAGAGAAGCTACAAGGTTAAGGCAACAACTTCACAGCCTCCAAGAGCACCAACGGTGAGTCTTTCTTCATTACAATGTCAAAATATGAAAATAGTTAAGATGAGGTTTTGAGGGCTTGCCTTGGAGCAACTGGTAAGGTTGCTGGGATCCGAATTGCGGAAACAACCTCTTGCACAAAGTGTAGGCTAAGGCTGCATACATTAGATCGTGAAGCGATCCAGCCTCTTCCCGGACCATGCGTAAACGTGGAAGCCTAGCGCGATGTAAACGTCCTAAAGATGAGGTTGTGCTACAAAAGCATTTGCATAGAGGAAATTATTTAATTATTTTTGGAGCCAAGTGAAATTCAAACTCACCAAAAAGGCAACTACATGCTAGCGAAGCCGGAACTGTATTCTTGAAATTAACAAAGCACACCAGGGCAAGCCTGTTGAACCAACGGTAAAATAACAAAGAATCTTTGCCTACTTTAAATTGAAAGGATGTTTATTTTTTCTCTTCAAAAGGAGAAGGGAACCAGAACGACTGCCATCTTGACTCGTCCAGTTATGAACTGGACGAGTAGTGGCAAGTGTACAAGCTACCCTTTCTGGAGTTGAGGAACCAAGAGGGAGCCGGAATATAGTGTCTAAAACATCTAGACATGAGAATTAACATGGAATGACATAAGAAACATAATGAGGATAAGCTATTCACAAGGAGAGAACGTGACAAGGAAAGATGTTGATCTCAAAGATAGGCAACTAGCACCTTTTCCCCCAAACATTCAATTAACACATCCTTTAAGAAGACAATTCTGAACCAGCAGGGTGAAAATGAAAAAGTCATTGATGGAGGTAGATGATTAAGGCTAACGAGGTTTAGGTAGGATATATGACACCTTAGAGTATATTTAAGGGCATAGATACTCTATCCAATTTAGGTTGACTTTGTACTTTTTTTGTTTTTGTCTTTGTTTTTCATTATTTGTGCATATACAAGGTGATGCTATTTTAATATCGGAAGCTTTCTATTTGTATTTACTAAATTCGTTCACTAATACACTAGTACACCATATCCCTGTTAGTGTGCCAGCCTTACAAGTATATATAGAGCTGGGGTCTCACTGGAAGCAGACTCTCTATCCTTTGGGATGGAGTTACTGTTTACCTGTCTCTAACCCTCCTTAAAACCTAGTGATAGCTTTTACTGTTGTTGGGATATATTGATGAACATGCCCATGTGAAGAAAGAAGTGAGATATACCAGAAACTGTTTTTCTGTACCATAACAAAGTGCTGGGCCTCCATGAGCTACACTATGAAACTGTCCAAAAGAGGCCCGGCTGAAGATAATGGAATATGCTTCTATCACTCACTAGATAATTGCAACTGCTGATGATACTTCTTGAGGCATAACTTTGTATACCATTTGAACAGCATAGCATTACCTCATTGCCTTAGAAGCTCCTGCTTATGGTGGAGTATCGGAGAGTCGGATGTATGCAACCTATGTATTAGAAACATACAGAGGTTGTTTCCCAATGACCCATAATGAAAATTGCTTCTAGCTGTATCGATCAACTGATACTTCACAATATAAGAAGCGCAACCTGTTTAGTGAGTCATTTTGCTTTATTCCATCATATTCCAAAATCAAGGAAGAGTATGCACTTGAGACTCTATTGGAACAATGTAGTTTATCATACCAAAAGATAAACTATATGTTGTCCATGCATGTGCTTTAACATTGAAGAATGAGATATATCTAACAAATGCTCTTTCATATCAACAGGCAAATTATGGGTGAAGGGCTTTCAGGATTGAGTGTCCGAGACTTACAGAAACTGGAAAACCAACTTGATACGAGTCTACGAGGAGTTCGTATGAGAAAGGTTTGTGCACAAGTTACACCCTTTGACTATGGTAAATACTGTAGATTATTTTCTGAAGCCATTTTTATTATGTGTCATCTGGAAACATCCTTTGTATTTTTAACCCATCACATGAGTATGGTTGTGTATATCCAACCCCCCATACTCTGTCAATAGGGTAATGTTGTTGTTGACGTAATAATTTAGTTCATCATGCTCTACCATTATGTCACCAGGACCAAATTCTCATTGATGAGATACAAGAACTAAATCGGAAGGTAACCTTCAAGAACTCTGCATCCACTGGTTTCAAAGTCTTTCCTGAATAAACGCTTGAGTTCTTATATATTTGTTTGCTGCAGTGTAACCTCGTTCACCAAGACAGTACTGAAACATATAAGAAGGTAATGATAAATCTTCAAGACAATATGAAATTTATGAAGAATCTGATGCATCTCGACTTTGGAATATGATGGAATAAAACAAAATGACTCACTAAATTGGCTGCGCTACTTATATGGTGAAATAGCAGTTGATCGACACAACTTGACGTAATTTTCATCATGGGTCATCGTGAAACAACCTATGTGTGTTTCTAACACATGGGTATGATTGCGTATATCCGACCTCCATACCCCGCTACAGGCGAAAGCCTCTAAGACAATAGGGTAACGTTGTTGTTGTATGCAACCTGCAAGAATATAATGAAAATGCATTGTTTTCCTATGTAGCCTGCAAGAATATAATGAAGAGCATTGTTTTTCCTATGTGTCCACAGGTTTATGGACCTAAGGATGTAAATGAGACAAGAGCAACTGCCACTTTCACCGGCCGTCAGGTTTATGGACCTAAGGATGTAAATGAGACAAGAGCAACGACCACTCTCACCGGCCATCAGGTTTATGGACCTAAGGATGTAAATGAGACAAGAGCAACGACCACTCTCACCGGTCGTCAGGTTTATGGACCTAAGGATGTAAATGAGACAAGAACAACTACCACTCTCAGCGGCCGTCGTTTCGGCATCGAGGAAGACCTAAACGTACCTGTTCATCTCCAGTTTAGCCAGCCACAGCTGCCAAGCCACGAGGCATCAGCAGGGGGAATAAAACTGGGGTAATCTAACATTCAACTACCTAGATTATCCTTTTACACGATCATTTTGACCCAACCCTTCTAAGAAAGCTAACTTTGCTGCAGATTACAACTTTATTAGCCAAAAGGATCCAGAGGCAAAGCACCTGCTAACTCTACTATGGATCAAGGGCTAGAGGGTCCATGACTGCAAGCAACACTATCTTCCACAGAGCAATGGTATAGAAATATTTTTATCAGCAAGCTGACTTAGATTTGGCACGAGATTCAAGTAGATCATATGTAGCATCTAAGTGTATGACATTCGAGAATTCTTGAGGAAATAAAAGAAAATAGATTGCTATTGCGTCCTTTTTATTATTCTCATGATACTACAACACATACCTAGTATATCATAACGATAGCAAAAACTATCGTTATGGTCTTCTCATGATATACATGTACTTTAATTATTTTAGGAACTCAACCAAGCTAGAAAGCAAGTACATATGGTAGAGAAAAGTAGCTTGATCATACATACCCACATGGAACTACAAGAACCGAAAGGGCTTTAGCACCAACAATATCACACACGTAAAAGTAACATTCTTAGCAAAATAAAAACAGATAACACTCAAAAGATTGAGCAGGATTACAGAGGACTTAGCAACCTCCCATCCCTCCCCAAGAAAAAATGAAGAAAAAAAAAAGACCAATAAATGGAAAAGGAAACAAGAACAACAATAACAAACATATCAAGTATAACTTAAAAACACCAAAAACTATTGCTAGAGTTTGGGAAAGTGATAAACAGGCAAACAGTGTCTCCATCCCAATGGATAAAGAGATTGCTTCTAGTGAGACCTCAGACTCTATATGTATCTGCATAGATGACACAATAATAGAAAGATGGTGTAACAACTAATGTAGCAACATAATGGTACCAAAGATAACAAATTATTTTTTTATTTTTTATTTTTTATCTTCACGCAATTTTCATTATGGGTTATCAGAAAACAACCTCTGTGTGTTTCTAACATATTGATATGGTTGTGTACATTTGACCCCTTCATACTTCGGCATAGGCGGGAGCCTCTAAGGTAATGAGGTAGTGTTGTTGTTGTTATTTTTTTATCTGGTACTTTATTACTTCATCAAAGAAATAACTTTTCCGTAAAATTATGGCACTAATGTCAAAAACCAATTACCTCCTACAAAAAACATGTTATAAGGAATATAAGTGAGCACCATGTTAGCTATTTTATATTATCTATGTTGATAATTTATTGGGTCAAACTTATCTAGTATCAAATGAAAGCAAACATAATTTAATAAAAAACAAAATATAATAGTCGTAATCACACCATGACTATAATCAACATACCAAGAACACAACAAAGATATAGTTGGTACAGGAAGAAGGAAGGCAGTGGTCTCTCCGCTGACGCAATTGCTTATGCCTGTATACGTGGTGCCATAGACTGGAAATTTTTGAGAAGCTGTGCATTCGAGCAAGAAGCGCCTCAACCTCACCCATTGGAGATGAATATACACCTTATTTTATGTATATTATGTGTGACATAATATATATTACATGTCTAAGAAGTTTGAAATTAATCGGAGAAAAACCGCGTAATCGACGAAAGTCGAAAATTCGGTTTTCTTACATACATGGAACAGTTTTGGTGTGTATGCAACATGTATCTAGATACTTCTTACACGTTCACATATTAGAGTGTTCTAAAAAAAATCAATTTAGAGCTGATTATAATTTACCATGTGTGTGAAGATTGTGCATCATTATGTAACAAATATTCAAAAGATCCTGTACAACAAAAAAAGGCCAAAACTTAAGATAAATTTGTGCATTCAGAAATAAATTCAAGTTGCCTATCTGCCCAATCCAAGATAAACTAGTTGAATTAATTTGTTATAGACAAATTACAGCATTTTAGAGTAATAAACTGAATAAAAAATATTACAATAATGTTAAATTGAATAAATAACAGTCCCAAATATTTTTAATATTTTAATAAGATGTTAAAATATTAAATTAAATAAATACTACTCTCTTTTAAGCTAATAGTCATTTATTCTTTGTAAATATATATATATATATATATATATATATATATCTACTTTTGGCAAATCAAATAACCTTCCGAAATCTAGTCTGGATATACTTTTGCTCACATGATAATAAATATGGTTTATGTATGTATGTATGTATTTAATTATTCATACATATATCCCAGTTCATCCGACATTAGGATTCAAGAGTTGAACGAAAAAATTTATTTAGGTTTAATTTTTCTGCCAAGTGTAACACTGGTATCAAAGTTATACAATCAAGGTCCCCAGCTGAACACCAATGACAAGTCTGAAAAAGTGGTATTTGTGGCGTGCAATGCAAATGTTAGAAGGCGATGTGTGTGTATATATATGTATGTGTGTGTATCTACTTATACGTGTATATATATGCATAGTATATATGTGTGTGTACATATATAAAAATAGAAATAGTGCGAAGATGACGTAGTACATAAAATAGATTCAAGTGTTAAAAAATAATTGAAGTGACCGAAGTCGATGTTTAAAAGTTAACATTTAGTGTTACAATATGTATACACTTGTAATTTAGGATATTTAAAGAAACATCTACACACACGGCGTTTGGTCTTCCTCTAGGATCGGCATGGGAACTGTAGAAGAGTATTCATAAATTATACTGTTAAAAAAACTCTTTAACACTTTTCTAGTATGATACTTTTAACATGATATTGATTTCACTTTAAGTGACCTTGAGGTTACTGGTTTGAGACGTAGAAACAGTCTTTTCCACAAAATGTAAGGTAAGACTACGTATATCAGATCGTGGAGCGATCCAGCTTCTTTCCGAATCCTGCACAGACGCAAAATTCTAGTGAACCAGGAATGCCTTTGTAACGCCCCGCTCCCGAGCTCCATCCTCGGTAACAGTGTATCCGCCGTATCTCACTAAGGAGAATACAAAGCGTCACATCCACCTGTTACACGTCAGTGCTGACAAAGAAAATTTTTCCTTTTCCTTTCTGCGGAAACGATAAATCATGACAGTAAATTGAAAATAACGACATTATTACTAGGCTGACCAGGCCTTACAAGTCAAGGTCAAATGTCTAGTTTTAAAAGTATGAAATTGTTTTCAAAGTAATGTTGAAAATAAAATGTCCGTGTCCCCCAAGAACATCATAAAAAAGCCCGTCTCCATCCTCGCTGCAGACACATCTACGAGTCACTCAGCCCATTCTACGGTATCGGACCCATCCTCAACGAAAATATAGTCATACTCCGTCTCGGCTTCACCTGGAATAGTAGGGGGTGAGTGATGGTAATCACCCAGTATGTGCCTCTCAAAACAATACAGAGCTTACATACCCAAAAAGATATCGCCACATAATCACATAAGACAAGGTAGCATGGCTTACATGGAAAGGTAAAACACTCCACATAGATATGCGCAAGTACGTGATGCATGTTCAAATAACGTGTCACACGCAACGAGAATCATGTCAAGCCGTATGCTCCTAGATCTATATGCAATGCATACTCTCGGGTCCTAACACCAGCGTTATGGTCTCTAGTCACCACTTGCTGTTTTGGACACCCACGCCCTATAGACGCTGCATGTCGCATGACACCCACGCCCTATAGACGCTGCATGTCATCCCGGTACCCACGCCCTATAGACGCTGCATGTCACATGACACCCACGCCCTATAGACGCTGCGTATCACATGACACCCACGCCCTATAGACGCTGCGTACCTTATGCAAATGCACGTGTCATGGATGCAAGAGAAATGATATAAAACAGTTGGATGTCATCCCCTAACATCGATCGATCGACGTCCAACTGAGACACATCGAACCCTCACTCAGTTGACGTCGATCGATCGATGTCTATCTGAGGTACATCGATCGCTCATCTGTTGACATCGATCGATCGATGTCCATCTGAGACACAACGAACCCTCACCTGCTGGACATCGATCGATCGATGTCCCCGTATTTCCGAAAATTTCCTTCTGCAATCCTGCAGTCCATTCAGCCACACCATTCAACCATTCTCACCCTCCCATATGTTCATACCCCGGTATACACACCAACAAGGTGTCAATGAAATCAAAATTAAAGCACATAGAATAAACACGTAGGAACGCATGGATAAGATCATAATCGAATCAAGAATTAAAAACAACAACACAAAAATACCATTTTTCCTATGCAAATCTTCATACCGTTTTGAGGGAATAAATAGTATGCACCTACCTCGATCCTAGCAAAAATTGATAGATATACGAGAGTGTGTGATCTTGTTAGCATTGGGATTTCTCCCCTTGAATCCTTGGATCAAAGATCTTTCTTTTCTTCTTTTCCTTCTTGGCCGAAATTTGTGATGGGGAGAAGGGGAAAGGGACGCAGCCGAAAATGAGAGAGAGGGGGGAGGGGAAGGATTATGGTTAGCAAATTGAGAATGAGAGATTATAGAAATAATTAAAGGGTTAATAAGGGAGAAGGGATAAGATTAGTTAATTTAAATATACTATTATTATTATTATTTCTCATTTATCTTTTGTCTCCCTTTTTTTTTAACACGGGACATAACATCCTACCCCTCTTACAAAAAGTTTCGACCCCGAAACTTGCCGTACCTTACTCAAATAGGTGGGGATAGCGGTCGCGCATTTGCTCTTCTAGTTCCCAGGTTGCCTCATTCTCCTGATTGTTGCTCCATTGAACTTTACGTAGGGGATGATTCTCTTTCTGAGCTCTTGGTCCTTGCGATCAAGGATTCCTATCGGAAACTCTTCATATGACGCATCAAGACTAATCTTAAGGGGTTGCGCATCTAGAACGTGACTAGGGTCAGGAACATACTTTCTCAACTGGGAGACGTGGAATACGTTTTGCGCTTGAGCCAACATCGGAGGTAGTGCCAATTTGTAAGCTAAATCTCCAACCCTTTCGAGTATCTCATACGGTCCAATATAGCGAGGTTTCAACTTCCCCTTTACCCCAAAACGTGTCACACCCTTCATGGGTGATACCTTAAGGTGGACCTTTTCTCCTTCCGCAAACTCCAAAGGTCGTCTCTTCATGTCGGCCCAACTCTTGCTTCTATCCTGAGCCATCTTAAGACATTCACGAATTAGCTTCACCTTCTCTTTAGTTTGCTCAATTATTTCCGGGGCCGTCAACCTACGTTCACCAACCTCGTCCCAGTGAACAGGTGACCTACACTTACGTCCATACAAAGCTTCGAATGGTGCCATGCCTATGTCACTGTGATGGCTGTTGTTATAGGAGAACTTAATCAACTTAAGCATGCTGTCCCATTTCCCTTTGAAATCTAACGCGTATGCCCTCAACATGTCCTCCAAGGTCTGAATGGTCCTCTCAGATTGACCATCGGTCTGAGGGTGAAAGGCAGTGCTCAATCGTAACTCAGTCCCCATTTTCTTCTGACAGGCTGCCCAGAACTGAGATGTAAACTTCGGATCTCGATCAGATACTATGCTAACTGGCACTCCATGAAGGCAAACAATATTATCGATGTACATAGTTACCAACCTTTCCATAGTAAGTTCAGTAGGAATAAGTAAGAAATGAGCGGACTTAGTCAATCGATCCACGATTACCCATATCACATCATTCCTATTTCTTGTCTTCGGGAGTCCAACCACAAAGTCCATTGTTACATGCTCCCACTTCCATTCGGGTATCTCTAGTGGTTGCATCAGTCCACTCGGTCTTTGATGTTCTGCCTTAACTTGTTGGCAAACAAGGCACTTTTCCACAAACTCGGCAATGTGCCTCTTCATGCCATTTCACTAATAGTGTCTCTTCAGGTCATTATACATTTTCGTAGCACCAGGGTGGATAGACAGTTTCGAATTATGTGCTTCTTTTAACAACTCTCTCTTGAGTTTCTCAACATCCGGTACACACAACCTTCCTTGGTACCACGTACTGCCGTCATCATGAACTTGAAACTCATCTACCAGGCTGGTTATCATTCTTTCTCGTGTTTCTCTAAATGCTGCATCGTTCTTCTGGGCTTCCTTAATCTGATCTACGAGGGTTGGAGTGATAATTAGCGCTGCCAGGATATCTGCAGTAGACTCCACAAGCTCCAAATCAAATTCTGCCATTTCCTTTCCTAGAGCGGCCTGCCGTGCATGGCTCGATTTCCTACTTAAGGCATCAGCAACTCGATTGGCCTTCCCTGGATGATAGCTGATGTTTAAGTCGTAATCTTTCAATAACTCTAACCATCTCCTCTAGCGCATGTTCAGCTCCTTTTGCGTGAACAGATACTTGAGGCTTTTATGGTCAATGAACACCTCGCACTTTATTCCATATAAATAGTGGCTCCAGATTTTCAGTGCGAATACCACTGCTGCCAGTTCCAGATCATGTGTCGGATAGTTCTGCTCATAGGGCTTTAGCTGTCTCGAAGCATATGCAATAACCTTGCCGTTTTGCATTAACACACATCTTGAAATACGAAAGTTAGACCACATCTTTAATTGTATACGAATCAACTTGAAATCATATACATTACCTAGCCCGTTCTTTGAAGCGTCACTATAAATGACAAACCCTTCTGACACGGAGGGCTGGGCAAGAACAGGAGTTGTGGTCAGTCTTCTTTTTAGCTCGGCGAAGCTCTGCTCGCACTCGGTAGTCCGTTCAAACTTTGACTTTTTCTGCGTCAATCGGCTCAGAGGCACTGCAATTGATGAGAAGCCCTCGACAAACTTCCTATAGTACCCAGCCAGAACGAGAAAGCTCCTCACTTCAGTCATATTAGTGGGTCTAAGCCACTCGGTGATCACCTCTGCTTTCTTTGGATCCACAGAAATCCCTTCTTCGGAGACCACATGACCCAAAAAGGTTACGCTTTTCAACCAAAACTCACATTTACTGAACTTGGCATACAATTTGCTTCTCCAAGGGTCTCTAAGACCTCCCTCAAATGCTAAGCGTGGGTCTCTTTGTCCGGGGAGTATATCAGGATATCATCAATGAACACTACAACGAACTTACCCAGCTGTTTCCGAAATACTGTGTTCATTAGGTCCATAAAGGCGGATGGGGCGTTGGTTAGTCCAAAAGGCATAACCAAGAATTTGTAGTGGCCATAACGTGTTCAGAAAGCGGTCTTGGCTGTATCCCCTGATTTGATTCTCAACTGGTGATAACCAGATCGCAAATCAATTTTGGAAAATACTCTAGCCCCCTGGAAGAAATTTCGTTAGTGGTGCAATTTAGCGAGTAGCCGAAAGCTTAAATTATAACTCTAACTTATCATTACCCGTAGCTGATCAAAGAGATCCTCGATTCGAGGTAATGGATATTTGTTCTTGATGGTGATCTTGTTGAGCTCCCGCTAGTCTATACATAATCTCATGCTTCCATCCTTCTTCTTCACGAACAGGACTGGAGCACCCCAGGGTGATACACTGGGTCGGATAAACTTACGATCCAGCAGTTCTTGTAACTGCTCCTTCAACTCCTTGAGCTCTGCTGGAGCCATGTGGTAGGGTGCCCTGGATATGGGTTCAGCACCGGGTATGAGATTAATCTCGAACTCTACCTCTCTTTCTGGTGGTAGTCCTGGTAACTCCTCGGGGAAGACATCTGTAAATTCCTTTACTACAGGGATTTGGTCTAGCTGCGGAACCTCCTGCTCGGCACTTATTGAGAAGACCAAAAATCCTTCTCTTCCTTTCTTTAGTGCTCGAAACGCCTGAGCCGCAGTCAAATAAAGCTTCTGGGGTGCCTTCTTCAATTTAGGGTTCCCTTGAAAAATAGTTTCCCCCAGTTCAGGTGTCTTCATGCTGACCTGGAGTTGCCGGCAATCAAGATTTGCATGATACTTTGCCAAGAAGTCCATGCCCAAAATAACGTCAAAGTCGTACATTTGAATCGGTATCAAGGTCGCAGAGAACTGCAAACCGTTAATCTCCAATTCACATCCCTTGTAACGATGATGGGACACGAGTATTTGGCCGCCAGCGGCTTGTATACGGTATGGAGTCTCAATCCATTCGGGAAGAACATCCAGATTGTTGGCAAATCTCTTTGCCATAAATGAGTGACTCGCTCCACTATCGAACAGAACTTTGGCTGGAAATTTGTTAATTAAAATCACACCTAGCACATCCAAGGTTTAGCACACAAACATGCAATAACAGTACGCAGAATTTTAACCCAACTTCGAAACTAAATGCTTAAATAAACATACCCGTGACCACGTCGCCCGACTCCCCGACCTCTACGTCCGTCATAGCGTGAACCCGAGCATTGGTCTGACCTCGTCCTCCCTGCTGTGCTTGAGTCTGCGGGTTCACCTGAACCGGTGCCGAGCATTCCTTAGCTATATGTCCCTGTTTCCCGCAATTGTAGCACGACCTCTGTTCCATCCAACATTGTCCCAGATAAAAACGCCCGCACAGTGTACACAGTGAGACAGGTGCCGCAGCCCTTACTGGTTGCGCATCAGTCGGTGCCGGACCCTCAATCATCGGGTCTGACTCACTGTCCTCTGCTTTCGTTCCGGTCGGAATGGTTGCCCGAACTGAGGGCGCCGAGGCACTTTCAGCCATCTCCCTGCTTTGCCCGTCTGCAACTCCTCACGGGGTCTCTTCAGTCTCTCCAGTGCAGCAGCCCTATCCAAGTTTCTCTCCACACGTCTACATACCTCGAGTAATCCCTCAAATGTGGTGGCCTCTGCACAAACAATCGCCTGCTGGATGCGAAAACTCAAACCTGTATGGAACTTTAGCATCTTGGCCTCCTCATTGTCCATGATGCATGACATATACTGGCTCAGCTCGTGAAACTTCTCAGAGTACTGATCAACTGTTATAGACCCTTGTGTCAGCATCTGGAATTCTTCCATCCTTCTCTGAATAGCACTACCCGGAACATAGTGCTTCTTATATTCCTCCGCAAACTGCTCCCAAGTTACCAGTGGAGTCAACCTGCATTTCACCCCATTCCACCACCTTTCAGCTTCTCCTTCCAAGAACGGGGTCGTCAGGCCGAGTGGTACCCCTGAACATCGGTATTCGGGAGTTTTGCATCTCCCTGTAATAGAATCGTAAACCTTGCTGCGGTGGGGGTGGTGGTGGTGGTTGTTGTTGCTGTTGCTGCTGGGTGTGCTGAAGTATCTGGGCGATCTGCGCCTGTTGCTGTACCATTTGTGTATACTGTTGCGACATCTGCGTCTGCTGATAGACTATCAAGGCCGTCAGATTGGACAGCGTATCAGTTAGGTTTTGGGGAACCGCCCCTTGCCCATGACGCTCATCTCCGTCCTGCCCACAATTTCCTGAAAGTTCACGTCGGGGTGGCATTGTCTGTAGACAGGTAAGTACATGTTATGTTATACAAAAATGTGAATTTAAGAGTACCGTAAAGAGATACACAACTGGGGGCAAAACAGAAATCTATAACGTATACTTACTGACGGCACAACCACCCGAAACCCGATCATAGCTTAGGTCTACTTTATTTTATTCAAGTTGAAAACGTCATTTGAAACAGATCATCACTTATTCTAGGGGTGATTAACTAATTTCACGTTCCCAAGGCGTATCTGAAGCCTGTGCTCTGATACCACCTGTAGCGCCCTGCTCCCGAGCTCCATCCTCGGTAACGGTGCACCCGTCGTATCTCACTAAGGAGAATACAAAGCGTCACACCCACCTGTTACACGTCAGTGCTGACAAAGAAAATTTTCCCTTTTCCTTTTTGCGGAAACGATAAATCATGACACTAAATTGAAAATAACGACATTATTACTAGGCTGACCAGACCTTACAAGTCAAGGTCAAATGTCTAGTTTTAAAAGTATGAAATTGTTTTCAAAGTGATGTTGAAAATAAAATGTCCGTGTCCCCCAAGAACATCATAAAAAAGCCCGTCTCCATCCTCGCTGCAGACACATCTACGAGTCACTCAGCCCATTCCACGGTATCGGACCCATCCTCAACAAAAATATAGTCATACTCCGTCTCGGCTTCACCTGGAATAGTAGGGGGTGAGTGATGGTAATCACCCAGTATGTGTCTCTCAAAACAATACAGAGCTTACATACCCAAAAAGATACCGCCACATAATCACATGAGACAAGGTAGCATGGCTTACATGGAAAGGTAAAACACTCCACATAGGTATGCGTAAGTACGTGATGCATGTTCAAATAACGTGTCACACGCAACGAGAATCATGTCAAGCCGTATGCTCCTAGATCTATATGCAATGCATGCTCTCGGGTCCTAACACCAGCGTTATGGTCTCTAGTCACCACTTGCTGTTTTGGACACCCACGCCCTATAGACGCTGCATGTCGCATGACACTCACGCCCTATAGACGCTGCATGTCATCCTGGTACCCACGCCCTATAGACGTTGCATGTCACATGACACCCACGCCCTATAGACGCTGCGTATCACATGACACCCATGCCCTATAGACGCTGCGTACCTTATGCAAATGCACGTGTCATGGATGCAAGAGAAATGATAGAAAACAGTTGGATGTCATCCCCTAACGTCGATCGATTGACGTCCAACTCAGACACATCAAACCCTCACTCAGTTGACGTCGATCGATCGATGTCTATCTGAGGTACATCGATCGCTCACCTGTTGACGTCGATCGATCGATGTCCATCTGAGGTATAACGAACCCTCACCTGCTGGACATCGATCGATTGATGTCCCCGTATTTCAGAAAATTTCCTTCTGCAATCCTGCAGTCCGTTCAGCCACACCATTCAACCATTCTCACCCTCCCATATGTTCATACCCCGATATACACACCAACAAGGTCACAATGAAATCAAAATTAAAACACATAGAATAAACACGTAGGAACGCATGGATAAGATCATAATCGAATCAAGAATTAAAAACAACAACACAAAAATACCATTTTGCCTATGCAAATCTTCATACCGTTTTGAGGGAATAAATAGTATGCACCTACCTCGATCCTAGCGAAAATTGATAGATATACGAGAGTGTGTGATCTTGTTAGCGTTGTGATTTCTCCCCTTGAATCCTTGGATCAAAGATCCTTCCTTTTCTCTTTTCTTTCTTGGCCGAAATTTGTGATGGGGAGAGGGAGGCAGCCGAAAATGAGAGAGAGGGGGGGGAGGGGAAGGATTAGGGTTAGCGAATTGAGAATGAGAGATTATAGGAATAATTAAAGGGTTAATAAGGGAGAAGGGATAAGATTAGTTAATTTAAATATACTATTATTATTATTTCTCATTTATCTTTTGTCTCCCCCCTTTTTTTTTCTTTTTTTTTAACACGGGATATAACAGCCTTTTTAAAGGAACCCATCTTCATTTACATGTGATTGTCCGGCTAAAGCAATCTCACTTCCTTGTATTAATTGCCGATTTTGTTCCTGTTTCAATTCTATAATATGTTTATATTATTCAATTCTGAAAATGTGGTTGATTTGAAGCTTAAATTTCATCATCATTATCATCCGTACCCAGTATATCCCAATGACATTAAAAGCTATCGTTAGAGTTTGGGAAGAGTAAATGGTACGCAGACAATACTTCTGTCTCAAGAAATGGAGAGTCTGCTTCCAGTGAGACCCCCGATTCTATATGTACCTGCATAAATGACATAATAATAGAGATATGCCGTAAACTTAAGTTTCGTAATGCTTAAATTGTGCTAATAAATCTTAGAACGTGAGGCTTAAAATAGTTGTGCTTTCGATATGAATGTTTCTTTAAACAATTGAATGTAATTTCGATTTTCACATATTTAAAAATTACCTCCTCATATTCAATGATCGAAACAATCTATTTCTTAATTTAATTTAGAATTGATTAGGTTTTGATCCCTTCACAGAGAAAAGCACTTTACGTATGATTGAACCTTCTTATTACATTAAACAGAGCACTTTACGTATCATAGAAAGAATGCTCGGTTGACTAAGATATTGATCGTAAAATAAATAATAATACTTGAAAACTAGATTGTTTATATCGAATTCCCAGAACTCCACATATATCAATAACCTATAAAAAAAAGATATGATTTGTCATCTTGAATTATAAAGTTACTTTCAAATTAAGTATGAGGTCTACATCTAGTTCTTAGAAAATATCATTTTTTTTGTTACCGCACTACTTTCGAAGCTCATACCACACCATTTCAAAACCAATTAGAAACTTGCATTATTTTAAAACCAATATTTCCATTTCCAAATACTTGCACAAAACCTAGTAGAACCGATTGAGCCTCCGCCTCCAATGGCGATACATGTGGCAGACAAAAATCTAACGTGCCATGGCAAAGGCCAGACAAATCCCTAAGAATTAGCCCCTCCGGCTGCTTTGTCATGTCCAACAGCTGCATTTGTGTTGAGCTTCATCTGGCCCGAAGGAGGCATCATCCATCGCACAACCTGTAGTCGTTGTGGCCGCAGTGTGTATATTGTATATGTGTGTGTATATATGTGTGTGCGCGTGTGTGTAAACTGATGATTGTCTAATGATTAGAGATGCGTGATCCAGGTCGAGACCATCACAAACCCACCCAACCCCAAAAAAGGCAAATGAAGAAATTCATATTATGTTAGCAATGATACATAAAACATCCAAATAAGTACATATTAGGCCAAAAGATGAGGGATAAAACGATTAGTGATGCCACCATAAACGGCACCAGAGTTGGCAAAAATAGAAACCAAAGCAAATTCTCTAATATCAAATGGACCTGGATTCAATGAAAACTCCAATCCAAACTTAGCCAATAAAATCCTTCTCTTTGGCATGAACTTAGCCATTATGTAACCTAAGGGATACAAAATGGCTAATGCAGATACCATTGACATGACACATTCAGCAGTTTGAAAAAGAAAGAATTTGTTTAGAACGAATAATATTATGCATGAAATTGAACTCAAAACCACGGCCCGAAATGTCCATACGGGTCGTTCTTCTTCTTCCTCCTCGATATCTTGGTCTGATTCCGATTCGTTGGAAGAGATTGAGGTGACATCTTCATCTTCTTCTTCAATGTGTGCGTAGTTTTGTATTGGTTTGTTTATATTAGGGTTTGAGAAGGATGTTCGACGCATTTTTGGTGTATGATTTTAGTGGAGATGTAAAATGTGTGGAATAATGTGGAAAATGTGAATGAGAATAGAATTATGAACTGAAAAAAAGAAGGGACGTTGCATTTTTCTCGTTGAAAAATTCTTTTTTAGAATGTCTCAATAAGAGGAAACATAGTTCAAGGTCTTGAAATGTAAACCAACTTAGATGGGTGATGGTGAGATTAGTTACTTACTGGTATTATTTGTTGTTATATATGTTCTCTATGTCCCAAAAAAGAAATTAGCATTGCATAAAATAATGACCTTATGTAAAAACAAATTGCATTAAATAAAAAAGACATTGCAAAGGTAAAAACGAAATCATTTTGAATATATTATATTATTTACAGTGATAATACAAAATAAGTAGGGTCGAACTACATATTGAACTCGAATTACAAATCATGATGCGCATAACCTTCCCACGGAATGAAGGTGGCTTGGGTGTGTGGGACTTGCCCACGCTGCATGATGCTTATATTTGTCTGCTGTGGTGGCAATATCATTAACAGGATACATTATGAAGTCGATATATGTGGCATAAATATAGTCGCCGGGAGGAATACCGGCCACGCATTACAGATTCAGTCGCTATTTGCCACTTTCACCAGATATGTACACCGCATTGCACATGAGAGGGAGAGAATATGAGCTGGGTATTGACAGTCTCCGGTCATTTTACGCTGAGATCCACGTATGATGTTTGTCGCGTGTTTCGTCTGAAAATATTCTCGTATACTTATATTTGGTATAATCGCTAATATCCGACAGCTAGTCTTATCTTATGGCGCTTGTCTCATAGAGCCTTACCGATGGAATACTATTTATGTCGATTTATGACTATTATGCCTACTCAATGCCCTTTTTGTAATGTGGCATCGATGGTCATAGGCCACATATTTCTATGTTGTCCTGCTGTATATGCCATGTGGAGATATTTTGCAGATTTATTAGATATTTCTTCATCATGTTTTTCTTCCATTCGTCCATATCTAATGTCTTGGTATTTATCATCCGACTCATACATACTGTGGGGAGTATTGTGCGTTATACTGCCTGACATCATAGTGCTTAATATTTGGTGCTCTAATACGGTGTGATGTATGATGATCGTTCATGTAGTGCTACGGCGGTGTTGGCGGCGATACGAACGAATGTCTATATTTGGTGCCAGAGTATGGATAGGACTAAGTTGGCGGTCAATACTCCAGTGTTGATTTAGGCTGGCTTTATGCCTATTATGCGTGCACACAGAGTGCGCGTGGCGCGATGGTTGTTGCCTCCCTTGGGACGTATGAAGCTCAACACAGATCCAGCAATTGGGCGTGCAAAAACAACACGGGCCGATTCTCAGGGATTCGTGTGATGTATGTCGTGGGGCGCTATACTTCTATTTGCCTCGTGTACCGCCATTGGAGGCGGAGGCCCAAGCGGTTCTCTTAGGTTTGATATACTTCCTACCACGTCATCCTACGTTGCGTTTGGAGACAGGCTGTTTTGATCTAATGCCGATGATGACCATGACTTTTAGGCCGCCACGCATGCCTGTCTTTCGTTGATTGTGAAGGATCATTCATGCGGCTAATGTTGAGTTACTCTATACTCTGTGTGAGACTAAAAATGCATCACGTTTTTTGGCGCAACAAGGATTGGCGGATGATGTTTGTTGTGTTTTCCATACAGCATCTACCTTACCTTCTTTAGTTCGAGCTTGTGTATCTACAAATGTTTCTATTGGGTCTGTATGTCAAGTATAGCAGGTCTAGGATTGTATTTTCGATAACGAGTGTCATTATAAAACTGATCATGGTTTTCTTCCACCACAAATGAAGGGTCTCACTATTTCATAATAAAATACAGGAAGGCACAGCCTTCTTTTATCATATATATATGTATGTGTGTGTTTGTGTGTATGTATGTATGGATGTATGTGTGTGTGTATATATATCTATATATGTGTGTATAGGCACACACAGAGAGATAGTTGTGCCTAAAGGTGGTCTACTAGCACTCGTTCAATGTTTTTTCTTTCCCTTTTTCTCTACTCTTACAAGATATAGGTACTTGGATGAAAATATCAATCTTATAGTTATAATGTGACTGTTGGTAAAAATAATTTCACATGTATCCTTCCAATAGTAGTTCTGAATTTGCTACCTTTCACTGCAAGATCAGAGGGGGAATAAAAAGCGTAGTAATATAACACGTGGATTGGAAGAAACTATAGCATACGAATATATAGAGTGGTACATAGCAGCTGAAGAAAATAAAAAAAGCTATGCTACAAAACAAAAAAAAAAAAAACAACAGAAAAAAAGCTGAAAGATATGAGGAAAAGAGAGTGACAGAGTGGTTTGGGAGGATGTTGTGTGCTGAGTACTTACAGTTGTTTTGTAAAACCACAGATGAGTGTATGTATCCGCCGCTGGTTTTCGCCTTCCTGCTGGAAAGATCTGTTCAATAATTTTTAGTCTTTCACCTGGAAAGGACGGTTGGTTGATTGTACTGCAGATAACAGAGGTTCATTTCATAAACCCCCTTGAAAAAACATGAACCTGGAGCAAAAGGTTATTCTCTGACTCAGAGGACTCCTATCATTCCAGCTCCAAGAAACATTGTGGAAGATGCAAATCAAAAGTCCAACGGCTTCCTAGGTTGGGTGGCCTCCTAGGCAGTGACTCACAAAAAGTGTCCCCCGCAAACCAGGCATTCGGTCTAGCAGCAATGGAACACCCACAATGTGCGTGTCACTAGAATCAAATTCTTGACCTCTTGGAGCAAATCTCAACCCGACTACCAACTGAGCTATGCTATGAGAGGCAGCGTGAACCCCAAACTGCAGAACCTTTATTCCATAGTTATATAAAAGGGACGCTCCCGATGGCACTAAGCCTCCGCGTTTGTGCATGGTCTAGGGAGGAGTCGGATCGTTTCGCGATCTGATATATGCAAACTTACTCTACACTTTGTGGAAAACGCTAATTCTGTGGTTCGAACTCGCGTTTGCGCAGGGTCCGGGGAAGGACCGGATCGTTTCGCAATCTGATATACGCAGTCTTACCCTACACTTTGTGCAAGAGGATGTTTCCGCGGTTCGAATCCGTGACCTGAAGGTCACAAAACAACAACCTTACTAATTGCTCTAATGTACGCTCTTTTATTTTTATAATCATATCTTGACTCTAAATACTTTATCGTTTCAGTTCCAAAAAATTTCCTAAAATATCGATCGACAAGTTTATATATGAGAAATCAAAATCTTAATACCCACACTATGAAAGACTTTTATTGTTTGGACGTAAAAGTTTAGAAATAACATCATCATCCGGACCCAGTATATTCCAACGACAGCCAAAGTTATCGTTAGGGTCTGGGGAGGATAAGTGGTAGACAGACAATACCTCTATCCCAAGGGATACAGAGTCTGGTTCCACTGATATAGTTCGTCTGCGAATAACTTGCAAGTCACTGAGAACAACTTTTGCACAATTTAAACATACATGGCAGGCCCCACCTGTATCCGTGCTACTAATTACTAAACATCTTATTTGTTGTTTTATGTTACGAGTCTGATTGATTATATTTAAATTATAGAAATTACATCATGCACGACTGCATTTCATTTAATCTTACTTAATAAACTTGATACAAGAAACCTAGGTTATAAAGAGTACAAAATATTCGGTATAATAGTTATTTTAATCTTATATAATACTTTTTTAACATAAGTAATATGTTTTACACAGTATTATTAATTTATTTTTAGTACGGTAGAAAAGAATAAAAAAATTAAATCAAATGTGAGCCCTATGATTTGGCTTAATTGTCATTATAACGTGAAACCAAACGGTAGCTATAATGTCGAAAATGAAACTTTAGATTCGTTCAATATTAATTGAGCATCCCACAAGCTCTACGTAATCAACGATAGAACTATACTAAATTGGTGATAAATGTTAAGATTTTAGGGATTATATGCATAAAATTGTATTAGTTTTATTCTAATTAGTAAATAGTGAGATAATTAATATCGAGCATAAAAACTATCAATCAATGTCATGGGTGGAAACTTTAAAATTAAAAAAGAGATTGCCATGTTACTATATTTTGTTGTTTCATGTGGTTTCGGATACAAGAAAAAATTTCAAAAAATATTATAGTTTTAAAAAGAAAAATCTGAAATATAGTATGCTTGGAAAAATTTTCTGAAACAACTAGTACACGGTTGCTAGTACCGTTCAAGGAGATTTTGGGTGGCATTGTCAGTTGTGTCTAAGAATCAACTTTGGACGGCGATGACAGTGTGTCCTTCTTTGTATTTGAGATGGAAAACCACCTAGCCAATAACAGAATTGTCAGGCACGGCGAAGGCTTGGACGATACTACCAAGTGTGTCCTGATCATCGGACAACACTCCCGAACTGGTCCTAGGTTAGGTTTTGCATATGAACATACATTTATTGTTTCATGCATTTTTTTACTTATCGTTTTTTTAGCATAACGTAACATATAATATTACATGTTATTTTATTAGATTGAAGATATACACTACCCTAACTATAACCTAACTTTAAACCTAACTCTAACCTAACCATAAACCTAACTCTAACCTAATCCTAACCCTAACCTATTTCTAACTCTAACTCAAATCCTAATCTTAACCTTAACTTTAACCTTAATCCTAACTCGAACGTAATCTAACCTAACTCCAACCCCAACCCTATCTTGAACCTAAACTAACCCTAAACTATAACCCTTAACATATCTTTAATCTTATCTTTCACCATAACTCTAACCCTAACCCATACTTAATCAAACTCTAAACCATACCTCAACCTATCTATAACCTATCTCTAACCCCAACTCAAACCTGAATCCTAATCATAACCTTTAACATAACCATAACTCTAACCTTAACACGAACCTAACGTAACCCTAAACCATAATCGTAATCTATTCCCTATCTCTAACCTTACCTCAAACCCAAACCCTAACCCTGACTAAAACCAAACACTAACCTAGCCTGAACCCTAAATCATAACCTTAACATATCTCCAACGTTATCTCTAAAACTAACTCAAAACTCTAACATTAACTCGAACCTGACATAACCTTAGTCCTAACATGAACCTAACCTAACTCTAAATCCTAACCTTAACTTAACTATGACAATAACCAAACCTTAACACGAACATAATGCTATAGTTGACCCTAACACTAGACTTAACCTAACATAACCATAATCCTAAGCCTTAGGAATCATCCGTGTTTGTGAAAAAGCCTCAATGAAGAAATTATTTTACGAACTGGACAATAATACGAAATTTAAGTTATTGTTATACTTAAAGTGCCTCGATTTAAGGGGTTTATAATAATATTGAAGAATTAGATATATTTAGCTAGCCGCTCGACTTGTTAAAGACATCAAACATTGAATTGTTGATGTTGGCATTCAGCACCATAGGACGGCTTTGGCAATGGCGTCCAAGGCTCATAATGCACTTGGCAGTACCGTCCAAACCTTGGACGCGTCTGACAATGTCATCCTTGGCCTGTGTGGGTTTGCATCTCTAAAATAGCCTTTATGCACCAAAATTACCCCATTAGACAAAACTGTCAATGGCATCCAAAGATGATTCTTGACTGCAACTTGCAGTGTCATCCAGAGCCCTCTTGGACGAAATTGGCAACTGCATCTTAGTTGTTTCAAAAAATTTCTCTAAATGTACCATAGTTTGGTTTGTTTTAACTAAAATATTTTCTGAAATTTTCTCCAGATACATGCATATAATATTCATGTGTAATTATAAATAAGTTTTGGAAGCAGCGTTTGCATTTCTTAAAATGTAAAAAATGCCTTGCCTTTGTAGTTGTAATTCTAGATATGCACGTCAAAATTGGACACGGGGAGTACAATAGTAGCTGTAATCATGGTCATGCAATGATAATTACTCATCTTGTTATTTACTTCTTAATCAATAAAATATACTCAAATAAATAGAAATAATATGTCATCAGATTATTATTTTCAAGAAAAAAACCCTTTTAACTTTGCATACTTAATTTACTACGTGTATCTTATTGGCTGACAAAAAAAAAAGCAGAAAATTGTAAAATTTTAAAAGTTGCTGAGCTTGATTACATGACATTTGCGACTTTTAGGAACGGGGACAAAATAAATCAATGATAGTCCAACAGAAAGTCTCAGTATTACAGACACGAAACCCCACAATTGATGTGATCATACAATTAATTTGAATTAAAATGGGACTGTTTATGTTCCTCTCCATTGGAATACGACGTTTGTAGCAAAGGGCCATCTACTAAATCTTGTACAACTAATGCAATGTATTTTCATAGTACTTCAATAGTAATATAAATTCTTAAATGAAATAAGAGCAAGGAATTACGTCCGAAAAGTAACAACAGAAAAATAAAAATAAAAAACAAAGAACAATGTAGCAGAAGAAGAGGGGGAGAACATTTGTCATGATGAGGGCTTTCTCATTGTAGACAAAGTAACATATCATCTTTAATGCTAAGTTTTTGTGAAAACCAATCTTTAATACGATGAGATCGTAATTTGAAACATCTGGTAAGATTGTTGTTTTGTGACTTTGAGGTCACAGGTTTGAGTCGCAGAAACAACCTCTTGCACAAAGTATAGGGTAAAGCTACGTACATCAGGTACCTCTCTAGACCCTGCGCAAACGCGGAAGCCTAGTGCACCGAGAACGCCTTTTTACACATTTCAGAAATTCACAAAAGTATTCAGTTTTAGTCATGCCTTTTAAAAATTAGCTTAGGGTTTACAACCATCATCTCTAATATTTATATATGTATGTATATGTATATTTGTGTGTCTATATATACATATATATATATACACACACACACGCACATTGACACACTAAACCTGTATGTATCCTGTTACACAAGCAAGAATTCAAATCCAGTTGTCAATTACATGAGAGCATGTGATCTAACCAAAATCTAGAGAACAGTTGAGAAATAAAAAAAAAAACTTGGTGCATGAACAAAATCCATGATTGGTGAAATCAAATCAAAGCATGTAGGGCCCCAAAGAATTTCATTGCTTAAAAGAATCAATTACTAAAGACTATAAACAAGAACCTTTCTATTCTCTAATAAAAAACGGACAAAAAAACACACGAATTAGTCAAATCAAGCCAAAATTATTAGCTTAAATTACATAAAGTAGTTATCGTATGTTCTTGTACTCGATACGACATATAACATCAGCCAAAATTAAATTCATTATTATTATAGGTTCAGTATTACCTAAGAGCATATTTAATTATGTGTTCCCATTTGATAGTCCCAATGTTAAACATATTCTATATATTCTTCATTCGTGGTTACACCTATATGATATACTGGGGCTTTTTTTCCTTTTAAATAGTATGCGTTGAATTACTATAACAGAAACATTACTCCATTGCTTTAGGGTTCATATTTGAAGAGGATAAATGTGAGTCAAAATATGAAGTCTCCAATCATGCGTCGCCATGTATAAAAAGACAGTTTTCTTAAATAAAAAAAAAAGAGCAGCACCCCCTTGTTTAAAAAACTGTTTTTTACATGTGGCGACGTGTGATTAAAAGTCTCATATTTTGTCTCACCTTTAGCCTCCCTAGATCTGAAACCCTTACTTTAGAAGCTCCCGCTTATGACGGAATATGAGGATCGAATATACGCAATCATAACTATATGATAGAAAAACACATAAATTGTTTTATGATAAAATACTAACATTGAAGTACTACCGGTCATCATTCATCATGCCCACTAGTATCCATAATTAATTAATACAACAAAATTCTCTGATTATAAAAGAAAATACTAGCGGTCACCATTCATCAAATCCACTAGTATACAAAATTAGTTGATAAAACTACATTTGTTGTTACTATTCATTAATTGTACTATGAGACAAGGTCATGGCATGGTACATGTATCTCATCATATGTCTTTTGTCCTATCATAGCAAGTTGCATGTACTTTTACTATTGTATTCCTGGCTAACTAACTTAGGTGTGCAATTTTGTGGTAGACAATATATGTGTAAATATTTTTCTTCCTCTTTTATTATGGTACCCTCATTTTATGTAAAAAAACATTACAACAACAACAAAAACATTATTACATTATCTTAGAGGCTCCCGGTTATGGCGGTGTATGGGGAGATTGGAATTACGCAATCATACCCTTGTGCTAGAAACATATAGAGGTTGTTTCTCGATGATTCGAAATGAGCGTCATGCTGTGTCGATCAACTGCTACTTCACAATAAGAAGTGCAACCAATTTAGTGAGTCATTTTGTTTTATTCTTTTATATTTCAAAGTCAAGGAAGAGTATGTCCTTGACTTCATTGGAAATGAAAAAAATTATGTATTAAACATTAGATATGATAAATGACAACACAATCTAAATTGGAGGACATAGAATGCAGTCCATCTCAAGAGTAGGTATTTCACGGATTTTTTTGACGATTTCAATGGCAAAACATGGATGAAATTCCACTCAATAACCCGTCGTATGTTTAAAAAACTTTAAAGTTTAATGGTTAGAATAACATTTTCACGACTTTAAAGATTCGAATTCGAATTTCCTTTTTAAGTTTTTTTTAAAAAAAAAAAAATAGACATCATGTCTCATATTGTCAATTGAAATAATTATGTAAATGCACACACATTATACGTACAACACTCTGCACATATTTGTGTGTAGAGAGGTTCCTTTGGAATCTTGATCTGCTGCGCCAATTGTGTGCCAAGACTACGGACGTAAAAGAGCTAATCAGTTCGTGAGCCGATCTAGTTTGGATCAGTTCTTGTTTGACTAGCTCGGTTCAATAACATTCGAGATTGAATCTGACTCGAATATTTAGTAAGTCAATCTTAAACATATTAATGTTCAAATTTAGCTCTGGGCATACTTGAACTTACAATATATATGAATATTATGTATAATTTGATGTTGTCTTAGTATCATTGTTTGATATAAACAATAGAGTAAACATGAAACTGCCAATGCAAAACTAATAATGGTTAATGTTTGCTAATACAAATTTCAAAATAAAAAAAAGTGCATTTGCTTTTGCTTGAAATATGCTTGAATAGTTTGAGTTTGACGGCGCTCAAACTCGAACTCAAACTTGAATTGAATGGCATATAAAGATAGTGTTCGAGTTTGATTTTGAATTTTTTTTAAGAAATACTCGACTCGATAAAGTAATGTTCGAATCGGCTTGAATCTCCACACATATGTGGCAAAACAGATCTGGTTCCGTTCATATGTGGTGGACTGGCAATATTATACGCAAAACATTATGAACGCGAGCCTTGGAACAACTGGTAAGGTTGCTGTTTTGTGACATTGAGATCACAGGTTCGAGCCGCGGAAACAGCCTCCTGCACAAAGTGTAGGATAAGGTTGTGTACATCAGATCACGAAGCGATCAGGCCCCTCCCCAGACCCTGTGCAAACGCATGAGCCTAATACACCAGGAATACTATACACACAACATTATGTACACGTATTATACGCTCCCTGTCTTCTTTTTGTTTCTCAAAAAAATTTTATGGATATATATGATATGTGGGTGGTCAAATAATCATAGTATTATTATATATAGACACACATGTATGAAGAATCGACTCTACCAACTCATTTGAAATTCTGTGCTAACCCAAAAAGGGGGCATAACATATGGGTCCTCCATCCCTACTCGTAAGAATTTCTGTGCAAGCCGAATATACATGACACATATGGGTCATCTTTCCCTATTCGTCATACACACATAACATATATATATATATATATATATATATATATATATATATATATACACACACATGTATATGTATATACACACATATGTCGGAGATGACTTATTTTAATTCGAAGTATGGACTATCACATATTTTATATGATGAGACCGAGAGGATGAGAGAAAAAAAGCTTATGTAAATGCATGTTGTAACATGTCTAATTAACTCGAGCTAATCATTTTGAGTTAAGTGGAAATGGAAGTTAGATTAAAATATAGTCTCTATAATTATTCAATTATCGAATTTGTTTGGGTCATTATCATTGTAATATATGCTTGTTCGATGTTTATGTATATTGTTTTAGTAATTAGATAACCTTTCATTCAAACTTATAGAAATGAAATCCACTTAAACAATCAAATACAGAACACATAATATTTCATGCTTGTCTGTCGCTTTTGTGTGCTCTATATAACTACTAGCTAGGTCAGGTAGGTACTAGTTTTATTATCTAATGACGACAACAACAACACATCCACTATATTCCAACGACAATAAAAGTTATCGATAGGATATGGAGAGGGTGAGAGACATGCAAACAATACTTCAATTCCAAATGAAAGAGAGTTTGCTTCCAATGAGACTCATGGCTCTTTTATTATCTAATGAGACATTGATAAATCATCATCAATCATACTTAGTATATCCCAACAACAGCAAAAGCTATCTAGGGTATAGGGAGGGTAAGCGGTAGGCAAACAATACCTCTATCCCAATGGATAGAGAATTTGCTTCCAGTGAGACCCCGACTTTATATGTACCTGCATACATGGCATAATAATAGGGATATGATGTGCTAGTGTGTTGGTGAGAGGGAATGCAAAAAATACAAAGAGGAGGCTGCTGATATTAAAATAATCATGACGTGTATATGTATATATAATACAAAACAATGACAAAAATATAAATAAGCAAGTGCACAGTTAACCTAAAGCGTAAATAGTATCTGCCCCTCTAAATATACTCTAATATGCCACTATATCTGGTATATACCTCGTTAACCTTAATCATTTGTCTTTATGAACTCCTATCCTGGACCATGTCCTCAGAGAGGTGCAAATCTAATAGGTCGTACCTAATCCGCTCATCCTAAGTCAGTTTGGGTCTGCCTTTACTCATGTTCCTCTCTACAATGAGGCTTTCAATTACTCTGACAGACGCTGATGTCTGTTGCCTCTTCACATGCTCAAACCATTTCAGTCTTATCTCTCTTATCTTAGCTGTTATACTAGTCACCCCTAATCTTTTCCAAAACACCTCATTTCTGATCCGGTCTAGCTTTGTATACCCACACATCCACCATGACAAATCAACAACATGGCTGCCTTTAAAGTAGATTATCCATCATTATTTGTTCATCTCATAATAAATAAATAAATAAAAACCACTAAACTGTCTATTTGTTGTTACTACAATATTGTAAACTTGCATAACTATTACCATTTGGCATTATCATGGTAATCATGATTATTCAATTTGCATCATCAGTAAGCCCCTATGGGTGGGGCAATGGGACTTTTGTGTGGAGATTCAAATTTTTTACATCATAATCATGATTCATAACTATGCATTGTGAATTGGCATGATAGAGAAACAGTATTTGGGAATTTTCGTGTATTTCATTGAGTATATTCTTCTATTACAATGTATCTCTATTTGTAGTAGCTATACTACTTTGTACAAGGAAAATGAATCAATCAAAGTCAATATACAATTATGGTGATCGCTTTATCTATGCTCCTGTGATTAAGGGAATATTACAACCATAATTACACAATCAATCAGAATTCTTTTCATTTCTAACACTCCCTCTCAAGTTGAACAGTGGGGTCTACGATGTTCAACTTGTGTAACGCGTCCGAAAAAGACCTCCCATTGATAGCTTTAGTAAGTACGTCTGCCATTTGGTCCTCAGAGCGAACAAACGATAACGTGATAAGTCCAGTATCCAGCTTCTCCTTGATAAAGTGTCGATCAATCTCCACATGTTTGGTGCGATCATGTTGCACTGGATTTTCTGATATGCTGATTGACTCCTTGTTGTCACAGAAGAGCAGTGTAGGTTGATTAACTGGTAAGCCCAAGTCCTTAAACAGCTTGTGTAGCCAAAGGATTTCAGTGATCCCTTTCGCAATTCCTCTAAATTCTGCTTCAGCACTTAAGAGGGCAACAGCCTTCTGCTTTTTACTCCTCCACGTAACCAAGTTGCCTCCCACGAGGGTAAAGTATCCAGACGTAGACTTCCTATCTACCAGGTTTTCTGCCCAGTCAACATCAGTGTATGCTTGGATGTCAAGGTGCCCATTGTCCTGAAACACAATTCTCTGCCAGGGGTATATTTTAAGTATCGTAAAATGCGCATGACAGCATCCATATGATGTTCTTGAGGAGAATGTATAAACTGACTCACCAAACTTACAGCAAATGCAATGTCAGGACGAGTATAGGACAAATAAATTAACTTACCAACAAGCCGCTGATACTGACCTTTGTCTTTAGGAGAGGCACCATCAACTACCTATAATTTATTATTCAACATCATAGGGGTATCATAGGGTTTACAATCAAGCATACCCTACCTCTGTAAGAAGATCGAGGGTGTACTTTCTCTGTGAGATGTAGATGCCAAATTTTGATCTTAGGACTTCTATCCCAAGGAAGTACTTGAGACCCCCGAGGTCCTTCATTTTGAATTTAGTGAACAGGTACTGGCGGAGACGAGTCATCTCTTCTTTGTCATCTCCAGTGATGATCATGTCGTCTACGTATATGATCAGGCAAGTCACTAGTTTCCCTCGTCGCTTTATGAATAAGGTATGGTCTGCATTACTCTGTGTATAGCCATCTTGTTTCATCACCTCTTTGAACCTCCCAAACCAGGCTAGGGGAGACTGCTTTAGCCCGTACAGTGACTTCTTCAATCGACATACTTCTCCTTTCCCAAACTCTGTCGAGAACCTAGGAGGTGGTTCCATATAAACTTCTTCTTTTAGATCACCATGAAGAAAGGCATTATTGACGTCAAATTGATGAAGAGACCAGTGTCGAATAGCAGCTACAGAAAACAAGACTCGGATGGTATCAATTCGGGCTACGGGTGAGAAGGTTTCAGAATAATCGATTCCATAAGTCTGAGTGTATCCTTTGGCCACTAGCCTGGCCTTGTGTCTTTCTATGCTTCCATCTGCCTTGTACTTAATGGTGAATACCCATTTACACCCTACTAGGGTCTTTTCAGGGGGTATGACGCACTTTTCTCAGGTATCATTTTTCTGAAGAGCACTCATCTCATTTTGCATGGCGTCCTTCCAATCTTGCACTTGTAAGGCTTCTTTGACGTCTTTCGGAATTGTCTCCCTGCATATAGTAGTAAAGAAGCATTGGGCAACTTCACTTACCCCTTTTCTAGAGTCATTCAGGGGATACCGGGATGTTCCTGATATTCTTTCTAGGGAGTAACGTTCCGGAGGTACTCCACGTTTAGCTCTTGGTGACAATACTCGTACCTGCTGTTGTTCCTGTAAAATATTAGTGGGTCCCATGGGGGATTCTATAGGATAGTTTGAGTCGGGAAGGATATTATTTGGAGTAACGTTACTACTGTTATCAGAAACCATAAAATTAGATTGCTCATTATCGTATTCGTTTTGTACCTGTGACACAACATTCATCCCAGGTTGATCATTAGGTGGTGGCACGGAGTCAGCGAGTGGTACCTCATTGGGAGTAGTTGCACAGTCGGCGCCATCTACTTGTCATGTTGGAACTATCGCTGAACAATCATAGTTTGACAGCCAATCTAGTGTTCCATCATCAACATAGGGCTCCCCTGAACCCGAGATTGGGTGAGGTAGTAAAATTCGGTTTCGACAAAGACACAATTCATGGTGATATGTATGCGGTGGGTTTTTGGATTATAGCAGCGGTAACCCTTTTGGGTAGTAGCGTAGCCAACAAAAATGCATTTGTCGGCGCATGCATCAAGTTTGGTTCTTTCTATTTTAGGGTTGTGAACAAAGACAGTGCAACCAAAAACTTTTGGGGAAAGAGTGCATATCGAGGGTATGGCATGGTGAGTGGAGAGTGTATGTAAGGGGGTTTGGAGATTAAGTATTTTGGTGGGAAGACGATTGGTGAGGTATGTAGCAGTGGATACAGCCTCCGGCCAAAAACTCATCGGGACATGAGACTCAAACATCATGGCACGTGCCATTTCTAAAAGCACTATGTTTTTTCGTTTTGCCACACCGTTTTGTTAAGGGGTGTGTGGACATGTTGTTTGGTGTATAACTCCGTTGTTGTTTAGAAACTGCCCCAAATCCCCATCAATGTATTCTCCCCCATTATCAGACCGTAGTATTTGTATCGAGGTATGGAACTAGTTTTTGACCATATTGTAAAAAAGACAGAATTTGTTGGCTACTTCAGATTTATTTTTCATAATGTATAGCCAAGTCATTCGAGAGAAGTCATCCACAAAAATAACAAAATATCGAAATCCCAAAGGTGTGTTGTATGGGCAAGGTCCTCATACATCTGAGTGAACTAGAGAAAAAGGATGATTGACACGAGTATTATTCAAAGGATAAGTCGCCCGAGTTTGTTTAGCCCGGAGACAAGTATCACACTGCAAGGGTTCAAGTTTTGAAGTAAATAAGGACAGAAATAAATGCTTTAAATATGTAAATGATGGATGCCCTAACCGACGATGCCATAACCATAATTGTCGAGCAACTGTCCTGATGGCAAGATTAGACTGTCCTTGTTGCGCCACCACATCAACAAGGTATAACTCGTGGCATTCAGTACCACGCCTAATGATCTCTCTGGTATGAATGTCCTGCATAATACAGAAAGACGGATACATCATAACAATGCAATCTAATTCTTTGGTAAGTTGACTAACAGATAGTAATTTCGTGGAAAGAGCAGGCACATATAAGCAAATTTTTAGTGTTATTTTTGGGGTGAGTGTAATTGTGCCTCCTCCATGGACGGGAACTAAGGATCCGTTTGCGGTTTCAATGCGGGTTTTAATGGGTGGTGTGTGGGTCAAGAAGTCTTGCGGGTCGTAAGACATTGTATGAGTAGCTCCACAATCGAAAATCCATGGTGATGTGCTTTTGGTATGACAATTTTGGGAGATATGGGTTATTTCGCTGTTTAGGATGGTGTGAGGGGTAGATAAGGAAATTTTCTGGTCTTCAGGGGTAGATTTGAGAGGTGCTGGAAATGCAGGGGCTTCGGCGGAATTCATTTGGTCTTCAGGGGTAGATTTGAGAGGTGATGGAAATGCAGGGGCTTCGGCGGAATTCATTTGGTCTTCAGGGGTAGATTTGAGAGGTGCTGGAAATGCAGGAGCTTCGGCAGAATTCATTTGGACCAAGGGGTGCAGTCTGGAGTTTTCGGATGGTTTAGAGACCTTACTAACATTCTAAGAAATAACAGGGGTACAAACATTAAATACTGCTGAAAAAGGGGTATAAAAGGTGGTGTTAGGGTTTTGAACCATAACCTAGTTACCTTCAGCCGCTGCTCCTGCGGCTGTCTCTCCTTCGCTGGCTCTTCTTCCTCCTTGGTTCAGCTGTGGTTGAAGGTCCTGTTCTGGGGCTCCTCTGGTGATTTCTCCTTTCCGCCTGCTGCTGTATACATCTCCGGTGGCTTGAGTGGCAGTGGCTTGAGTTTTTTTCTTAAATTCGTCCCACCACTCCGGATAACCATGGAGTTTAAAGCAATTTTCTTTAAGGTGCCCCTTTTTTGGCAGTGTGTGCATTCGATTAGGTTTTTGTCTTCTCACCGCCGTGATGGCTGGCCTGAGCGGGGAGCTCTGCTGCCTCCTCTATTCTGTCCGCTTGGCCCTTTAGCCGTGAGTCCTTGTCCCACTCCAACCCCCAGTGATGGTGACGGTGCTGAGGGGGTTAGCTTCAACAGAGCATTCTCTGTTTCTGGCCTGCATAACTCGCCGTATGCGGCCTCTGCTGTGGGTCTCGGGTCCCTTTTCAGTATTTCCTTCTTGGTGGTTGCAAACCTGTCATCCACTGCCATTAAGAGCTGGCATAACCTCTGTTCCTGTATATATTCATTGAATCTTTGGGTATCTCTGGGACAATCCATCGGGTTAGGACTTCTGTGGTCTATTGTCCGCCAGATATTCTGCAATTTGTTTCAGCAAGTGTCCAGTGAGTCAGATCCCTGTCTCATTGTGTACGCCTGTTTTTGGAGATCAAAAATTTGTAACAGGTCTGCCCCAGATCCGTAAGTCACTGCTAAGCCATCCCAAAGGGCTTTCGCAGTTGGGTAGCTTGAAGCACTATGTACAAGGCTTTCTTCCATATTATCAATGAGCCATGTGAACACCAATTGGTCATCCTGCTCCCACTTGGTGTAGTGTGCATCGGTTGGCAGGGGGTGGAGGAACCCCTGTGATATGGGTGTTCCTCCCCTTGCCCATGAGAGCCCTCCTCATCAGATTGCACCATAAAGAGTAGTTGCTTGAGTTCAACTTTATTTTGATCGTCAAATTTTCTGATGTGGCCGAAGAAGAGGTAGTTTGTGGAATTGGGTTCATTTGGCTCTACAGGAACTTGGCAAATTCTGCAGATAAGTCGAAATTTTCTGGTAGTTTTGGTATTTTCTCGGACGATTCTGGGATTGATGGCAGACTTTCTGGTATATTTGACATTTTTTGATATGGTTTGGTTCTGCAGGTACAAAATCGATAAGGGCTGATATACTGCACAAGAGTTGCAGACAAAGGTTCAAGAGCAAGGTATGTAGGCAATGAGGAGATTCAAATCTGAGCCTCTCTGGTAAGAATATGTGATACTTGATCACGGGGTAGGGTTATGGCAGTGATGAACTCGTTTCTGAGCCAACACTGTTGAATTCAACAGAGCACTTCCTGCTCTGATACCATGTGAATTGGTATGATAAAGAAACATTATTTGGGAATTTTCGTGTATTTCATTGAGTATATTCTTCTATTACAATGTATCCCTATTTGTAGTGGCTATACTACTTTGTACAAGGAAAATGAATCAATCAAAGTCAATATACAATTATGGTGATCGCTTTATCTATGCTCCTATGACTAAGGGAATATTACAACCATAATTACACAATCAATCAGTTCAATTATGGTGATCGCTTTATCTATGCTCCTATGATTAAGGGAATATTACAACCATAATTACATAATCAATCAGAATTCTTTCCATTTCTAACATGCTTACTATCCGGTATATTTTTAATTTGTCTTTTCTCTCTTTTATTTTTCTACGTGCAAAAAAAATATTTATTTAAAATAATAATACTATTTACGAAAGCAATTAGTTTATATTTATGAGCATGTTGTAAAAACCAAAAATGAATATGTAGATTTATCATATCAGATTTACTGAGTCAGATAATTAAAATAACGTAAATCTAAACACGAGATGATTATGATATAGATCCAAACAGTAGCTTATTATTTATACAAGTTTGAAGTAGCTAGGAAAAGGCATAGCACATGGTTTATGATATTAGTTTATAGAGACAAATGATTAAGGCTAACGAAGTTTAGGCAGGATATAGGGGTACCTTAGAATATATTTAAGGTCTTAGATACTCTCTACATTTTAGGTTTACTTTGCACTTTTTTGTTTTCGAATTTGTCTCTCATTATTTGTGCATATACACGGTTATGACTATTTTAATATAGGATGCTTTCTATTTATATTTACTAAATTCATTCACTAACACACTAGCACATCATATCCCTATTAGTGTGTCATCTATGCAGGTACATATAGAGTCGGAGGTCTCACTGGAAGCAAACTCTCTATCCTTTGGGATAAAGGTATTAATTTGTCTGACTCTCACACTCTCCAGACCCTAGTAATAACTTTTGATTTAGTTTGGATATACTAAATGTGTTGTTATTGTTGTTGCTGCTTTCCAGCCTCTCATCTAGGATACCGTTGACTCAGAGAGTGAGGCTTTCAGAATTAGAATGGCTTTTTCGTATCCAAGAAGAGGAGAAAAGAGAAAAGGTATTAGGCTTGGGTCTATAAGACCAAGCTGCCGCAGTCCGAATATTCTCATCTTAAAAAGAGTTGGGATCTCCTCACCCCAACTTAAAAGAGCGGTGAGAAATCAATAGACGTAAGGTTTGATGGTGAGAAATCACATGTTGACACATGACCATAAAAAAATTAGTGAAGCTATATGGAAAATAACCAATAGACGTAAGGCTTGATGTAAGGGGATAGGATCCCCTCACCGCAAGTGGATGCGGTGACGCATGACCGCGCGATACGTGGCAGTAAGAGGGGGTGGTGAGGCTAGATGCAGGTAACTCTCATCTAGCCTCACCACCCTCCCTTGCTGTCACGTGTCGCGCTGTCACAAAGGAGGTGAAAAAAGTGGGGGTGAAGAGATCTCAACCCTGATGTAAGACGGTAACTTTTACCGTGGATCACATCCAAAGCGGGTTCAGATCCTCTCATTGCAACTCTCTCACCGCGTTCATCACCGCACGACACGTGGCAGCAAGGAGGGGTGGTGAGGCTGGATGAGGGTTACCCTTATCCAGCCTCACCATCTTACTCTACTTCCACGTGTCGTGTTGTGAGAAGAGGGGTGAGTCAGTGCACGGTGAGAAGATCCCATTTGATCCAAAGCTGCCATCTCCGTCCTTTTGGTTTCGGACAGAAATACAAGTCAAAATTTTCAGAGTTTCAAATTATTTGTTAAAACTCTGTTTTCATACACAATACTTCACTGAGAAAGACGTCAGTTTACTTTTAGAGAAGCGTGGAAAGATGTAAAAAAGAAAAGAAAGATTCCTTTTCAGTAAAATCATTAATAATGAATTATAAGAAATGCGGGTCAGAGTTTTCATAGTTTCTAATTATTTGTTAACAATACTTCACCAAAGAAGACGTCAGTTTATGTTGAGAGAAACGTGGAAAGATGTAAAAAAAAAGTAAGATATACCTTTCGAGTAAAATCCTTAATAATGCATTGTAAAAGAAGTATAGAGAAAGAAAATAAATTTTAAAAAATTAAATTAAATTGAACCGTTCTAATACTATGTTTGTAGGTTTTTATAAGAGATATAAATCGAAAGATATGTCTAAAAATAACACTTCTAGCTTTTACCTTACTCAATAAATCCATTAAAAATCTAAATCTAAACCATTAACAAGATTTGCTACGATTTAGCCTATGATAACTATGTGGGTTTCATAAAGTTAGATGTCAAATTTTCAAACATAGTCACCACTTTTTTAGAAATATCTAACATAAGTTACTTGTATATATTTAATGACGTGCATATAATTTTTATTTATTTATACCGTGTTAGATTATTAACAAATATTAAAATATCTAATAGTTAATTGATTATCAGAAAGCTTGTCAAACAATGTTATGATGAATGCTTTTCGGGCATAGGGCAATAGTTTGTATGAAACCCTCTCCACTGGATAGGATCCTCTCACCCACTTTTCCTCACCGCACGCATCGTCGCGCGACACGTGGCAGCAAGGGAGGGTGGTGACGCTAGATGAGAGTTACAAGCATCTAGACTTACCACCCCATCCTGATGCCACATGTCGTGCGGTCATGAGTGGGGTGAGGAGATCTCATCCCTCTCCACTGAAGTAATTAGATTCTTACCCTCCTTCGACCGACCGCACATCTCTTGAAGGTACTCTTTCTTCCGATTATATACCGCACATATCTTGAAGGCACTCTTTCGTCCGACTTTATAGTCTTTTGTTGGACAAGTGGTACCACAGGTAAGTAAATTTAAGTACCTAAGTTTATTTGTGCAGCAGAATGACGACATAGATAGTGATGTAGCATATCGAGTTCAAGCAGGATGGTGCAGATGGAGGGCTGCCTCACGGGTGCTGTATGACAAAAATTTCCCAACTAAATTAAAGAGAAAATTTTATAGGGTGGCAGTGCGACCGGCAATACTATATGGGACATACTGTTGGTCCATCAAGAGGTCACAATTACAGAAGATGGAAGTTGCAGAGATGAAGATGTTGAGGTGGATGTGTGGGCATACAAGGCTAGACCAGAACAGAAACGAGGTGTTTCGAGAAAGGTTAGGCGTTGCTAGTGTAGCAGATAAGATAAGGGAGGAAAGAATGAGATTGTTTGGGCATGTCAAGCGGAGACAGACAACGGCGTCGGTCAGAGCAATTGAAAGTCTCATTGTAGAGGGGAACAAGAGTAAAGGCAGGACCAAACTGACTTGAGATGAGCAAATTAGGCACGACCTACTAGATTTGCATCTCTCTGAGGACATGGTTCAGGATAGGAGTTCATGGAGACATAAAATTAAGGTTAACGAGGTATAGGTGATATGTAGAGACACTTTAGAGTATATTTAGGGACATAGATAGTCGTAAACACTATCTTCGCTTTCCACTTGGTTGCGTATATTATACCATTGTTTTACATTACGTGTACATATACACATAATGTGTATTTTAATATCGAAAGTTTTTTCTTTGTATTTCTTGAATTTCCCCACTAACACACTAGCACAGCATATCTCTATTATTATGTCATTTTTGCAGGTACATATAGAGCCGGGGGTCTCACTGGAAGCAGACTCTCTATCCGTTGGGATAGAGGTATTGTCTGTCTACCACTTACCCTTCCCAGACCCTAACGATAGCTTTTGCTATCGTTGGGATATACTGGGTCCTAAGGATGATGATGATGTGGGACACATATCGTCGGATCATTCTTCTTTAGCTTCCTACGATAAAGAAATCCAACTCCTTGATGATGGGGTAAAGGATGAGTAAAAGGATAGTTGTCCATTACATTTTTAACAAATAATAAATTAGAAGCATTGAAGGAGTATTGTCAAACCCTCTCCACTAAAGTCATTAGACTCTTACAAAGGAAAATTAGATCCCTATTGTCTCAAACCCTCTCCATTGAAGTCATTAGATTCTTACAATAGAAAATTGGATCTTTTTAAAGAGAGGATGCATAATCAAGTTAGAAAAAAAAAACACTTTTAGATCTAACAGTTGAATAATATTTTTTTATATTAGGAATTCGAGTTCGCATATCTTCCTAATTTTTTTCTCCTGAAAGTTCTTGATATGTACATTGTGAAGACATCTTATAATTAAATAGAATATTTTGCATTCACACATGAAACACTTTTAATCGTCGAGTCAAGTTTATTGGGCAGTTTTTAACAACTTTTTGCATATTCAGGAATTAGGACAATTACAAGTTTTCAAAATTTCTCGAAACTAAATAAAAATCTCCTGTTGATATCACATAGTTTACTTTCTTTGATAATCAATGATTAAGAACAATTAGTTTTCAATAAAATTGTAAAATTATTTATGAAAAAAATCAATTAAACTGTAACATGTATTCTCATAAGGAGAACGACGTGTGGTGTCTAGATATTCATGGAGGAAGGGGAAACTGTGGAAGGTCGGCCGAACTGGGTAGTTCATCATAATACTGGGTAGGAACAGTCGGCGGAAGAGGCGGGTTAAGATGAATAGAGGAGGAAAAGAAAAAGGTGTTTTCAATAAAGGTTACATTGCGGGAAGTGAAGAGTGTACGGGTTGTGAGGTCATACACGTTCCATCCTTTGGTGTCCGAAGGATAACCCACGAAGACACATTTACGGCTACGTGTTTGGAATTCGTCACCATGATGCTGATCATTATGAGCATAGCAAAGACTTCCAAAGACACGGAGATGCGTATGGTCAGGAGGTTTCCAAATAGAAGTTCATAAGGTGTTTTGCCATCAAGTAAGGGTGTTGGTGTACGATTAATGAGATATGCTGTAGTGAGAACGATTCTCCCCAGAAGTAAATAGGTAAATTAGCATGGAAATGTAGGGCACGAGCAACATTGAGAATATGGAGATGCTTGCGTTCTACTCGGTCGTTTTGTTGAGGGGTGTGCCGTATAGAAGTTTGGTGCAAAACTCCATGCTCGGAAAAGAAAGAACCAAGGAGTGAGAACTCCGAGCCATTATCAGTTTGAAAGGTTTTGATTGTTTTGTTGAATTGGGTATTGATCATGGCAAAGAAATTTCGAACGACTGACGATACTATATCTTTGGTTTTAAGTAGGTACACCCACACTGCCACCGATTTGTCATCCACTAAAGTTAGAAAATAAGACGCCCCACAAGATGTTTTTTCACAACATGGTCCCCACAAGTCGCATTGAATTAAGTCAAAACATTTGTCGGCTATTGAATAACTCAAATCAAAGGGTCTTTTAGTTTGTTTAGCCCGGAAGCATACATCGCAAACAGAATTGGAATCAGATGTCATTGGAGAAACGACGTCACACAGCAACCGCATTACACTAGGGGAAGGATGACCAAGTCGATCGTGCCAGGTCACTGCATCCGGTGTAACTTCTACAACACAAGTCCGAACAGGTGATTGGACACGCAATATGTATAGCCCATCGGCCTTCTTACCCACTCCAATCCTAATCCTGGTATGCCGGTCCTGTATTACACAACCATCATTAGTAAATAAAACAGTCCGAGTTCCATTACTCAACAATTGAGAAACTTATAACAGATTGCAATTTAAATGAGGCACAAACAGCACGTCGTCAAGTGCAAGGTCATCATTCAGTCGGATTTGCCCTTCTTAGAACGCATCTGTTTTAGTTCTATTAGGCATGCGTATAATACAAGGTTGCGTAAATGTACAGTTGTGGAGAATATTCAAGTTACCCGTCATGTGATGAGTTGCTCCTGAATCAATGATCTAACAAGAGTCAGAACACTCACCACTTAGGTGCTCATTGGGGGAGAGTTTTCGTTCATTAAGGACTTCAATCACAACATCAAGCTCGGACTTAGTCAGCTCAGCAATGGTGTCATTTACCGAAGCCAAAACGTCAATCGGATGCTTTGGTGCGGTCGTTGTCATATGAGCAGCAGCTGGTTTTGGCTGAGCAGACGTTCTGGAGGTTTGCCCCTTGGGCTGAGCAGATCCTTTAGGGTGATCACCCTACCAATCTGGATAACCTATAAGTTGGAAACAACCACTTACCTCGTGTCCTTTGTGTTGACAGTGTGTATAGACGACATCGGGCTCCGAGAGGCGCAGGACTGCCTTCGTCTTGGTCACGGCAATGCCGCTGATTCAGGCTGGGTCTCCACACTTGCTCGGTTGAGACTCTCCTTTTGAACCATCATGTGATATGCTCGATTCAAGGACGAAAGAGGCCCAGTCTTATTCACAAGCAGTACAAGATGTTCGGTGGTGGGCCGCCATGCAAGAGAAGGTCCGTGCTCTAGAAGACAACTATACTTGGACGCTTGAGTCCCTGCCTTCAGGCAAACATGCTATCGGATGTAAATGGATATACAAGATTAAATACAACTCAGATGGCAGCGTTGAAAGGTAAAAAGCTCGGCTCATTGTTCATGGCATCCGCCAAGTTGAAGGCATGATTACAACGAGACCTTCGCCGCCAATACCGAAATGGTTACTGTCTGGGTTCTTCTAGCTCTTGCTGTAGCGCACAACCTTTCCACGTGTCAGATGGATATTCACAGTGCCTTTCTTCACGGTGATCTAGGTGAAAAATGTACATGAAGCCTCCACCTGGTTTTGCACCCGCAAACTCCAATCAGGTTTGCCGACTACAAAAATCACTGTATGGACTCAAGCAAGCTCCGCGTTGTTGATTCACCAAGTTTTCTAACACGTTACATACTTATGGTTTTGCTCAATCACACTCTGACTACTCTTTGTTTCGCTACACTCGCGCTCAAGTTTAGCTCTTCCTAATAGTGTACGTTGATGATCTGATTATCGTAGGGAACAATCCCAGCGCAGTAGACCAGCTCAAACAGTACCTTAGTCGCTGTTTTTCGTATGAAAGACCTAGGCTCACTAAAGTATTTACTCGGTCTCAAAGTTGCTCGTAGCCGAGTTGGATTGTTTGTCTCCTAGAGAAAGTATGCACTTGACATTCTTTCTGACTGTGGTCTGCTTGAACAAAACTATCTCCATCTCTCTCGAGCAGCAACATCGTCTCCTCAGCTCCGACACCCCAGTCTTGGATGATCCTTTAGCGTATTAACGGCTTGTTGGCCGTCTTGTCTACCTTTCCGTCACACGTCTTGAACTCTCTTATGCAGTTCACATCTTGCCTCGGTTCATGCAAACACCGCAGCTTGATCATTGAATGCTGCTCTGAAGGTTGTTCGTTATTTGAAAGGTAATCCTGGTCAAGGACTTCTGTTTTTTTCCTCGACTGATTTTCATCTCACTGCCTACTGTGACTCGGATTACGCTAGCTGTCCACTCACACGACGGTCTCTTACCGCATACTTCATTAAGCTCGGCTCTACGCCAATTTCTTGGAAAACAAGAAACAACCTACCGTGTCGCGGTCTTCTACCGAGTCGGAATATAGAGTCATAGCTTACACTACTTGTGAACTCAAGTGGCTTCTTGGACTGCTTCATTTCCTTGGCATTTCACATAAGGAACCCGTTACCCTTTACACAGACAGCCAATCTGCGTTACACCTGACACAGAATCTGGTTGCTCATGAGCAAACCAAGCACATCGAGGTTAATTGTAATTTTCTCCATGATGCCATCTCAGTCGGACAAGTTCATCCTCAGCATGTCTCCACGACCCATCAACTTGCCAATCTACTTACTAAATCTCTTGGCACTAGTGAATTTCGCTTTCTGTTGTCCAAGTTGGGTGTTTCAGATCTCCACGCGCTAACTTGAGGGGGGTATTAAGATTGCTGAGGTGAAGTCCTGAGCTTAACTGAAGACCTTGCTTGACCTTGACATGTCAAGCTGAGCTAGCCTGACCTTTGCCGAGCTGACCTGCCGAGCTGCCAAGCGCTATCACAGAATTCTCGGGATTTGACTGGAGATTATCTGATTTGATTTTGTATATATCTTTATCGCAGATTTGATTTATTGTGTAGTTATCCTTACCATACTTGGTGGATTTGATTAGCATAATCTTCTAGGTGCTGCTTAGCGCTACTAATTCATTTTTGTACTATAAATTGAACAATAGAATACAAACAAGGAACATATTTCGTTTTGCCATTATACATTTTTTCTTACAGGATTGTCTCAAATTTATATTATAACTTTGTATATCTCAATATGCATCCAAAACTTGTCCCATTTATTATCTTTTTGCGCCACTTCCGAAGAAACGACAACGTGAATATTATATGGTTCTCTAAAATCGTTTCTTTCTTCTCGAAATATAAGTTTATCTTATTATTTTAGAAATCTGAAAATATAAATTTATATATTATAAATGTAAAAGACAATGGATGTTTTTACTAGTTTGTCTTTATTAAATTTATAAAATTAACAATAAACAACTACTCATTTGTCCTATTGACAGTTGCTTTTTAGAACTGAAACATTTTAGGCAAACATTATTTAATGTGTTATCAACTATTAAAACTGGCTTGTAATTTCATTTTTACCCTTTTGTATTGTATGCAAATATTTAATGTATTGTCTTCTTTTTATTATTAAAGACAATCTTAAAAGATTACATAATCGTTAAAGACTGTAATAGAAAGTAGATATCTTTTTTGAAACGTCTTTAAAAAAAAGCGACTACTAATTTGAGGAGGAGAAGGTAGTTAATTATGGAGAAAATTGAAAGGGAAAAAACGAAAATTCTTTTTGTTCTAAAAATATTATCATATTTTGTCTTGATCATAGATTAAGGAATTATTTTTGTCACTATTATTATTCCACTTTTAGTTGTTTAATTGATGTGACCTAGAAATTAATGTAAATTTTAATTGAAAGAGTAATATAAAAAATTTGATTACTAACATCTTTTTTCTTTCAACAAAAATAGAAATTATTTTTGAGATAAATAAAATAAAACCTATGACAATTTTTTAAAAGGGTGTAAACAATAGTTAAAGTTTTTGACCAGGTTTTCTTAAAATGTGTCCCCTTTTGACGTAGGGAGGACCATAAGGTCCATAACATTTTGATGGACAGTTGAATGCAAACGACTTTGATGCAATTTTAATACCGCTCCAAAATTCGGGCAATGAAAAGTCATTAAAGACGGGACAAGATTCTCTCACCCACTCTTCTCTCACCGCACGATACGTGACAGCAGAGGAGGTGATGAGACTAGATACTGGTGATATTCATCTAGCCTCACCACCTCTCTGCTGCCACGTGTCAGACGGTGGCCAGTGGCGTGAGGGAAGAGGCGGTGGGGAGATCCCATCTCATTAAAGACATTCCCGTTGTATTAAGATCTCGTGTTTGTGCATGGTCTAGAGAGAGACTAGTTTGCGATTTGATGTACACAGCTTTATCTTACACTTTGTGTAAGAGACTGTTTACACAACACGAACACGTGATCTCAAAGTCATAAACCAATAAATTTACCAGTTGTTCTGAGGTCTGCATTGAGACAATGAAAAGTCATTAAGAATATTAGACACGGGATAGAAGTGGCTGTGAAAGTGTATTCAAAGTCATTTTTATTACCTAAGACGTATTAAATAAGTAGTATTATTTTCGGTATGTGAAATGTCACCTAAAACACTCTCTTACACAAAGTGTAAGACAAACTTGTTTAAATCATATTGCAAATCGATCCGATAGCTCTCCGAACTCTGCACAAATGCAGAAGACAAGTGCAAAAGGAACATCTTTTTATTACGCCTCATGTACACAAAAATAAGTTTTGTCATTACTTTAGCTAGCCCATCTCATGAATTTATTTATTGTGTCCCATATAAAAATAAGCTTGACATCAATTTAATGGCCCATCTCATTGAATATATATGTATTAAATATTTTTAGCATTTGATGTTAATTGAGTGTTGAACAATTATTTCTGTTGACGAGATAATATATTTGGTACTTGTGGGATTACTGATTATATATATATTCTCTTGCATGGCATCAGCTTCATGTCACAGTTTCTGTTATGCTAGCAAAGAAAGAGAGCAACAATGGAGTTCAATTGTGGAAATGGGTTGTTAGAGGAGTTAATAGATCTAAGAACTAACCCTTCAGAACCCCCTATCTCAATCTCAACAAGTAATCAGTTCTGCAACAATGGCTGGAATTTCGATTACTTTGCAGGCAACCTTACTGACGAAATGCCTCAAGGAAATTGCTTTGAGGGATTCTCAATGCCTGCAGATTTCCAGCCTTTAAGTTGCGGATTCAATGGATTTTACAGCCCATTTGGGGATGAATTTGCTTCAGATTCATCTTATAACAATCTTGACGATGCTTTGCCTTTTGTTTATCAAGAAGATTTGTCAGTTATGGAGGAAGAAGATCACAATAATTGTGCTGGTTTTCTGGGGAATTTGGAGGGATTTGGTGAGGGGATGTTGGAATCGATTTATTCTGCTGAAATGCCGACTAAATTTGAGATGGGTTTGTGCCCAGAAGGAAGGAATCGATCGAAGAAGTTGAATGGACAGCCTTCAAAGAATCTAATGGCGGAAAGAAGAAGAAGGAAGAGGCTAAATGATCGTCTCTCTATGCTCAGATCAGTTGTCCCAAAGATTAGCAAGGTAACTTTCCAACGGGTTCAGATCCCCTCACGCACGGGTCACCGCGTGACAACTGGCACCAAAGGATGGTGAGGCTGGATGAGTTAACCCTCATCTATCCTCAACACTCCCTTAGTGCCACGAGTCACGTTGTTGAGAGTAGAGTAACTTAACGCATGGTGAGTTGATCCCATCGCCTTTCCAACTTAGTTGTCTCTCATCACACTCACCTTACAACTCCAACCCTACCTACCCCTACCGCCACCCCCCGTTTTCCTAAAAAAAATTTTTCCTCTCAATCGACAAACACACAACAATATTATTCCGTTGTCATAGCGGCTCCCACCTATAGCGAGTTATGGATGAATCAGATGTATATAACCATACATATGTTTTAGAAACACACATAGGTTGCTTCCCACCTATAACTGATTTTTTACATAGTCCAACAATTAATTAAAAGGATCATCTACTATTTTTGAGAAAAAAAGTATTATTTATTTAAATCTTATCTCACATTACTTAGTCCAAAATTTAATTAAAAGAATCGTCTACTATTTTTTAGACGAAAAAGTATTATTTATTAAATCTTATATCACATTATGTGAGACTGTATCATATATAAACTTAATACACTGTTTCATATACATATACTTAATATACCAGTGGGATCTTAATTCAGATAACATCATCTTATCTACCTAACATTTTATATAACTTATTGGGATGTGATGGAAGCTCTAACTTTAATCTTAGAACAAAAGGTCATCCTATGTACATGAAGGTTTCTATTGGCTCAGCTCCAAGAAACATTGTATATGATGAAAACTTAGAGTCTGCGGTGTTCTAAGTTGGGTGATTACTTATGCAGTGACCCATACAAGGTGCCTCTCTGCAAACTAGACATTCGGCCTAACAGCAGTAGAACACTCACACCGTGTATGTCTATGGAATCAAATTATTGACCTTTTAGAACAAATTTCAACTCAATTAAGATATGACATGTAGCAGTGCCTTCAAGAATCTTGATATCGCTTTTGTTTCTGTCAATATATGGACCGTTGGATCGTACAAATTCACATGATCCGATGGATTCGCATGTGGAGAATGGTTCGGTTGCAAAACTTGAGGAAATCCAGGAGAAAAAAAACTCCTCTAGTTCATATATTTACAACAAGTAGCTAAAATTTTGGCGTGACATTATTCTTTACTGATTTATATTTCATTAATTAATAAAGGATAAAGTGATTAGTGATTGTTTCTTAAACAAGAATAAAAGTATTAACCCATCAAATATGAAAGTGATTATTTGTTTTTTGGGTGAGAAATTTAGAAGTATCCTTTTATTTTTTATTTTTTTTGGGGGGGGGGGGGGGGGGAGGACGTGTGATCAAAGTTGTGTTTCAGATAAACCATTGCCTATCATTAACTTCAGTGCTTACGTTATTAGGTAGTGTTTGAACTTGTGATGATAGGTTGTACCCCAATAGGCCCCTGTCACATCCGGTCACACAGGGAATTGTATAGATATAAATCAAGTTCTAATGCCTATTAATAGAAGTTTGTCATAACATATGGACAGCACAAGGAGCTCATTGTCATCGAAGGAACAACCTACGGGTTGACGTTGCAACCTATCAGGTCATTCCACAGGATAGGACTCCCACATTATGCAGCTAGCCTGGAGAGGGTTCAAACATTCTTGTCTTCCGCAAAGTTCGAAACCTCATACGGGATATATCCTGTGGACTTGAACTTTTGATGATAGATCATATATAGGGTAAGATTAATTGTGATGTCAGACCTTGGAGCAACTGGTAAGGTTGCTGCTTTATGACCTTGAGGTCACGGGTTTGAGCCGCAAAAACAGCCTCTTGCAAAAAGTGTATGGTAAAAATGCTATATCGGATCACTTGCGATCTGTTCCTTCTCTGGGCCCTGTGCAAACGCGGGAGTCTAATGCACCAGAAACACCTTTAGGGTAAGATTAATGGTGGTTCTTTTTTTTTTTTTTGAGTGGGTAGATTCTATAGAAAAATAAGTTAAGGCACTATTATTATTCCAATTTTTTCTACAATTTATTGGAGTGAAATGTTTACATGTACTGATTTGTCCATAAGTTTTCTTGGCAGATGGACAGAACATCTATACTTGGAGACACAATTGATTACATGAAAGAGCTTCTAGAGAAAATTGACGCTTTACAATATGAAATGAAAGTGGGATCTTATGTTCATTCAAGTCCGGTGAGCTTGTTTAATGATGACAAGCCGAATGAAATTCTAATGCGAAATTCTCCAAAGGTAAAGAAAAAAAATATTAAGCATATATTCCTATTCAAGCAATTTTTCACTAACAAAAATGTCAATCTTAATCTTGAAATGCTGTGTGCGTGTGTGTGTGTCTATATATATATATATATATATATATATATATATATATATATATAATACAATACCTGGACGGGATCAATGGACGATCATGAAGGCCCATGGTCTAGGTTGGTGACGTCCATTGCACTTTGGAGGGACGCCTGCCTAAGGTCCGCTCAAGAAGCAGAGTCTACGTCATAATTTGTGGCACTGGAGGTCTGCGTTCGCGCTGCCTCTGTTCAAACTGCAATATATATATATATATATATATATTGCAGTTTGATACTTTTTATTTTCATTGGAGTTAATGACACATTCTTTCTTGACTTAAGAATATGTTGGAATGAACCAAAATGACTCACTAAATTGGCTACGGTTCTTATATTGTGAAGTAGTAGTTGATCGATACAGTTTGACGCAATTTTCATTACGGGTCATCGGAAAACAACCTCTGCGTGTTTCTAACACATGAGTATGGTTGCGTATAGTCGATCTTTCTATACCCGTTATAGTCAATAGCCTCTAAGACAATAATATAATATTGTTAGTGGTTGTGTTTGCAGTTTGATGTGGAGAGGAGGAATAGTAGTGACACCAGAGTGGAGATTTGCTGTGTAGGAAAGCCTGGGCTTTTGCTGTCAACTTTGACTACTCTAGAAGCACTTGGCCTTGAGATTCAGCAGTGTGTGGTTAGCTGCTTCAGTGATTTCTCTGTTCATGCATCATGCTTTGAGGTGCACATCTTTATCCGCAATACTTTTGCTGTCACCTTTTAAAATAATATCTGCATTTTAGTATCTACATTTTAAAATAATATCTACATTTTGTGTGGTTAGATATTATATAATAATATCTACATTTTAATTCATAATGTGTTAAGATCTGAAGCATTCTAAAATTTACAAGGTGGAAATGTCTCTTAATGCACAAAAGTCCAAAGAAAATCTTTTGAATAGTCTATTACACTAAATTAAAAGGGATCATTTGTAATCGAACTACTAAAGATATTAGTTTTCAAAAATATTATTATATTGATTTTTTAACATAGTATGAATTACGGTACATTTAAAATCAATTTTGATAATATTCTTACTTTCTTGTTATGGACTTGAATTGTAAGTGAATATGTGTAATATTGTATCACATGATACGACATTCATGTAGACGTTAAATTAAATTGAAAAAAAATAAAGCTTTATTTTGCTGCATGGATTTGGAATTTCGTGTCCCATGGAAAGGATCAAGTGGCACGTTCCCCCTCGTGGGGACATGATAATAAATGCAATTCATTGTTGGACAAGGTGTCATATTTGATTCGAATTTTTTGGTTAATCTTACTCAAACGAGCTGAATTCGAACACATGTTTAGGTTCGTTTAGTTAAAGAAGTCAAACTGTTCGTTTAGTTAAAGAAGTCAAACTGTTTAGCTAAACGAACCGAGCCGAATAGTTTGTTTAGCTAAACTAATCCAAATTCGAAAGCCTAGTATTCGGCTCGGTTCGGCTCGGCTCGTTAACACCCTTGGATTTGATGAATGAAGTCATACTTTGATGTAATAGCGATTTTGCACGAGTGGGAGAACTTAAGAAGAACCCTAAAAAGTGTTTTTTTTTTCACCTTTCTTTTGGATTGTTCTAACATGTTTGGTAATGGGATTCTTTTTGTAGGAAGCAGAACTAAGAGAAATTTCGAGCTCAGAAGATGTAAAGCAGGCGCTGATTAGAAATGCAGGATTTGGAGGAAGAATTCTTCATTAAAATGGGGGATTGGGTGGGGGAGGGGATGTTGCGTGTAGGGAGGGGGGGGGGGGGGGGTTTATTAGCTTATCGGGGGCTTTGAGTGTTACGAAGGTCTGAATCTTGGATTCATGTATTGCCAAATTGCATAGAAAAACCGCTAGTATGGATCTTGTAATCTTGTACCCTTAAAGTAATAAAGGTTTTCTTCTTTTTTTCCTTATCCACATCATGTTCAATGATTATAAGAACAATTAGTATGTTCATGGATTGTAGCGCCCCGACCCGGACAGCGGAATCCGAACCGGTACACCCGTCGTAGCTTACTGAGAAGACTACAAGACGTCTCATCTCTCGAATACACATCATCAATGACGTAAGAGAAATAAGCGCGGAAACATATCACGTCAATCTAAACCATCCATGCAGTACGTCAAAAGACAATGTGAATACCAAAAGAACTGTGTATGGTCGCAGCCATCTAAAGCCTCAAATGAATTAAGAAACAGAAATGACAGAAAACTATCTGATCAATTCGCTCCCCAAGGTCTAAACATCCCATTCTGCCCACTCGTCGTCGTCCTCAATGAAAATCATATCGTAACTAGGTTCATCTGCAAAGACAAAGGCAGTACCCTTAGCGAAACACGCTAGCAAGTAACCCGCTTATAAGACATACGGGATCAACACATGGCAAGACATGAGTAATATATAATTCAAAGGAATTGTGGGCACATGTCTTGTAAAACTTCCAAATAGATAAACGAATCACGTAATAGCAAGTACAGGAAATTGAACGCAATTAACAAATCAATGACAATCAAATATCACGCACATCCATACCACAACGACTCTCGTGATGCATGTCAAAATATGCACTACACTACACAATCACAAATGCATGAGCCATTTCTTTTCCAATCAGTGCAATGCATGACACAATGTCCGGTCTCGTAACTCGTTATTCTGTAACGCGCCCTGGCTTATATTTCCATCCCGGTTTACGTTACAGGCTCGTATGCTCTGTGATGCGCCTCGGCTTATATTTCCATCCCGATTTACATCACAGATCTCGTAAAACTCTGCAATGCACCTCGGCTTATATTTCCATCCCGATTAACATTGCAGAGGACTTTATACCCTGTAACGCGCCCCGACTTATATTTCCATCCCGGTTTACGTTACAGCCTTTTTTGCCCTGCAATGCGCCCCGGCTTATATTTCTATTTCGGTTTACATTACAGGTCACCTTCGCAAATATGTACCGAAGCACATCTCTTTTTCAAAACCATATGCAATGCACGTGCCATGATGCGAGACTCCTCGTTTCAATCACATTTCTCGTTCACATATGCAGTTCATAATCACATGCGCAAGTACAAGTAACACACACACGGTTTCTCTAGCTTACACATCAACGCTTAGACTTTAACTAGAATGTCATCCCTTAATCTTGCTACCAAACCTCATACACGAAGGTGAACACTCCCATCATTGAACTCTTAGACACCTCGTACGTTCATTTCCTAACTCTTCTAAGTCATCCATATTGAAACTCGATTCGAGACCCTTTTAAAATCACCCATTAGATTCACCATCCTAAGTCATGTTCCCAAGACTTAGACTACCTTTAATCAGGTCTTAAAACGTCTCTAAGGTCACCCGAAGATTCCCCGAGCTTCCCTCTTTCTTCCTCTATTTCCCCAAAACTGATGTACATCATCCCCTCACATCGATCGATCGATATGACATCATACCCTCACATCGATCGATCGATGTCCATCAGAGAACATCGATTTCTCAGCCTCTCCTACATCGATCGATCGATGTCCATTAGAGGACATCGATCTCTCAGCCTCACCCTACATCGATCGATCGATGTCCAACAGAGGACATCGATCTCTCAGTCTCTCACACATCGATCGACCGATGTCCAACAGAGGACATCGATCTTTGACATCGATCGATCGATGTCAGCGTTTTTCCAGAAATTCTTCTGCGATTTTCTGCAGATCTCAGCCAACGGTTCCAATCTCCATCCACCCATTTCATTCAAGCCTAATCCTGCTATCATTCACGCTTAATACTAAAGATTCAACGCTACGCACATCGCAAACGAAATCCAAGCCTAGTACGCACTTTTTCCAACCTCATCAACCCCAAAAATCCCACCTTTTCCCTCAAACCCACGCAGCAACGAAATCACAACAAAAAGGGGTTCACGGGGGAGGGATTTGTAGGATTTCACATAATCAACAACAACAACGAATGCTTTTTCATATACATCGGCCAAATCTCGAAACCAAAACACATAGATCATATACAAATAATCACAAAACGAAACTACTGCATGTTGATCCACTTTGATAACAAAATAGGCCATTTTTCTGTCACAAAACGTAAGAACTTATAAGATGATTACTTGCCTGTGATTACTCGATAGAGAAACGAAGAATGGATGAGGATTTGATTGATTCCTGGAGAGAGTTTTCCCTAGGGTTGCAGAGGGGCCTCAAAATCGCCTAGGGGAAAGAAAAAGTTTGCGTCGTCTGAGAATGAGGAGGAGAGAAAACTGAAGTTGTCAGTTAAATAAGGATTTAGGGTAAGATTTGATGTTTCTAAATTATATCTTTTATCTTATTTATCTTAAGGGATAAACCTTAATTATTTAATTCTAAAATTAAATACAATTTAATTCTAATATTCAATCCTCTCATTAATTTCTAATTAATCCTCACACTTAATGCCTAATTTAATTCCGTTGACTATCATTAAACTCCGTTTAATTCCTTCTTTGCCTTTTGATTAACCTACGGAGGTTGCGGGGCATAACATTCCACCCTTTTACAAAAAGTTTCGTCCTCGAAACTGGCGTACCTTATTGAATGAGATGTGGATATAGCTCCTTCATTTGCTCCTCGAGCTCCCACGTGGCTTCGCGCTCCGTATGGTTACTCCACTGAACTTTGACATACGGAATGACGCGTCGGCGTAGGACTTGATCCTTTCTGTCCACAATCTTTATGTGATGTTCTTCATAAGTGATATCTTCCTTAACATCCAACGGTTGAGCTCCCAAGATATGGCTCGCATCTGGTACGTATTTCCTTAGTTGGGACACATGAAATACGTTGTGGACTTGTGACAAACTTGGAGGCAAGGCTAACCGATATGCTCTTTCTCCAACCTTGCCCAGCACTTCGTAAGGCCCAATATATCTTGGGCTTAACTTGCCCTTCATTCCGAATCTTGCAACTCCTTTGGTAGGTGAAACTCGTAAGTAAACCTTTTCACCTTCCTCAAACTCCAAGGGTCGCCTCTTTGTGTCTGCCCAACTTCTACTACGATCTTGAGCCACTTTGAGTTTCTCTCTTATAACTTTTACCTTTTCCACTGTTTGCTCAACCAACTCGGTTGAAGTGATTGTCCTTTCTCCAACTTCATCCCAACAAACCCGGGACCTGCACTTACGTCCATATAAGGCTTCAAATGGCGCCATGCCAATTGCACTGTGATAGCTATTATTATATGAGAACTCCATTAACTTCAACATGCTATCCCAGTTCTCTTTAAAATCTAAGGCGCATGCTCTTAACATATCCTCTAAGGTTTGGATGGTCCTCTCGGATTGCCCATCCGTTTGCGGGTGGTACGCGGTACTCATCCTCAGTTCGGTACCCATCGCCTTCTGAAATGCCTTCTAAAACTTAGAGGTGAACTTGGGGTCACGGTCCGACACAATGCTGACTGGGACTCCATGTAGACTCACAATGTTATCCACATATATATTGGAAAGCTTCTCGTAAGATGTACCATGTGGCATAGCTATGAAGTGAGCTGTCTTTGTCAAACGGTCTAAAATCACCCAAATCATCTCATTTCCATTTCTGGTCTTGGGTAGTCCCATCACGAAGTCCATCATCACGTGTTCCCACTTTCATTCTGGAATCTCTAGCGGCATCATCAAACCACCAGGTCGTTGATGTTCGGCCTTAACTTGTTGGCATACCAAACACCTTTCGACATATGCCGCTATTGATCTTTTCAGCCCTATCCACCAATAATTGTTTTTTAGATCCTTGTACATCTTAGTGCTCCCGGGGTGGATAGACATCTTTGAGTTATGCGCTTCTCGGAGCAATTCCGTTCGGAGTTCGTCTTTGCCTGGCACACATAACCGATTCTGGAACCATAGACTTCCATCTTCTCGCAATTGGAAATCCTTTACTGGTCCCGTGGATAATTTGTCGCGGATTTCTTTCAGTGCTGGGTCCTCATACTGCGCTTCTTTAATTCTGTCTACCAAGTCTGGGCTGATAGACAAGGCTGTAAGGATATTCGCCACTGAATCCACCATTTCGAGGTCAAACTCCTTAATCTCTCTTTCCAACAGAGACTGTCTCGTGTGGCTAGACTTTCTGCTCAATGCGTTTGTCACTCTGTTGGCCTTACCCGGATGGTAGTTGATGGTCAAGTCATAGTCCTTGAGTAACTCTAACCACCTTCTCTGTCTCATATTCAACTCCTTCTGCGAGAGCAAGTACTTTAAGCTCTTGTGATCGGTGAACACAGCACATTTCTCTCCATATAAATAGTGTCTCCAGATCTTAAGAGCAAATACCACAGCTGCGAGCTCCAAGTCATGCATCGGGTAGTTCTGCTCATATGGTTTCAATTGTCTTAACGCGTACGAAATGACTCGTTCATTTTGCATCAAGACACTACCTATAAACAGAAAGTTAATTCAAGACTAGCATAAGTACGTACAATGCATTAATGGTAATGATGTACATACCTAGTCCTTTCTTGGACGCGTCACTATAGATGACAAAATCGTCGGGCCAGAGGGTTGTGCCAATACCGGGGCTGTGGTCAACCTCTTCTTGAGCTCAGTAAAGCTCTGCTCGCATTCAGCAGTCCATTCAAACTTACTCTTCTTCTGCGTAAGTCGGCTCAATGGCACTGCTATCGTTGAGAATCCCTCAACAAACTTCCTATAGTAGCCTGCCAAGCCTAGGAAGCTTCTAATATCGGTCACATTTGTGGCTCTTGGCCATTCAGTGATGGCTTCTATCTTCTTAGGATCCACAGAGATCCCATCTTCCAAAATCACGTGACCGAGGAAGGCTACACTTCTTAGCCAAAATTCACACTTGCTGAATTTGGCGTAGAGCTTTTGTTGCCTCAAAATTTGCAACACTACTCTTAAGTGTTCAGCATGAGCTTGCTCGTCGGGGGAGTAGACTAGGATGTCATCGATGAACACCACCACAGATTGGTCCAACTGCTCACGAAATACGGTATTCATCAAGTCCATGAAGGCCGCTGGGGCATTAGTTAATCCAAAAGGCATCACTAGGAATTCATAATACCCGTATCGAGTCCGGAAAGCGGTCTTTGGTACGTCTCCGGCTTTCACAAGCAGCTGATGATAACCCTGACGAAGATCGATCTTTGAAAACCATCGGGCTCCCTTTAACTGATCAAATAAGTCCTCAATCCTTGGCAAGGGATATTTATTCTTAATGGTGATCTTGTTCAGCTCACGGTAATCAATACACAACCTCATGCTGCCATCCTTCTTCTTTACAAATAGAACTGGAGCTCCCCAAGGTGATTTACTGGGGCGAATCAATTTCTTATCTATCAACTCCTGAAGTTGTCCTTTAAGCTCCTTAAGTTCAGCTGGAGCCATTCTGTAGGGTGCCTTAGATATAGGCTCGGCTCCGGGTATCAAGTTGATCTCAAACTCCACTTCTCTTTAAGGCGGTACTCCCGGTAAGTCGTCCGAAAATACGTCCTTAAATTCATTGATTACCGGAATTTGATCCATGCAGAGAACTTCTTGCTGAGCATCTACAGCATACACCATGTATCCCTCTGCTCCTTTTTGCAAAGCCTTAAAGGCCTTAATCGCCGTCAGGTATATCTTCTTTGGAGCTTTGGTTATCTTGACGTTTTCTTGTACCGTGATGTCATTCATCTCAGGGTCCTTGAGGGTAACTTGCTTAAGTTTACAATCTATATTGGCATGATTCTTGGTCAGCCAATCCATGCCCAATATTACATCAAAGTCCTTCATCGGAATTGGGACTAAGGTCACCGAAAATAACTTTCCTTCCAATTCCAAATCATAATCTTTGTACTGGTGGTGAGAAACCAATATTTGCTCGCCTGCTGCCTGCACCCTAAAGGGGTTCTCAAGTCATTCGCGAAAACAGTCGAGTCCTTTGGCGAATCGCTTAGAAATGAAGGAGTGGCTAGCTCCGCTATCAAACAACACGTTTGCGAGTACTTTGTTAACTAGGATCACACCTAATCACAAGAGGGTAACCCATAAAGGTTTTCACATAACACATATTCAATCATCAGCTTAAAGGACTAAAATTCAGCTTAAGCAACTATTATTTAACTTAGATCATACCTGTCACCACATTTGCGTCCTCCTGGACTTCAGCATCTGTCATGGCGTGGACTCTAGCATTGGGCCTGCCTTTCTGCTGCTGGGCTGGCCCTGCTCCTGCTTGAGGTTTAGGGTCCCATTCGGGGCAATCCTTAATCCGGTGGCCCGTCTTTCCACACTTGAAGCACGCTCCGGTAATCTTCCAACACTCACCTGCGTGTCTCCTATGGCAGTGTGGACATTCTGCTGGTGTTTGGCGATTGGGTTGATTTGGCTGCGGTGCCCTTTGAACTGGCCCCACTTGTCCTTTTCTAGGGATCTTGACCCAACGTCCGGGCCTACCTCCACTTTGTTCCATTCTTGGCCTCTTGCTCGATTCTTCCCGAGCCTCTCTTGGTTGTGACCTACGCATGTCACTCTTCATTCGGTAACATGCGTCCAGCATTTCCTCAAATGTTTTCAGACTCGACCCCGCTATAGCCGTCCGTATGCGGGGGTTCAGACCCTCTTCGAACTTCAGCATCTTCATCCGATTATTTTCCAATACCAAGGATGTGAATTTGCCCAAGGCATGGAACCTGTCAGCGTAATCGGAAACTGTCATCCTCCCTTTCTCAAACTTATCAAACTGCCTCATCTTCTCCAAAACGGCAGTCTCAGGCATGTAGTAGTCTTTGTAGGCCTGCACAAACTGACTCCACTGGATAGGAGGAGTCATCTTGGGCAGGATGCCGTTCCACCAGACATTAGCTCTGCCAATCAGTAGGGGTGTGGCTACATCCACCTTCAGTTCTTCAGGCACTTGCACAAGCCTGAAGCACTTCTCAATTTCATCTTTCCAAAATCCAGCCACCTCAGGATCAGTGGTTCCTTCAAAGGTTGGGGCATGCATCTTGCGCATCTCCCCAATATAATACCTAATGTCGTGCTGTGGCGGTGGTGGCGGAGGGGGTTGTTGCTGTTGTTGCGCAACTCCTTGTGCTATCACTGGATAGCATCAATCAGCGCTTGGGGTACTAAGACTGGAGGTGGTGGTGGTGGAGGGTTATTGTTGTTCCCATTGCCACCGTTTCCTTGATTATCACGTCTAGGAGGCATTTTATGCAAGATCACACTTATTAGTATCGAGCAGTTCCAAGATTAAATGCTTGGGGTCCATACTGTTGTACAAGGCGGAATTCATAAGTTAAGATAAATAACATTCATTGATTACTCTTAATCGCGCTCGTACACACACCCATCCCAATCAAACTTAAATCTAAGATTGCATACTTAGACTTAAAGATCAACTTAAGGTGAAAATCATGGCTTAAGACTCTACATGTCACAACCTAGGTCTCCGAGGTAGATCTGAAGCCTAGGCTCTGATACCACCTGTAGCGCCCCAACCCGGACAGCGGAATCCGAACCGGTACACCCGTCGTAGCTTACTGAGAAGACTACAAGACGTCTCATCTCTCGAATACACATCATCAATGACGTAAGAGAAATAAGCGCGGAAACATATCACGTCAATCTAAACCATCCACGCAGTACGTCAAAAGACAATTTGAATACCAAAAGAACTGTGTATGGTCGCAGCCATCTAAAACCTCAAATGAATTAAAAAACAGAAATGACAGAAAACTATCTGATCAATTCGCTCCCCAAGGTCTAAACATCACATTCGGCCCAGTCGCCGTCGTCCTCAATGAAAATCATATCGTAACTAGGTTCATCTGCAAAGACAAAGGCAGTACCCTTAGCGAAACACGCTAGCAAGTAACCCGCTTATAAGACATACGGGATCAACACATGGCAAGACATGAGTAATATATAACTCAAGGGAATTGTGGGGCACATGTCTTGTAAAACTTCCAAATAGATAAACGAATCACGTAATAGCAAGTACAACAAATTGAACGCAATTAACAAATCAATGACAATCAAATACCACGCACATCCATACCACAACGACTCTCGTGATGCATGTCAAAATATGCACTACACTACACAATCACAAATGCATGAGCCATTTCTTTTCCAATCAGTGCAATGCATGTCACAATGTCCGGTCTCGTAACTCGTTATCCTGTAACGCGCCTCAGCTTATATTTCCATCCCGGTTTACGTTACAGGCTCGTATGCTCTGTGATGCGCCTCGGCTTATATTTCCATCCCGATTTACATCACAGATCTCGTAAAACTCTGCAATGCACATCGGCTTATATTTCCATCCCGATTAACATTGCAGAGGACTTTATACCATGTAACGCGCCCCGGCTTATATTTCCATCCCGGTTTACGTTAAAGCCTTTTGTGCCCTGCAATACGCCCCGGCTTATATTTCCATCTCGGTTTACATTACAGGTCCCCGCACATCTCTTTTTTAAAACCATATGCAATGCACGTGCCATGATGCGAGACTCCTCGTTTCAATCACATTTCTCGTTCACATATGCAGTTCATAATCACATGCGCAAGTACAAGTAACACACACACGATTTCTCTAGCTTACACATCAACGCTTAGACTTTAACTAGAACGTCATCCCTTAATCTTGCTTCCAAACCTCATACACGAAGGTGAACACTCCCATCATTGAACTCTTAGACACCTCGTACGTTCATTTCCTAACCCTTCTAAGTCATCCACATTGAAACTCGATTCGAGACCCTTTTAAAATCACCTATTAGATTCACCATCCTAAGTCATGTTCCCAAGACTTAGACTACCTTTAATCAGGTCTTAAAACGTCTCTAAGGTCACCCGAAGATTCCCCGAGCTTCCCTCTTTCTTCCTCTATTTCGCCAAAACTGATGTACATCATCCCCTCACATCGATCGATCGATGTGACATCATACCCTCACATCGATCGATCGATGTCCATCAGAGAACATCGATTTCTCAGCCTCTCCTACATCGATCGATCGATGTCCATCAGAGGACATCGATCTCTCAGCCTCACCCTACATCGATCGATCGATGTCCAACAGAGGACATCGATCTCTCAGTCTCTCACACATCGATCGATCGATGTCCAACAGAGGACATCGATCTCTGACATCGATCGATCGATGTCTACGTTTTTCAAGAAATTCTTCTGCGATTTTCTGCAGATCTCAGCCAACGGTTCCAATCTCCATCCACCCATTTCATTCAAGCCTAATCCTGCTATCATTCACGCTTAATACTAAAGATTCAACGCTACGCACATCGCAAACGAAATCCAAGCCTAGTACGCACTTTTTCCAACCTCATCAACCCCAAAAATCCCACCTTTTCCCTCAAACCCACGCAACAACAAAATCACAACAAAAAGGGGTTCACAGGGGAGGGATTTGCAGGATTTCACATAATCAACAACAACAACGAATGCTTTTTCATATACATCGGCCAAATCTCGAAACCAAAACACATAGATCATATACAAATAATCACAAAACGAAACTACTGCATGTTGATCCACTTTGATAACAAAATAGGCCATTTTTCTGTCACAAAACGTAAGAACTTATAAGATGATTACTTGCCTGTGATTACTCGATAGAGAAACGAAGAATGGATGAGGATTTGATTGATTCCTGGAGAGAGTTTTCCCTAGGGTTGCAGAGGGGCCTCAAAATCGCCTAGGGGAAAGAAAAAGTTTGCGTCGTCTGAGAATGAGGAGGAGAGAAAACTGAAGTTGTCAGTTAAATAAGGATTTAGGGTAAGATTTGATGTTTCTAAATTATATCTTTTATCTTATTTATCTTAAGGGATAAACCTTAATTATTTAATTCTAAAATTAAATACAATTTAATTCTAATATTCAATCCTCTCATTAATTTCTAATTAATCCTCACACTTAATGCCTAATTTAATTCTGTTGACTATCATTAAACTCCGTTTAATTCCTTCTTTGCCTTTTGATTAACCTACGGAGGGTGCGGGGCATAACATGGATGAAGTTGATCAGAGGTGTTGACAAACCGAACTGATCAGAATAGAGGGTTTTTAATTTCGGATTCGTTTATGTTAACGAATATTTTGGTTTGACTCGTTAATATTTTGAGCTTTAAGAAATATTTAAGTTCGACTCGATAAGGTTATAACTTTTTTAAACTAATCAAACTGTTCGAGTTTGGTTTGACTCGTTTATATAAAAGAATCTAATTATTTGTTTAAATTTGACTCATTTAATTAGAATAATCGAATAAATTCGAACCAAACTCAAACTGTTGTAAATGATTTGATTTATTAAACACCCCTCTAAGTTGATATATGTTTTAAACATTTCAAACTTAACATCCTCAATCATGAACGAAGTTTTGTGTGTTTGTGTATAGGTGCGTGTGCATAAACAGCAACGTAATTTTTTATATATATATATATATATATATATATATATATATATATATACCTATTATATCTCAACGACAGCAAAAGCTATCGTTAGGGTCTGGAGAGGGGGAGAAACAGGCAAACAATACATACATACCAAGGGATAAAGAGTTTGATTCCAGTGAGACGTTCGGCTCTATATATACCTGCATATATATAGAGCTGTCGTTGGGATATATTGGGTTCGAATGATGATGATGATGAAATGAAATAGTAATAGGGATATGATGCTCTAGTGTGTTAGTGAAGGCATTCAGTAAATACAAATAGAAAGTTTCCGATATTAAAATAGTCATAAACGTATATATACACAAATAATACAAAACAAATACAAAAAAAAAAAGTGTAAATCAACCTAAAGTTAACTCAAAATCAAAGCAGAGGCGCAGATTGTGCAGACAAAAACATAGTAGGAAAAAGAAATAGAGTGAGTTTTAAAAAGAAAAAAAACGAGCGGAGTGAAGATGAATCACTAACGTGCCAAACATTTAAATTTTTATATTTTTTCATCCTAAAAATATCGTGATAGTTTGTCTTGGAGCAAATTTCGAGGATGTCAAACTTTGTTCTTCAGAGAGACAAAAAGGGAAAGAAAATAGATTGGTGCAATTTCATCAATTGTAAAGCAGATTACTTTACATGTCACGTTCTATATAGAAAGCTTATAATTTTCGGCTGATAACAATAAATTAAAGATTCTTCTCATATAAATAAATAAATTAATTAATTAAAGATCCTGCAATACGCTATGTTAACTTGGATTATGCTTTTCTTTACTATAGTAATAAACATTATTTGATGTACCTGTTATTAGATAAATAAAGCATCACATTTATGATTTAAACGTGACCAAAAATGTACGATTTGAATATAAAACTTAACTGAGTACTATATCGCGCAATTGTAAAGATCATTAATATTCTTGATATATTAAATGTTATTACATATAGAATCCACAAACTACATGATGTAAAAGTAGACTACTACATCAATGCCCTGAAGGTATAGTCCAGTTGGTATTCGGATTGGAATTTGTTCCAAGAAGTTAAAAGTTCGATTCCAAGAACACGCATAGTGTGAGTGTTCCTCTGCTGCTAAGCCAAATGTCTGGTTTGTGAGGAAACACCTTGTGTGGATCACTGCATAAGATCTCACCCAACTTTGGAGGTCGCTGGACTCCTGATTTACATCCTCAACATATACTTTTTGAGGCTGAGACATTATGAGGCCCCAAGTTGAAATCTTTGAGGCTGAGGCATTAGGAGACCCCAAGATGAAGGATTTCAACTTTAGCTGTAACACTACAACATCAAATTTTTCTATGACATAAGATTGTTGGTACAATCATAAATTACATCTAAAACTACAACGTCAAATAAAAGGTACAATTATTCCTGTGAATGTCTCTTTTCCATTTCAATTTCGCTGATGAAATGATGGTATCATTTGTTTTTTTTCCATCTATTTTATCTCTCCTCCTTTCTATACCATAACGAGAACTTTTGTTCTCGTTAAAATATACTGTGTATGTGTTGTTTTGTATTTAACGTTTTAAACTCCAGAACTTAGTACTACCACCCAAAAACCCAAGGGCCAGATCTAGTATTTTCATGGGACCTCACAAACGAGTCCGTGAGATTTTGTCCCGCTATATAATTTCAGTGGGCAGTTGAAGTCTTTTATTATTCAGTTGAAATGGAAAGAGTTATTATTATATTTCATGTCGAAAACCAGTTATTTATTCCGTTATGGTTTTTATTTGTTGCGTACATCCAATCCTCTTATACCCTGTCATTGAAGAATCGTATATTTTTGATTCACTGAATAATAACGTCGTACATCATACACGTATGTATAGCTGCTAACTCAACTAACTATCCTAAAATAATGAAATAAAGATAAAGGTATATCCTAAGTACAAGTCTATCCACAAATCTAAATGTGATATTAACAAATATACAAAATATCTCAATCAATATAGTCTTTATCCCAATAGTCATGGACGAGAGTCTCTAAGTTAATAAGGTAATGTTGTCGTTGTAATAACTAAAATTCAGGGTGAAAACTTTAAGACAAAATGAAGCCAACCAATCATATTCCCTGTAGTAGGTATACATATATTTCGATTTGCATTTAGCTGTGTTAAGAGTATTTTGTGTATTTCATTTTTCAATTTGCATTTGGATTATATTAATAATACTCTGTGACAAAGTCAAATTATTCACTCAAACTTTTGGTTGTAATTTCGACTTCAATTGCGTTGAATTTGTTATCGGAATATGCGAGAATAAAAAACGTTAAAGGTCTCAGAGTTTTGTTATTTAAGAAAATCATTCGACAATCAAGTCAATTTGGATATATGTATGAATTTAATAAGATCCGGTCTCTTTTGTGAATATTTGTGTCACATTAATTAATTAGGAAGAATATACCTTGAATTTCAGGGAAATGAATGTTGTTATACCCTCAAAAGTAGTCCCTTAGCACGTTGATTTTGTCAAGTGTTATGTGTCTCAATGTGCATTTTGGTGCATGAAGTAAAATTGTTGTCAAATAACCGTCATTATGTCACAAATCAAAATCTCCACGTAGTAAAATAAATACGTTCGAGCATTTTTCGTTAAAATCAATTGAACTGTTCGTTTGTACATTATAACCAAATACTGACCTAAAACACATTGAAATATTTTCATGATTTTTGATGAAGCCGGATCTTCACTAAATGTCTAGATGACCTCGAAACAGATTCGTCAGTTAACTTGAAGAGTTGTTAACTGGGATCGAAAGTGTGTAGCTGGAATAGCGCCAACTGTCCTGCACAACGAAGCACAGGTCAGAGTTCCCGGGAGGTTGGCCCCGGGAAAAACCCTCCGACGCTTAAGTCAATTTGGGCCATATCTTACTGAGATTATAATTTTAAAGGTGAGCTAGGAATTTCTCACCGTATTTGCCGAGGAGCCGAGTGTATAAATTGGCTTTAGGGTCTGAAAGATCGAATCCCCACTTTGTCTTCATCAGCTGGCTTTTATAAATCTTTTTCCGCTTTTAGCTCCTGATAGTGGATTATGATAGGATGCTTACTTGGGACAGAGAGTCTAGGAAGCTATAGGTCTGCTGATATGATCAATAGCCTGATTGATGTGACTAATAGGCCGGCTGTTATAACCTTAGCGTGCTCAGGAAGAATACCCAGCTGTAACCACTATATTTGAATTGCACCTCCGTCCGAGGGTCCCCCGAAGTATTATCGTGTTGGGTTCATTTGCTGTGGTACACAGCTGAACTCTGCCGAAGTGCGGGACTTGCTGTGGTACACAGCTGATCTTTGCCGAAGTGCGTGATTTGGCCTTGTCCCACGGAAATAGTCTGAAGTGCGGTATCTGTATATAGGATGATGCTGATGCCGAAGTACACACCTTAACACATTATTTGATGTTATAGGGATGCTATGATGATATGCTAAGGTGCCGCTGAGGCTGAACAGCCATTCTTAAGTACTGAACTGCTGAACTGCAAAACTTGGCGTGCTGGACTATTGGGATTGAGCCGTTGACTGTTGTTGACTAACAGACGATTCAGTTATGGTTTATCATTTGCCCCCAGATTTTGTGTGGTTGAGCTGAATTGCGAAGGCGGACGAATCTTGCTTTAATAGACTCATGACGTGGCCGTCCTTTATTAACTATGCGGTAATTTCCACTTTCAAGGTGAGCGCTAATTTCGACGCCTCATCATCACTTTTCTGGCGGTTCCATTCCCCAAGGGAAGGAAATTCGTGAATTTCTGCCTCTTCGTATTTCAAACGAAAAATTGTGGCCTTTTGTTTTTCCTCACTAATAAATAGCAACAATTTCCCTGATTCAATTTTTCTTCTTCCCTTATCTTGCTCAACTGGTTATTTTTCTGTTTCGTTGAACTACTTTTCTTCTTCTTTTCCGAAGCTTTTTCTTTTCAGTTCAACTCTTCATTTTTCTGTAAGCTTCAACTTGCTCATGGCTTCCGTTGTTACAACCCCGTTCTCTTCAGATTTCCAAAACAGATATACTCCTTCTTATCCAGAGGACATGGAGGATGACCAGGAGGTTCAATCCCCTCCTGAAACATCTGACTCTGATAGGGATAACCGCCCTTTAAGGAGGTTACGCCTTACTGGCTGACCTTCTTCGGTTGCCACCTCATCTTCAGCCCTCGTACCCCTATCATCTCTTGATAGGGGTTCCCCTTCTCCTCTAGTGCAGGCTTCACCCTGTACTTTGACTATGGAGGACATCCTTCTTCTGTGCAATGAATTTAATGTTGACATAGACATGTTTTCTCCAATTTTGCCTCTTCCTCATCAATCTGCCTATGATCCACCCGTTGGGTATGAGGCAATTTACGACGAATACTTCAGGACAGGGTTCGACCTTCCTGTCCCTGGTCCCCTTCTTCAGATTCTTGACTTTTACCAACTCAGACTTCCACAAATCATGCCTAACGGACTGAAATTCATTGCCAGTTACCTGCTCTACCTAAGAGCAGCTGAGGTTAATTTTGATTTAGATGTCTTCAGGGGGGTGTTTGTGTGTAAGCACAAAGAAAATTGGTATTATTTTAGTAAGAGACATCCTAATAAAGTAATAAACCATGCTATAAGCATCTCCTCTTCTGTAAAGAACTGGAAGGGGATGTTCTTTTTTATCAAGGCCACAGGGTTACCTGGGAGAACCCTATGGAGATCTGGTCATGCAAACAACAAGAGGCCAAGCGAGAGATTTTGCAATGAAGCCTCTAAGTTGCTACATCTTCCTCAGGCCGTGGACTGGAGAAGGGTAGATAGGTCAGTTGTAAAGGCGGCTGACCTATACCACATCAGGTCTCTCCATCAGTATGAAACCCTGGGCTCCTCAGCCTTGGCCTCAATCTTGTGTAGGTTTATAGTTCTGGTCGTGTACTGACTGTTTTTGACGTTACGAATATCTTTTAAACGATTTGTTGTTGCGTTTTTCAGGAACCATGGTGTCTGAGGATCCTACGAACCTGAAGAAATTGGATCCCAAAAAGAGGAAGAGAGGGGACGAATCAACCTCTTCCTCTGATCAGTCCTCTTTTAAGGCCTTGCCTGCTCCCTCCGTTGTTCCTTCCATAAAACAAGGTAAGGAAGAAAAATTTCTTCGTTGTTGCTGTTATTTGATTTACTTGATTTCAACGCTTCTAACCCAAATTTTTTCATTGCAGCCAAAACTTCTGCTGACACCTCTGCTCCTTCCCAAAAGTCTCTTCAGGCTGCAACTAAATCCTCAAAGAAGAGAACTCCCGGGGCTTCAGCCTTGCCCCCTAAATCTGTGCAAGGGCTGGGGGAGGTGCCAAAAAGACTGCCCCCAGTCCAAAGGTCGTCATCAAGGCTCCTCAAGTCAAGATGATTCCATCAAAGGTGTCAACCAAAGATGTCCCAACTCCTGAGCCTCCCATTTCTAATCTTACCCTGGCTACTCCTGATAATGATCCAATCCCTGCAGCGCCAGTTACCATACAAACTCCATCAGCCCCAATTTCTCCTCCAAGAGGGGTGTTCATCCGGGATCCTAAGGATGTCCCTACTGGGGGAGTGGAAGTTACTTCAAAAGAGGCCCCCCCCGGAATCCTTTTGGGAAAATGCCATACAAGGGGAGCCATCTCATCAATTCCGTCGAAGATGGAGAAATTTGGTGTTTAGGATTACAGACACCGCTGATCACCCTGGGGTGGCGAGGAAATTGGCAGACTTATCTGTACTGCCTGTGGATGGGAACTTTTTTGCTTGCCAGGATTGGGAGACTGCTCTTGACACTTTTTACACAAACATGTCCTTGGTAAGTCCTTTTGTTTCGTTTATTTGAGATTCATAATCCTTTCTCTCAAATTATTTGGTTGATAAACTGATCATGATGGTTGTTGCAGTATCGTGCTCAAGAGTGTGATATGCTGCATAGAGCTGAGGAGCTGCACAGATCGGTGGTAAAACTTTCTGAGGATAATGCTAGACTGAAGAGGGCCAATGATGCATTTGCTGAGTTGGCAAGGTCCGATGACTCCAAACTGGATGAAATGGATGTTGAGTTGAAATCGTTGAGGTCAGAATTGGACTCAACGCGGTCAGAGTTGGACTCCTTAAAGTTTGAAAATTCCAATCTGAAAAAAGGAAAAGAGGAGTCCGACACTCAGCTAGCAGTAGTCAATTCGCAGGTGGATGAACTGAAGTGAGTGATCTCTGACTTGGAGCTGGGATTTGCCAAGACCCAGGCTGAGTTGGAGTCCTCTCAGGAGGGACTCTATACTGCTAAACAAAAAATGTCTCAGCTGAAAATCCAGACTGAAGCAGACCAGAAGATAAGAGAGGATCTGGCCCAGCAGCTTGCAGCAGAGAAAAAGCTCAAAGATGACCTGGCTCATCAACTTGACTTAGAGAAGAGATCAAAACATCTGCAGTTGCTAAGTTCATGAAATCTGAGTATTTTGAAGAAAACTTGATAAGGATGCAAGCTGTTGTTTTAGCGATGGGTCAGACTTGTGCAATTGACGCCTGCCGGGAATTCTATCTAGGCCTAGATAAGGTGCATCCTGAGCTTGCCAAACTCCATAATTCTGAAGCCGAAGCTGTATTCGAAAAGCTCTTTGAACAATTTCAAGAAGGCATTGACCTCAGAAAGGCTAATCAGGGGGAGAGGCCGTAGTATAGGATTTTTCTTGTATTTTTTGTAATTAATAGATCATATACTTAATGAAAATCCTTTGGTTCCAATAGTGAATCTAAGTATTTGTCTTCGACTTGCTCTATGTCAGTAGTTTGCAAACATCTCTCTTCAGCAGATTGCAAAGTTTTGTTTGCTCTACTTCAGTAGTTATGCAAGTATTTGTCTTCGACTTGCTCTATGTCAGTAGTTTGCAAACATCTCTCTTCACCAGATTGCGAAGTTTTGTTTCCTCTACTTCAATAGTTATGCAAGTATTTGTCTTCGACTTGTTCTATGTTAGTAGTTTGCAAACATCTCTCTTCAGCAGATTGCGAAGTTTTGTTTGCTCTACTTCAATAGTTATGCAAGTATTTGTCTTCGACTTGCTCTATGTCAGTAGTTTGCAAACATCTCTCTTCAGCAGATTGCGAAGTTTTGTTTGCTCTACTTCAATAGTTATGCAAGTATTTGTCTTCGACTTGCTCTACGTCAGTAGTTTGCAAACATCTCTCTTCAGCAGATTGCAAAGTTTTGTTTGCTCTACTTAAATAGTTATGCAAGTATTTGTCTTCGACTTGCTCTATGTCAGTAGTTTGCAAACATCTCTCTTCAGCAGATTGCGAAGTTTTGTTTGCTCTACTTCAATAGTTATGCAAGTATTTGTCTTCGACATGCTCTATGTCAGTAGTTTGCAAACATCTCTCTTCAGCAGATTGCGAAGTTTTGTTTGCTCTACTTCAATAGTTATGCAAGTATTTGTCTTCGACTTGCTCTATGTCAGTAGTTTGCAAACATCTCTCTTCAGCAGATTGCGAAGTTTTGTTTGCTCTACTTCAATAGTTATGCAAGTATTTGTCTTCGACTTGTTCTATGTTAGTAGTTTGCAAACATCTCTCTTCAGCAGATTGCGAAGTTTTGTTTGCTCTACTTCAATAGTTATGCAAGTATTTGTCTTCGACTTGCTCTATGTCAGTAGTTTGCAAACATCTCTCTTCAGCAGATTGCGAAGTTTTTTTTTGCTCTACTTCAATAGTTATGCAAGTATTTGTCTTCGACTTGCTCTATATCAGTAGTTTGCAAACATCTCTCTTCAGCAGATTGCGAAGTTTTGATTGCGAAGTTTTGTTTGCTCTACTTCAATAGTTATGCAAGTATTTGTCTTCGACTTGCTCTATGTCAGTAGTTTGCAAACATCTCTCTTCAGCAGATTGCGAAGTTTTTTTTTGCTCTACTTCAATAGTTATGCAAGTATTTGTCTTCGACTTGCTCTATGTCAGTAGTTTGCAAACATCTCTCTTCAGCAGATACTTCAATAGTTATGCAAGTATTTGTCTTCGACTTGCTCTATGTCAGTAGTTTGCAAACATCTCTCTTCAGCAGATTGTGAAGTTTTGTTTGCTCTACTTCAATAGTTATGCAAGTATTTGTCTTCGACTTGCTCTATGTCAGTAGTTTGCAAATATCTCTCTTCAGCAGATTGCAAAGTTTTGTTTGCTCTACTTCAATAGTTATGCAAGTATTTGTCTTCGACTTGCTCTATATCAGTAGTTTGCAAACATCTCTCTTCAGCAGATTGCGAAGTTTTGATTGCGAAGTTTTGTTTGCTCTACTTCAATAGTTATGCAAGTATTTGTCTTCGACTTGCTCTATGTCAGTAGTTTGCAAACATCTCTCTTCAGCAGATTGCGAAGTTTTGTTTGCTCTACTCAATAGTTATGCAAGTATTTGTCTTCGACTTGCTCTATGTCAGTAGTTTGCAAACATCTCTCTTCAGCAGATTGCGAAGTTTTGTTTGCTCTACTTCAATAGTTATGCAAGTATTTGTCTTCGACTTGCTCTATGTCAGTAGTTTGCAAACATCTCTCTTCAGCAGATTGCGAAGTTTTGTTTGCTCTACTTCAATAGTTATGCAAGTATTTGTCTTTGACTTGCTCTATGTCAGTAGTTTGCAAACATTTCTCTTCAGCAGATTGCGAAGTTTTGTTTGCTCTACTTCAATAGTTATGCAAGTATTTGTCTTCGACTTTTGGCTCCGCCAAAATACTTGCCTGATTGAAATGTAGCTCATCCATGCTTTAGTTCGCTGATGACAATAATTTTTAGATAAAGTAAAACCTGTTACTTAATCCATTTAAGAGAAACGGATGAACCACGAACTGACTCTGTTATGAATATTGCTTTACTCAATACTCAGTATTACCGGCAATAATTTACATTTTTCTGTCGCTGCTAGAAAAAGATTATCACGAAAGACTTTTTTGGGTAACCACTCAGGCCTGCTGAGGCGGGACTTTTCATTGATGTAGAAGCCTTAAATGGGTGGAATGCCAAGTCCTTGGTAAAGTTTTGCCTTCCAAGGTTTGTAACTTGGAAGCCCCATTTGAGCGCACATCTTCTATTCGATAAGGTTCATCCCGTCTAGGATTGAGAGTCCCAATGGGTGCTGCACGGCTTGCCTCGTTGTTACGCAATACCAAGTCCCCCACTTGATAAGAATTTGGTCGCACTCGGGAGTTGTAATATTGCGCAATTAAATTTTTGTATTGAGCCATGCGGATATGGGCCCGATCCCTTTTCTCTTACAGTTCGTCCAAATTTATCCATAATTCTTGATTGTTGATTCCGGCAGAGTAACAATCTGTTCGGGTAGAGCTGGAACCAATTTCAGCTGGGATGACTGCCTTAGTGCCATATACCAAGGAAAATGGTGTTTCCTTAGTGGAGATGGATTGAGTAGTTCGATATGCCCATAATACACTAGGGAGTTCCTCTACCCAACTTGCTCCAATCTGATATAAACGTTAACGCAACCCATCCTTAATTGTTCTGTTGGCTAACTCAACCTGTCCGTTAGCTTGAGGATGCGCCACCGAGGTGAATCGTTGTTCAATTTTGAGCTCGGCGCACCAACTCTTAACAGGGTCATCAGCGAATTGTTTCCCGTTATCTGATATAAGAATGTGTGGAAGGCCAAAACGGCATATGATGCTCTTCCTAAGAATTTTTTAATCTAATTTCCCTCTATCGTAGCTAAGGGTTCCGCTTCCACCCATTTGGTGAAATAATCAATAGCCACCACCAAGAATTTGACTGATCCTGGAGCTTGGGGCAGAGGTCCAACAAGATCTATCCCACATTGTACGAAAGGTCAGGGACTTGAAATAGAGGTGAGCTCCTGACTTGGCAAATGTGTCATAGTAGCATTGATTTGGCATGCTGGACATTTTTTGACCAGTTCTTCTGCATCCCGCCGCAGAGTGGGCCAGTAGTATCCAGCAAGATAGCATTTTCTTGCCAACGACTGGGCACCAGAATGATTTCCACAGATTCCTTGGTGCATCTCTTGAAGGATGTAATCTCCTTCCTCATTGGTCACACATTTCAACCAAGGCTGCGAAAATGATTTTTTATATAGGTGATCGTTGAAAAGGGAATACCTGGTTGCCTGCAACCGGAGACGCCGAGCGACACGCTTGTCCTCGGGCTGAACTCCATGCTGTAAGAAATTAATAAGTTCGTCCATTCAGGTGTTGCGAAAATCCACTTGCAGCACTTCGTTTGCATCATAAGCGCGATATTTTACCAGCTCCACAACTATCTTCTTCTCCAAAGTTGTTGAAGTGGACGATGCTAGCCGAGATAACGCGTCAGCTCTCTTATTGGCAGATCTGGAAATATGTTCGATGCTGAAGTGCTCGAATGCCTGTCCGAGCTGTAGCACTTGAGCCAAATATTTTTTCATGTTTTCTTCTTTGGCCTCATAATCCCCATTGACCTGAGAAATAATCAATTGCGAATCACTTCGGGAGATGATTCGTTCTGCCCCTAACTTTCTTGCGAGGCCTAATCCTGCTATGAGGGCCTCGTACTCTGCCTCATTGTTAGTTGATTCAAAATCAAACCGCAAGGCGTACTCAAATTCTTCTTTGTTGGGGTTGATGATTAGGAGCCCTGCTCCACAGCCATCTTTGGAGGAAGACCCATCCACATATAATGTCCATTCAACCACTGGCTTGATATATTCCTCCACGGATATCCCTTCAGTTAAGAAATCTGCTAATACCTGGGCCTTAACGGAAGTTCTTGATTTGTATTGGATATCATACTCTGCAAGCTCTACAGCCCATTTTGTAGCTCGGCCAGATGTATCTGGTCTTGACAAGATTTGTTTTAAGGGCTGATCAGTGACCACTATGATGGGATGAGCTTGCAGGTAAGGCCTGAACTTTCTCGCTGCCACTACGAGTGCTAACACTATCTTCTCAGCGTTAGGATATCTTACTTCGGGCCCATGTAGAATTTTACTGGCGAAATAGATAGGCCTTTGCACATTATCCTGCTCTCTGAGCAGAACCGCACTAACTGCTTCTTTGCATGTTGATAGGTATATATATAGCTCTTCTCCGGGCAGGGGTGAAGTAAGCATCGGCACCTCAGCCAAATGGGACTTTAGTTCGTCGAAGGCTTTTTGACATTGTTCATCCCATTGAAAAGCTGTTCTCTTCTTCAAGACTTGGAAGAAAGGAAGGGATCTCTCAGCATATTTAGATAGAAACCTGCTTGACGCGGCAATTCGGCCTGTTAACCTCTGTACTTCCTTTATGTTCCTAGGGAGATCCATGTTTTGAATAGCTTCAATTTTAGCAGGGTTTGCTTGTACCCCATCTTTGGAAACCATGTATCCCAAGAACTTTCCAGTACGTACCCCAAATGTGCACTTCTTCGGGTTTAGTCTCATGCGCGAGTCTCTCAACACAGTGAAAAATTCCCTTAAGTTTTTGATATACTGATCAAGAGTCTTTGTCTTGATTAGCATATCATCGATGTAGACCTCCATTATCCGGCCAATTTGTTCACTGAACAAGGTATTAACCAGACGTTGATAAGTGGCCCCATCGTTCTTCAATCCGAATGGCATAGTTACATAACAATAAGTATCTGACTCAGTTATGAAAGCAGACTTTTCCTGATCTTCTAATGCCACAAGGATCTGATGATAGCCTTTGAAGGCATCCAAGAAATCGAAGATTTCATGCCCCAGCGTCGAATCTACTAACCTGTCTATTTTTGGTAGCGCGCAACAATCTTTTGGACATGCTTTGTTGAGGTCGGTGTAATCTATGCACATCCTCCAAGACTCATCCTGCTTGGGGACCACTACTGGATTTGCTAACCAGATTGGAAAAAGTACTTCGACGATGAATTTTATATCCAGCAACTTCATGACTTCTCCTTCAATAACTTTATTCCGTTCTGGTGCGAAGTGTCGATTTTTCTGTTTTACTGGCTTTGCCAAAGGATCAACGTTCAGTTTATGCTCAGCTAGATGTGGAGGTATCCCAGGCATATCCTCCGCAGTCCATGCGAAGATAATCGCGAACTCTCTCAGCAAATCCTGCAACTGAGATAGCAATTCAGATGGCATCCAGGTCTCGATTTTTATAACATTTTCAGGTCTGCTTGGAACAAGGATGAAGTCCTGAACTGCATCATCAGACTGTAAGTGTTCCTCATCTGAAGGTATCAGTTCGTCTAAGCTGACTTGCTGAACTGATTCATTCCCCTTAGTAGCTATGGCGTAACAGCTCTGTGCCACTTGTGTATCTCCTTGGATCGTGGCCACTCCCCCTGTAGTGGGAAATTTCATGCTAACGTGCAAAGGTGATACAATGGCCTCTAATGCCATCAAGGCCGGACGGCCCAATATGACGTTGTATGGGGATACATCCCTGACGACCAGAAAGTCTATCCATATGCATCGATAGGCAGGCGGTTTGCCAAAACTACAGCTGAGCGTAACCAGGCCTGCTGGTCGCACTGCAGCTCCAGTGAAATCGTACAAGGACGAGGTAACTGGTTTCATCAAGGAGTCAGGCAAACCAAGCTGCTGATACACCCGATAAAACATTATATTTACGGCGCTGCTGGTATCCACATAAACGCGTCGGACCTGCACAACTTTATCCGGAGGAAGGTGCACACACAGCTCTACCACTAAACCTGCATTGTTGGAGTCTAGAGGAATGGGATCTTCTGGACCATAAGTTAGTTCTCTCGCCATCTTGGCCTTTTTAGCTGGTGGACCTGATGAGGTTCCCGAGGAACTAGGTGCTCTTGGGCCTGAGTGAGGTGGGCCTCCAGAAATTGTATATATAATAGCGTTGACCTGGGCCTGACCTGCAGCCCCACGCCTCCCCTGCTCTCCATCATCTTCATTTCTACGGTGCCGAGGTGGAGATTCTGGACGACATTTGTCTTTCTGGGGATCCCTGTGGTAGTCTGGGCGGTTGTTCAGGCGTAATCGAGGGTCATAAAACTATTTTAAATGTCCCTGTTCAATAAGTCGTTTAATAGCCTGAGCCAGCTGCCTACACTCTTCAGTATCATGCCCGATATCCCTATGGTAGTGGCAATAATACTTAGGATTTCTCTTCATCTTAGGCCCGTTCATGGGCTCTGGTTCTGTCCTCAGACCATCTTTTTCCATGACGGACAGAATATATTGTTGTGAAGCCAATAGCGGTAAGTCTTCAATACCACCTTTATCCTTACCGCTTATTCGATCGAACGTACTGCGCCGATCACGATTTTTTCCTTCATGGCGCCGGTCCTCCTTCTTTGAATTGGGTCGGCTTTCTTGCCGGGCTGAATGCTCGACCTCTCTCTTTAACCTGTTTGCCTCTTCTCCTCGGGCAAACTGGTGAGCCTTCTCCAGGCATTCTGTTAAAGTGGTAGGTCCCTCCTCAGCCAGTTGTGAGAAGAGGCGACCTGCCCGTAACCCATTAATGAAGGCCGCAGCTTTGACGCCTTCATTTCTGTCACTAACTTGCAGTGACTCGTCTGAAAAGCGTTGCATGTATTGCAACACAGATTCGTCTGGACCTTGCCTCAAGGTCATTATATGGGATGAGTTCTTCAAAAACGGGGTACTGGACACAAACTGTGACCTAAACTTCTGTGCCAGCTGTTTGAAAGATTTCACAGATTTTGATAGAAGCTCTTGGAACCATCTCCTGACTTTTCCCTTTAGATACAAAGGGAACGTTTTGCACTGCAATGGGTCAGGGATGTTTTTCAGACTCATTGCAGTTTGAAACTGAAAAAGATGGTCTGTTGGGTCTGTGGTCCCATCATAAGTGTCCATCTTTGGCACCTTAAAACTCATCATCATCATCATCCGTACCCAGTATATCCCAACGACAGCCAAAGCTATCGTCAGGGTCTGGAGAGGGTAAGTGGTGGGCAGACAATACCTCTATCCCAAGGGATAGAGAGTCTGCTTCCAGTGAGACCCCCGGCTCTACCTGCATAAATGACATGATAATAAGGATATGTTGTGCTAGTGTGTTAGTGAGTAAATTCAAGAAATACAAATAAAGGCCTTTCGATATTAAAATACACATCACGTATATATGTACATGTAATGTAAAACAACGGTAAAATATACGCCACCAAGTGGAAAGTCAACCTAAAGTCTAGATAGTGTCTACACCTATCTATATCCCTAAATATACTCTAAAGTGTCCTTATATATGAATTATACCTCGTTAACCTTAATCTTATGTCTCCATGAACTCCTATCCTGGACCATGTCCTTAGAGAGGTGCAAATCTAGTAAGTCGTGTCTTATCTGCTCATCCCAAGTCAGTTTTGGTCTGTCTTTACTCCTGTTTCCCTCTACAATTATGCTTTCAATTGCTCTGACCGACGCCGTTGTCTGTCTCCGCTTGACATGCCCAAACCATCTCAATCTTCCCTCCCTTATCTTATCGGCTATACTAGCCACGCCTAACCTTTCTCGAAACACCTCGTTTCTGATCCGGTCTAGCCTTGTATGCCCACACATCCATCTTAACATTTTCATCTCTGCCACTTCCATCTTCTGTAGTTGTGACTTCTTGATCGCCCAGCAGTCTGTCCCATATAACATTGCTGGTCGCACTGCCACCCTATAAAATTTTCCCTTTAATTTAGTTGGGAAATTTTTGTCACACAGCACCCCTGAGGTCGCCCTCCATCTACACCAGCCTGCTTGAACTTGATGTGCTACATCATTATTTATGTCGCCATTCTGCTGCACAAATGATCCTAAGTACTTAAACTTACTTACCTGTGGTACCACTTGACCATCGATGGTGAGTTGGCTATCCTCACTGTCTGCTACGCCGCTGAAATTGCAGTGCAGATACTCGGTCTTAAAACTGTCGGGTGCTAAATATTCTGCTATATCCCAGGAGAAAGGACTATCCTGGACTGCTTGCACAAACTCTTGCCTGTGCTCTTCATAGTACACCCTCGGCCTGCGAGGGACTTCTTCGTCCTTGGGGACACTTTTCAACGATTTTGACCTCACATTCAAGTGAGGTCTAGACGTATGCTCCGAATCCACGGCTGGAGCCTTGAAACTATGTCTTCTAGCATCCGCCATGAATCCTTTATGCGGTCTAGTAGAGTGACCCTATGATACTTCTCTCTGAGGAGGAGGTGGATCAGCCTCCATATTCTGCACCTCCGGCTGCTTGCCTTTGAGGTGCCGTACCATGGCTTCGAACATTTCCATGTTCTCAGCAACGTATTTCATCGCTTTCTCCCTCACTTCCTTTGAAGTTTCAGGGTTAGAATCAGGATTAGGCATAGGAGATTCAGGCACCCGAGAAACCTGTTCTAGGGCAGCTGAACGTGTAACCATGCATCGTGGAGGATTGGATGACTCACCCAAACATTCTCGTCCACCTTTTGTCATAAACAATCGTCGGCTGTTTTAAGCTTGAGCTTTTTATTGGATTAAAGGACTAAAGTGGCCCTCCTTCTAACGCCAAATGATGAAGCCGGATCTTCACCAAGGGTCTAGATGACCTCGAAACAGATTCGCCAGTTAACTTGAAGAGTTGTTAATTGGGATCGAAAGTGTGTAGCTGGAATAGCGCCAACTGTCCTGCACAACGAAGCACAGGTCAGAGGTCCCGGGGGTTGGTTCCGGGAAAAACCCTCCAACGCTTAAGTCAGTTTGGGCCATATCTTACTGAGATTATAATTTTAAAGGTGAGCTAAGAATTTCTCACCGTATTTGCCGAGGAGCCAAGTGTATAAATTGGCTTTAGGGTCTGAAAGATCGAATCCCCACTTTGTCTTCATCAGCTGGCTTTTATAAATCTTTTTCCGCTTTTAGCTCCTGATAGTGGATTATGATAGGACGCTTACTTGGGACAGAGAGCCTAGGAAGCTGTAGGTCTGCTGATATGATCAATAGCCTGACTGATGTGACTAATAGGCCGGATGTTATAACCTTAGCGTGCTCAGGAAGAATACCCAGCTGTAACCACTATATTTGAATTGCACCTCTGTCCGAGGGTCCCCCGAAGTATTATCGTGTTGGGTTCATTTGCTGTGGTACACAGCTGAACTCTGCCGAAGTGCGGGACTTGCTGTGGTACACAGCTGATCTTTGCCGAAGTGCGTGATTCGGCCTTGTCCCACGGAAATAGTCTAAAGTGCGGTATCTGTATATAGGATGATGCTGATGCCGAAGTGCACACCGTAACACATTCTTTGATGTTATAGGGATGCTATGATGATCTGCTGAGGTGCCGCTGAGGCTGAACATCCATTCTTAAGTGCTGAACTGCTGAACTACAGTACTTGGCGTGCTGGGCTATTGGGATTAAACCGTCGACTGTTGTTGACTAACAGACGATTCAGTTATGGTTTATCAATGTTCATACTTGAATTTGAGTTTTTCATATCTATTCATTAATTAATAGCTGATTTATTTATTCAAAATACTATAAGCAACACTTATTGATTTCACTTCAGAATTCCATAATAGCCTATTCTTTTAGAATCTTTTAGAAGTACTATTGATCCGAACTCTAAACAACCCGAACTGTTTTTTTTCTTAATAATTTTTTAAATATTCATCATCGAATATACTTTATCAATATGTATAATTCAGATGTGATCCTTTCTCTATAGGTCTCAAAATTCGAATGACTTGCTCGAGACACACACTAACAATAAAAAATTCTAAAGACAAACGTAATCAAGCATTGGCCAAAAAATTTTCTGTCGTTTGATACAAATGCAAGCATCCTATTCCAATCTTTACGAGAAAATTAAATCATGGGACTAGAAGACTGCGGCTATGACGACACAAAATACACTTGATAAAATTCAACAATTTCTGCAAAGTGAATGAAAAACTTTTCTTCATTGATTCAATCCGGTTAAAAAGCTTTCTCTTATAATACACGATAATCTCCTAACTATGGTAAACAAATAATTACAAGATTTGATTTGATTTAGCTATGACCCTGATTTGATGCTCCCAAATAAGGTAAGATTTGATTGCTTCCAAATAAGGTAAAATTTGATTGATTTCTTTCCATCACTCCCCATCAAGTTGATCATTGGGACTTCCGATGCTCAACTTGCGTAACGATGTTTCGAACACTTGTCCACTGACTGCCTTGGTGAGAATATCTGCCAGCTGGTCTTCTGATCGCACAAAAGGTATCTCAACCACTCAGGAGTCTAGCTTTTCCTTAATGAAATGTCGATCAATCTCTATATGCTTTGTTCTGTCATATTGTACTGGACTGAGATCCTTATCGCCGCCTGGTTATCGCACTTTAGCTTGACTGGCTGTCGTACTTGAAACCCTAACTCTTTTAGCAATTTGCTAATCCATAAGACCTCCATAATTCCTTTGGAGATTCCTCAGAACTCAGCTTCAGCGCTTAACAAGGCCACCATCTTTTGTTTCTTACTTCGCCAAGTGACAAGATTTCCTCCTACTTGCGAGAAATACCCAGATGTTGACCTTCTGTCGCTTAGACTCCCAGCCCAATCAGCATCAGTAAAGACCTCTACCTCTAAGTGTCTACGATTTCTGAACCACACTCTTGTTTCTGGTGTTCCCTTTAAGTATTTCAGGATTCGCATTACGGCTCCCATGTGATCTTCTTGAGGTTGATGCATAAGATGATTGACTACCCCAACTGCATATGCTATATCCGGACGTGTATGAGATAGGTTGATTAACTTTTCGACAAGCCTTTGGTACTGCTCTTTATCTACCATGGGTGCTCCTTCCTTAATTTGGAGTTTCTGACTTGTCGCAACAGGAGTTTCACTCGGCTTGCAGTCCAACATCCCTGTCTCGGTCAGCAAATCTAACGTGTACTTTCTCTGTGATATGAACAACCCTTTCTCTGATCGAATTACCTCTATTCCAAGAAAATATTTCAGCTCCTCTAAATCTTTCATCTCAAACTCAAAGAACAAACTGGCTTGAAGTTGTTCCATTTCCTCTTTGTCATCTCATGTAAGGACCATATCATCCACATAGATTATAAGACACGTAACTAACTTACCTCTTCATTTGATGAAGAGCGTGTGATCCGCATTACTTTGCTGAAATCCATTCTTTTTCATAACCTGTGTAAATCTCCCAAACCACGCCCTTGGTGACTGTTTTAACCCATAAAGTGCTCGTTTGAGTTTGCATACTTCATTCTTCCCAAAGCTTTGTACGAACCCAGGTGGTGCCTCCATATAGACCTCCTTATTCAATTCCCCATGCAAAAAGGCATTTTTGACATCAAACTGGTGTAACGACCAATTTTTATTGACAGCGATAGAGAACAATACCCGGATAGTGTCATCTTGGCAACCGGAGAGAAGGTTTCTGAGTAATCAATCCCGTACGTCTGAGTGTATCCTTTTGCTACCAGTCTGGCTTTGTATCGTTCAATCGTGCCATCAGCTTTATATTTTACTGTGAACACCCATCGACAACCAACTGGCCTCTTTCCTTTCGGAAGATCACACTTTTCCAACGTGTTATTTTTTCGGAGCGCCTCCATTTCAGTCTCCATTGCTTCTTTCCACTCCCTTTGCTGAAAAGCTTCATTAACATTTTGCGGTAGTTTTTCGGCATATATTGAAGAGAACAGTGTTTTTCCTTTGTCTGCTATGGCCACATTTACTGGATAGCTCCAACTTCGTGCTCTCGGCTCCGGTGAATATCGTTGAGGTAGAACACCTCGGTTCCGCCTTGGGGGAAATACCTGTACTTGAGATACCTGCGGCTTGGCTTGAGGGTCAGTATGTTCGGTGGACTCAGGAAAGTCAGCTAACGGAATGGAAACAATAGTATCAGAAGGAATAATGGGATGGACTGATTCACTTACATCTTGTAGGATATCCAAAGATGGAGGCTCACTGGACAATGGCATATGAGTATCAGACCCTTCTACCTCGGACTGGGCATGCTCGGTGGCGCCACCTGCCTGTCCTTGTTGGTTAGCCTCAGACATTCTGAGGTTGTGTAACTAGTCGAGAGGCTCACTATGATGCTCCCCCTGAGCCTCAGTACTGGTGGCAAAGTAATACTCGGTTTCAACAAAGACACAGTCAAGAGTAACATGGACTCGGCGAGTGAGAGGATTATAGCCGCGATAGCCCTTTCGGTGAGTAGCATACCCAACAAAGACACATTTGGTGGCACATGGGTCGAGTTTAGTGCATTCATGTTTTGGAATATGAATGTAGACAGTACATCCAAAGATTTTAGGTGGAAGTGTCAGAACGAACGGAATACTGACATGTTTGGCTAGTGTTTGTATGAGTGTTTGTTGATTCAGAGAGCGGGTGGGCAAGCAATTTATGAGGTAGGCTGAGGTAGCAATAGCTTTGGGCCAGAAACTTTTAGGGACATGAGCCTCGATCATCATGGCTCTTGCCATTTCTAGTAACAGTCGATTTTTTCTTTCCGCAGCTCCATTTTGTTGTGGAGTGTTAGGACATGTGGACTGGTGAATAATTCCATGATTTTGAATAAATAACTGTAATTGTTGAGACATGTATTCACCCCCATTATCGGAGCGTAAGATCTGAATTTTTTTATGAAATTGAGTCTCAACCATGTGAAAAAAATTGATGAATTTAGTGGAGACATCAGACTTATGATGCAAAAAGTAGACCCATGTCATACGAGAATAATCATCGACAAACATGACAAAGTATCGAAAACCTTGTGGAGTAGAGAATGGTGCGGGACCCCACACATCAGAAAGAATTAACGAAAAACAATTATCAACTCGAGTATTATTGGGGCGAAACTTGCCCTTATGGTGTTTTGCAAGAATATAAGTATCACATATAATCTGTTTAGGGAATGAGGTAAATAAGGAAGGAAACAAAGTACAGAGATACCCAAAGGAATGGTGACCCAGGCGACGGTGGTGACCTAGTCGACGGTGCCACAACCACAGTTGTCTATCAGCCGTCCGGTAGGCAAGCATGGACCAACCCTGTTGAGCAACCTCCTCCATGTAGTACATACCTTTCCTCTCAATGCCACGCCCAATGATCTCCCTCGTATGAATATCTTGCAAAAGACAAAAATCAGTATATATCAGGGCTACGCAATTTAATTGCTGTGTGATGTGACTAAGAGATAGTAATTTAGAGGACATGCCAGGGATATAAAGGCAATTATGGAGGTGTAGGGTGGGTGAAAGTGTAATTGTGCCACTGCCTTGGACTGGAATCAATTCTCCGCTTGCGGTTTCAATGTGGGTTTTGTGAGGTTTGGTGGAATCGAAATGGGTGAAATCCTGTGGGTCAAAGGTCATGATGTCAGTGGCTCCACAATCTAGAATCCACGGAGACTAAGTATGGTTAGATTGTTTGGATGACGGTTTATTATGAGGGGTATTTGTGTAATTTACTGGAGCTGAGTGAATGTGAGCCGCATGGGTAGTTTGGTGGACATTTTATGGGACAGGAGGGTATTTCTGGAATAGTGGGGATTTTAGGGTGTGGGGTTATTTTAAAAGCCTCAACCCTACCTGACGCGCCGTCCATTTCTTGGGGAGACTCCAGGCTGCCGCTGTTCGATTCTCTCTGCCCCTCTTTCTGCGATGCCCTGCTGTGCTCCATTCCCTCGCCATTTTTGTTGGTACTGGAGCTAGCAGTCTCTCCATTGCTGGTACCTACCACAAGAGCACTTCTGCCCACTCCATCTGCATTCTTCTTCTCCTCTGGTTTGCTTCACCAATCTGGGTATCTCACGATTTCGCAACAATCCTTCTTTGTATGTTTTTGCTTCCACAGTGAGTACATACAAGCTTGCTTTTGTCTTCTTCCCCGCGTGATGATGCTGTTGAGTGTGGGGGAAGGGGTTCAGTTTTCCGGCCATCTTTGCCCCTTGTGCGCAGTCCTGCTCCTAACCCCCCCTGTGATGAGTCTCCCGTCTCTGAGGGGCCGCCTCTGATGAGTTGCATGCATGATAATACACGATAATCTCCTAACTATGGTAAACAAATAATTACAAGATTTGATTTTATTTAGCTATGACCCTGATTTGATGCTCCCAAATAAGGTAAGATTTGATTGCTCCCAAATAAGGTAAGATTTGATTGATTTCTTTCCATCAATTTCAACATAGAAGCTTCAGGTGAAATGGGTCCTGACATATCGACAATCAAGGCGACAATACATAATTAGAAGTGTATTGTGTATACACGAGTACTTGCATGGTCTAATAACAATACATAATTAGAAGTATATTATGTATACACGAGTACTTGCATGGTCTAATAACAAGATGAGAGATAAGACATTGACAATCAAGGCTATTAGAGTCACATTTACATCTACCGGTTACTATATTTGGCAATGGAGGAACAAGAAAATGTTCGAGGGCATTACTCTATCTCCTAAGGATAGCGTCTATCGTGTCTGCACACATGTGTATAGAGTAATGTACATGATATTTCCGCATTTGATACACCAGTAGATTATATTAGTATAGGAGACATTACAGTTTTTTCTAAACTCAACGACTATCTTTAAGACTGTATGTCTTCTCACTTTTCTTCATCGACTAAGGACTGAGGGCAAGTCTTCTAAGCCTAATTGTTATATCCTATTATCATGATGTTCTTTGTATTTTAGATAACATGGTTAGTATCATATTCAAGTGCGGGATTATTTCGTGCTGAATTACGTATTGGATCCTTTTACACGAGTCCAATGCTACTTTAAGATCCTGGCAAATTTGTATTACTTGGACATATACGTTTATGTTAAGTTGCTATCAAATTTTGGTATGTTACAAATTGGGTCCTAGGTACTTGCGTAGTATTCATCTTATGCTTTTGGTTCTCCCTAGTACATCCAGTTCGATGTATTGTATGTAGGTCATGATAGTGTAGTATGTTATGTACGTCTTTATGTTGCATTGGCTGACGGATCTTTGTACGAGCAGCATCCCCTATATGCATAGACATTCGCCATGATCGATTTGATCGTGTGTATTTCTGTGTTTATGACATTTGCATTTTCCCAAAAAAATTATGTAATTATCACTTTAAAGTGTATTATGATAGAATACACATCTAGCATTATTTTATATGTAGGATCTACAATATGTCATTAAATAAGACAATGTAGTTTATCATTTGCACACTTTATTTTGACATTCAAATTAAGTAGGTGATATGTCATTGGATCGAGTGGTCGGCATGCAGTGTTATCTATTCCGTTCGGGTTCTTTTTACAGAAATGTTTGGATTGGGGACAAAGGAAAGACTTTCCTCAGACACATCGACTCGTAAAAATTGTATGAGAAATTTGTATGAAGATGGGATTGCTTAATTGCATGTGAAAAGTTAAGACAAAGTTCCATGCAGTAAGCTCAGATTCAGATACAATACTTGTGCATGTTCTGACATAGTGATTTGCCTATAGGAGACATAAATATGGTTTATTACCATATTCCAAAACATAGCCTATAGCCGAATGCGTTCAAGTTACCCAATAATCTCTGTCTCATATATAGAGAGGCATACACGCATATACATATATGATAGTCCAAACGAGTGTCGAGTCTAAAAGAATTTGTATTCATTCTAGTTGAGAATAATTTACAGAGTTGTTCTCTATTTATAGGAGTGTTTTTCTGCCTAACAGTACTATTTTACCACTTACAGTAGTTACTGTTTATCTATGGTAAATTCTAACTTATAAGGTAACGGCTAGTTACCTGTTCAGCTCAGCTATGTACAGTAAAACTAAGTTACAATATTTACAAAGTCTGGCAGGTCGGCCAAAGTGTTGCCCTGTGCTTCACCTCGTCACCTCGGCTCAGCACATTTTACTTAGCTTGTTTTGGTCTTGTGCTTTACCTCGTCATCTCGGCTTAGCATCTTTAGTTTATTCTTTGTTCCATGTTGTTCACCTCAGCTTGTCCTTAGTTCAACACGGCTACCCTTCACCCTTCATCCTCTTTAGGCCAGCTCAGCTCAGCTCAGCTGACAGTAGTCTTCCAGCATGTTGGTTGCCTAGATCAGGTTGACTGACCTGAGTTCAGTTCAGCTCGGTGGACCTATTTCCACACTCCCCATCAAGCTTAATGTATATATTTATACAATCATGCTTGGACACTAAGTACTGGAAAATACTGATTGAGACTGGTTTTGTGAGAATGTCATCTATTTGATCCTTAGTGGACATATATACTAACCTGACCTCATTTTCCTCTATCTTTTCTTGGATAAAATGTGTGTCAATTTTCACATGCTTCGATTTATCATGTTGAACTAGACTCTCTGCATGCTTATTGCAGAGACACTGTCGTAGTAGATTTGAATTGGTAAAGCTTGCCTTTATATGAAGGCCTTCAAGTACTCTCCTGATCCAAATCCCTTCACATATTCCTAATGTAAGTGCCCTCAGCTCCGCTTATGTACTACTTCTCGATACTACAGGTTGCTTCTTGCTTCGCTATGTAACCAGGTTTCTCCAAAGAAATGTTACATAGCCTGTAGTCGATCTCATGTCAGTTTTGAATCCAGCCCAGTCTGCATCTGTAAATATCTTGATACTACGATCCGTGCTTTTTCTGAAACAGAGTCCTTGTCCTGGTGTATTCTTGAGGTACCTGAAAATTCTAAGTGCAGCTTGAAAATGCTCATTAGTAGGACTGTGCATATATTGTGATACAAAACTAACTGCATAACATATATCTGGCCTGGTGTGTGATTGATAGATTAACTTTCCAACTAGTTTTTGATAACTAAGTTTATTGGTTGGAGCAGTATCCCACTGCTCTCTTGGTTTATGTCCAGGTTCTACTGGAGTTTTTGCTGGTTTGCATCCAAGCAAATCAGTTTTTTAGAAGATCAATAATGTACTTTCTTTGTGAAATAAACATTCCCTCTTTGTTCCTAGCAATTTCTATTCCTAGAAAATATCTTAACTTACATAGATCCTTCATTTCAAATTGCCCTCATAGTTGTTTTTTAATATTGTTTATGCCGAGGTCATCATTCCCAGTAATTATGATATCATGTACATGTACTATTAGTTAGTATGGTCAGCTCTCCCTTAGGTGAAACTTTGGTAAACAGTGTGTGATCACTATGATTTTGGCTAAATTTCAGGTCGGTTACTACTTTAATGAAGGTCTTGAACCAAGTCGAGGTGATTGCTTCAGCCCATATAATGATTTTCTTAACTTGCAGCCTTTATCCTTATTTGTTTCATTATTAAACTCTGGTGGAATGCTCATATAAACTTCCTCAACCAAATCTCCGTTCAGAAAAGCATTTTTTACATCTAGTTGATAGAGTTCCCAGTCTAGATTTACCGCTATAGAGAAGTTGACCAGAATGGTGTTCAGTTTAGCCACTGGTGCAAATGTTTCTAAGTAATCTACTCCATATGTTTGTATGAAGCCTTTAGCCATTAATCTTGCTTTATATTTATTTACTGTTCCGTTATTGTTATGCTTAACTGTGAAAATCCACATACACCCTACTAGTTTTATAGTAGCCGAGGTGGGAGTCAATTCCCATGTTTGATTCTTTATTAAGTAATTCATTTCTTCATTTACTGCGTTTCACTATTCAGTTCAGCTTAGTGCTTCTTCTATTTTTTTAGGTACAATGTTATCATCAAAGAGCATACGAATGTTTTAAAGTTTGGGTTCAACTTATTGTAGGATATATACTCTTCTATTGGGTATTTAGTGCATACATGATTCTTAGTGCATTCCCGAGTTCCTTTCCTTAGTGCAATTGATCTATTGCCTATTTGGGTTTCATGGTCATACTCATCTGTTTCTTCGGCTGTGTCTTCGGCTGTTAGCTGTATTTGTTCTGGTACATCAGTTCAGTTACTACTTTCTGGGACTTCCTGATAATAGGAGACTATTGGAGAATTAAGTACAGATTGGGAATTAGCCTCGCTGACCTAAGATAGTTGGTTGCCGAGCTGCGGTGTGCAGCTCTGCAGAATTTTCAATTCTGAACTGGAAAGAGTTTTCTCTACAGTGTCTACTATTTTCCAGTATTCGTTATTTCTTGAATTGTTTGTTTCACTTAATGGTTTGTAGAATGCATGTCTTTCAGCAAAGGTAACATCGAGTGTCACAAACATTCTTTTATTGGTTGACATTAACACTTATAACCTTTCTGTGATCCTGAGTATCCTAGGAAGATGTACTTAATTGATCTAGGATCCAATTTTTCTCTAAAACTTGGCTGAATATGAACGTATGTTGTACACCCAAATAGTTTGAAAGGTAGCTCAGAGAGTAGCTTAGTATGAGGGTAATGATTGAGAAATATATCTCTAGGAGTTTTAAATAACAAGAATCTGGACGCCATTCTGTTTATAAGATAAGTGGCTGTAAGGAGAGCTTCACCCAAGTACTGTTTGGGTACATTCATGCCAAACATGATAGCTCGAGTTACTTCAAGTAGATGCCTATTTTTCCTTTCAGCAACTCCGTTTTGTTGAGGAGTATAGGTACATGTGGTTTGGTGATAAATACCATTTTCATGCATAAATGTTTCAATATTGATGTCTAGATATTCATTTCCATTGTCTGATCTAAGTGTTTTAATGATGCAGCCAAACTGATTTTTAATAAGTGATACATATCTCTTAAATACTTATCCGACCTCACTTTTATTTTTTAATAGGTATACTCATGTCACTCTAGTATGGTCATCCACAAAGGTTAAGAACCATCTTGCTTCATTGATATTATTTACTTTAGATGGTCCCCATATATATGAGTGGATGAGATTAAAAGGTGTAGATGACTTGTATGTTTTAGCTGGATAATTCTGTTTAGTGTGTTTAGCTAGTTGACATGTCTCACAAGTAATATCTTTAAGGTCAGCAGGGCTGAACAACTTTGGCATTAATTGTTTTAACTATACAAAATTGGGATGGCCAAGTCTGTTATGCCATAACAAAATTTCACCTATACATGGATTTCTAGGGTGGAAAATACTAGTGTCTTGGTCACTTGGCAGCTCGGCTGAGCTTATTAATGTTCTGTTTTCAGACTCCAGTATGTATAGGCATGCTCTATTCCTAGCACTGTCAATCATCCCCTTCACTTTGTTTTCCTAAAAATAACATTCTGTGGATGAGAAGCAGGCTAAGCAGTTATTATTCCTAGTGAGTTTTCCAATAGATAACAAATTGAAACTTAGACTAGGTACATGCATGACACCTCTCAGTGTGATTTTGTTGTTAATTATAGCATAGCCTATTCCGACAACTTCTAAAGTAATTCCATTTGCGATTTTTACCTTCTTAGGTATAGAAAATAAAGCAATAAGAGTTTAAAAGGGTACCATTGTTGGCCATGTGGTCAGTTGCCTCGGAGTCAATGGTCCATGAACTGCTAGAGCTTGGCTGGATGTAGTCTGCCATAGTTGCCTGGTGCAGGTCATCTCGGCTCCCTTGTCTGTTTAGCAAATTGATAAGAGTGGAAATCTGATCATTTGTAATCACTTCAGCATCGGCTACTTGGACCGGGCTGAGGTGGGATGTGTTTGACTGAGCTGCTCCAAGTTGAGTTGTACTACTTACCTGATGTGCAGCACTGTGTCCAGCAGTGAATGGTTTTTGTTGTGGTCTACAGGGTGCATTGCTGGTCTTTAGAGGTGGCTTTCTTTCTCAGACCAGCTTTGCTTGTAATTTCCAACAGTCATCGACTGTATGACCTTCCTTTTTGCAGTACTTGCATATTTTACCCTCAGTAGAGGTAAAGTGTCTTTTAACAGCTAGTCTAGAGGTTTCTGCTGGCTATTCAGAGCTGAGGACGCCACGTTTGTAGATCCTCCCATCATGACCTTCTTTCGGCTTTCTTCGTTTTTAATTTCGACGAAGGCAGCCTTCAAGTTCAGTAGTGGTTTTGTACTCAGAATTCGACTATGTGCAATGTCGAACTCTGGGTTTAGTTCAGTCAGGAAGAGAAAAACACGCTTCTTTTCTGTTATTTCTTTATAGAGTGTAGCATCAGTGATGCAGGACCACTGATGTGCTTCAAAAGTGTTAATCTGCTGCCACGCTTTTGTCAGAAGTTTGTAGTATTTGTGGACAGTCAGACTGCCTTATTTCAGCTTATGAAGATGAGGTATGAAATCCTGAGATGTTATCATGCTTGGAATACATCTCTTTGACTGCAGCCCCGATCTCTGCTGCAGTATTATGCGTCATGAAATCGTCATAAATGTCTTGCTGCATAGATTGTATCAGCCATGACATAATCATACTGTTCTCAGACTTCCATAATAGGAAGTTTGCATCAGTTTCATATGAGACATGGGCTATCATATATAAGTAATCCTCCTTGCTTTTACCGATAATGAACATCTCTACTCCTCGAGACTATGAGAGGTAGTTGTCTCAGTTGAGTTTGTGGCTAGTGATGACAATGGAGGAATCATCTGTCAGTTGGAGAACACGCTACACTCATGATGAATGTTTAGAAGTGGAGGTGGCTTCTGTATATTCAGCAATGCTGAGTAGTCATTTTGAAAAAATTTTAAGAATTACAGAGAATAGAGTATAGGGATTGTAGATATTTTGAATCAGAATCGCTTTGATACCATGTCGAGTATTGAAAGAATTTGTATTCATTCAAGTTGAGAATAATTTACAGTATTGTTCCCTATTTATAGGGGTATTTTTCTGCCTAACGGTACTGTTTTACCACTTGCAGTGGTTACTGCTCATCTACAGTATATTCTGACGTATAAGGTAACGGCTAGTTACCTGTTCAACTCAGCTATATACAATAAAACTAAGTTACAATATTTACAAAGTATGGCAGGTCAGCCAAAGTGTTGTCATGTGCTTCACCTCGTCACCTAAGCTCACCATATTTTACTTAGCTTGTTTTGGTATTGTGCTTTATCTTGTCACCTCGGTTTAGCACCTTTAGTTTATTCTTTGTCTTCCAGCATGTTGGTTGCTTAGATCAGGTTGACTCACCTGAGTTCAGCTCGATATTTCAGTTCAACTCGGCTACCTATTTCCACACCTGAGTCTTGGTAATTGAATTACCGTTATAATTAGACCATGACGCTATTTCACGCATTTGTAAAGAGAGAAGAGGGGGGGGGTGGGGGGTGAAAGAGAGAGAAAAACAACATGTCACCAGTCTGTAGACCTCGGGGAACAAGGTGTGAATGTACGAGCATTAGATGATCCACTCGGCACCCATAATTTGCAAACCAGTTAGCCGACTGGTTGGCCTCTGAAAGATATGAGTGATAGACAAGTGCAGAAAATAAGCAACTCCGTAATTTTATAAACCAAATGAATAAGCCTCCAGTGAACTACCTCCTTATCCAAAAGCAGTAGAGCAACCTTAGAATCAACTTCTACTTCAATATGTGTTGCCTCGATCCTGGCATAATTCCAAACCATCATGTAGAGCTAAAAGCTCAGCATAAATGGAAGACGTGTATTCATAGAGAGAAGCGAATGCAGCCTGCAAATGACCATAGCAATCCCGAAGCAAACCTCCACCACCCGCCTGTTGAACGCTACTCTTAAATGCCCCGTCTATATTTAGTTTCAACCTTTTTTTCCCGCGGACGCATCATTGAACCACACCGTGACTGAGTCGGAAAGGACCTCGACTCCTCATACCCCAAACTTGCACTAATTCTGCATTAGGGATCACTTGTAACGTTACCGCCCTCTTTCAACTTTATGCTCTCCCTGTAGGCCACCCCTACAGCCCTTCCTCTAAACCACGTGTCACGTGTAAATTCTCATAGCCCTTGGGGATGAGAGGTTCCGGACCCATCCGCATCACCCTGCCATTGGCTAGGGCGTAAAATCCTTGCACACGCCAAGTATTTCAAAAACATCTCCACTTGATAAATGACTTGCACAGGAGACATGGAATTCGTTCATGGCGGGCTGCATTACAAGCTAACCGTGAGAAATATATGATAGTCACTGGTACAATCAATCGTACGTGCCCCGTTTTGCAAAAATCTCCGGAATATCGCCAACACCGTAGCTCATGCGGTACAGAGAGGCAGTAATATGAAAAATACCAAAGAGACGTGCATAATGGTGTCATACATAAGAGGCCACGGCACCATGTATAAAAAGATGAGCAAAGTTTCCTCAGCGTGACAACAAGAACATTTAGAAGCTATCGCTATTCCATGACTCCGAAAAACCACATCCAACGAAAGCCAGGCACGAACAGCGGGCCATACAACCATCGACATCTTTAATGAAATGGCACAATGCCAAATTCACTGAAAACACTTGCTTCAACATCATATTTTATTACTTCTCTCCAAGCTGATTTTAATGAAAACCGCCCAGCGGAAGAAGGCTTCCACACCAAAACGTCCATCCCTTCAGCAATGGGCACTTGCGCCAATAGGGACACAAGGTTGTCAGGAAGAATAGCCTGCAAATTACCCAAATGCCATCTTCCTTGATCAAGAAACTCAGCCACTGGAGAGTCGGGATGGGTCATCAATACCAAATGATCATCCAAAGGCCCAGTCCCCATCCAATGGTCATGTTTAAAAGATACAAGTCCTTCACTAAGCTTCCAGAAAATCTTGTTTTCCACATCCTCTCGAACTCGCATCATACGCTTTCAAGTATTTGATGCTGCCACGGACGACTGAACCAACATAGATGAAGTTGCATACAATATTTTAACGACGACAAAGGCACTCCAAAATAAGTGAGAGGCAAATAAGACTCCTGAAAGCCCATGACCGCCTGAATAATGGCTCGTCTTGCTGGCGTAGCTGAACTTCTCACTCGGGAAAGAACTTCTAGAGAAGTTCACCATCTGTCCGGAAATGAGCTCATATTGACAAAGAAAGTCAACCACAGAATTCAAGCAGCAACAACAATAACATTAGTCTATTGTCTTAGAGGCTTCCGTCTATGACGAGTATGGGGGTCTGATGTATGCAACCATACCCATGTGTTAGAAATACGCAGAGGTGGTTTCCGATTACCCATAATGATGCATCAAGAACATTTGCTCCAATTACAAAAACTGGCAATGTCACCCGCACAGGAAAGAGCAGAGAGACGCATTCTCACACCAGTCTTAAAACCAAAATTGACATTAGACGCAAAATAAGCATCCAAGCCACCGACAAAATATTCCACCGCTATCATAAGCAAAGCCGGGGAAATTTGATCTCTTGACGAACACCACGCGAAGATTAAAAAAATAAGGGAAAATTACCTTTACCTCCCTTGTGGTTTGGCTAATTCGCCAAAAATTTCCCTTTGTTTTGAAAATAGACCTTTACCTCCCCTCTAGTTTGGGTTAAAGTGATTTCCGGCGAACTCCAACCAAACCATAGGGGGTTGTGTTGGCCGGAAACCACTTTAACCCAAACTAGAGGGGAGGTAAAAGTATATTTAGCCAAAGCACAGGGGAGGTAAATGTAATTATCCCTTAAAAATATTATCACAGTTGATTTTTCAATCTATCGTATTATATTATTTTATAAAATAAAATAAAAAATAATAATACATGTATTATAATACCAATATACAAATGTTACGACTCTTATTTTCTTTCCATCAATATCAATGTGAACCACGACAAATTTTACTACCACGATTTGATGACTCATAGATGAAAAATAACTAAGAATGTAGTCAAATTCAGAACGCACATTGTAAAACATTATGTAACAAAAATCCATAGGTCCACAACCCATGCAAAAAGCTCATAAATGGGTTGCCAACTCATGATGTGGTGGTATGCACCCATTGGAAGGAAGCAAATATTCTGGACAGGAAGATGTACGATGATACATATACAACAGTGTTGTTATTCTTTTCACGTGGCCATCACATTAGCTTTGTTTGATTGCTTCGTGTTGAGTTGAGCACAAATTTTACTACATACTCCATAAATTTCAGAAATACATGTTAATAATTTAACATGTAGAGATTACATATATAACAAAAAAGTTAAAGTGAACAGAATAATAGATACGCTATCAATAGTTTATCAGACATGAAAGTGAACAAGGATAATGGGACATTGACTGGCATTCTCCTAAAAAGCCGCTGATAATTGGTCTATAAAACGTCGTTCTCGCTGCACCAGTCTTCCGCGTTTGCACAGGGTCTGGAGAAGGGTCGGATCGTTTCGCGATCTGATGTATGCAGTCTTACTCTATACTTTATGCAATAGGCTATTTCCACGGCTCGAATCAGTGACCTCAATGTCACAAGCGCAGGTTTAACCAATGGAGGGTAGCTAGGTTGATAACAAAACAAAAGTCGATGAAAAGTACCCTCTAAAGTGGAGGAGCTAGTGAGCAGTAGTTTTAAAAGTTAATAATTCGAGATATTTACCCTTACCTCCCCTGTGGTTTGACTAATTCGCCAAAAATTTTCCTGTGGTTTGGCTAAATAGACTTTTACCTCCCCTTTAGTTTGGGCTAAAGTGGTTACCGGCCAACACATACCCCTATGGCTTGAACGGAGTTGGCCGGAAATCACTTTAACCCAAACTAGAGGGGAGGTAAAGGTCTATTTTCAAAACACAGGGAAATTTTTGGCGAATTAGCCAAACCACAGGGGAGATAAAGGTAATTATCCCAAAAAATAACCCACAGGCTGGTTATTAACAAGCACCAAGAACCAACAGTTAGAAAGACATCAGTGCATTAACTGCCGCCAACCTGTAGAAAATCAAATAATTGAAGAATTTTAAGGTGGCCTGAATTTCTTGAAATATCAGAATAGCAGTCAAGAAACAATTATCAGCATGAGACACAAGCTGAGGAATAAACGAAAAATCAGCCCCTCGCAAAGCATCCGAGTTCTCAGCATCCTCCCCAAAAAGAGCAGCAAAGTAATCATGAATAGAATTTTGTTAGCCAACCTATCATCGAGCCACATCCCATTATCACATATCCTATGAATTTTCTGACGAACAACCTTATTACAAGCCAAAGAATGAAAAAAAAAAAAAAAAGG
>AP025041.1:38337735-38541300 GCA_036186865.1 Eustoma russellianum | reverse complement strand
AAAAAAAAAAAAAAAAGGAAGAATTACAATCCCCTTCTTTGAGCCTCTTGACTCTACTGCGTTGGTTTCAAAAGACTTCCTCCCTCCCAACCAACCATTATATTGTGCGCACAAGAGATAAATGCATGCGAGACTGAGCATCCTGTCGGTACTCATGTTCGTGCTCCCACAAGGCGACTGAATCTTCAAAAGTTTTTAATTGAGAAAATAAATTCCCAACGTAAGATGATTCCAACTAGACAAGCAACCCGTGTCTAATCAGAATAGTTATCATTATTTTGCCATATTTGTTGATGATTTGTCTAATTATACTTATTAAAACACATATCTGAGGTACCTGAGAAATTCGTCGAGTTTTATTGCATGATTCATATACAGTTTGATTAAAAAATTCAAATCCTTTGTTTCGATAATAGAGGAACTCTTGCAAACGTTTTTTTTAAACTCATGAACTTATCCATCAAACCTCATGCCCTAATATGCCACAACAAAAATAGTGTGGCAGAGTGAAAAAATCGAATACTCGTCAAAACGACTCGAGCGATGATTATCGAGTCTCGTGACTCTCAGTCCTATTGACTGTGAGCAAACGTAATCATAATCCCAGGAAATTAGGAACCAAATGAAGCAAGGCCTAATTACAGGGCCTAATTACACGCAGTCAAGTCAAGAAGGAATATTGTATTAAATGTACAATTAGAATAGAATACGTGATTGATTTGTTACCATGTATAGATACAAATTCATACTATAAAGGTAGGACATGTATAGTGTACGTAATCATTGAGAAATACATGAAAAATTTCCAAGTCTATTCTGCTATCTATCTTTCTTGCTACTAAATTCAACATGGTATCAGAGCAGGTCTCATCCTATTGAACCTGCAGTGACCCTTTGGTTGTGTTGGCTCAGAAACGAGTTCATCACTGCCAAACTATACCCAGTGACCAAGTGTCCTATCTGTCCTACCTGAAGAGGCTCAGAATCTGAGTGTTCTTCATTGCCTACCTCCAGTAAACCTGTTTCGTGATTCTTGCTTGGCTCAGATTTGTGGTGTCATCACAGCCACTTTACCCTTTCTGAGTCAAGTTTTGCATCCTTTTAACCGTTTTTTGAGGCTCAGCATCTGAACCTCATTGCCTCTACCGTACCTTTCTTATCTTACCACATCAAGATAGTCCCTGTTTCTCATCGGTAAACCCACATATCAAATCTATCATTGCCAGCACCCATCTTGACCTTGTGATAGCATCTGTTCTTATCACCTGCAGAATATCACATAATTCCACTGTCACAAGTTTCAGGATCAAGCACAAGAAAGAAATAAATCGAAATCGAATCCAACTTCCCTGTGCAACCCGGGTTTTCAGAACAATCCGCCGTTTTATGTCACATAGTCTGATGGCGTCTCCACCTCCATTCTTATCTGGAAATTTAACGCCTAAAACCTTAAATCCCTCAGATCAGAGATCGTCATCGGGGAAAGGGCATGGTTTGATATCCAAACCATCGGGAAATCGCAGCAAGCAGTGGAAAGGAGACAAGGAAAATACACAGGCTGTAACAACCCAAAGCACCGGTGAAAAGGCTTCCGGCGAAAAGGTGGCAGGCAGACGAAAAACGAGGAAGCAGAGACGGGATTCGCAGCTATGACTGCCGAAGGTATCAGGGTTAGGGATTTCCCTAACCCTATGTGTTTAAATAGGCCCCATAATATCCCTTATACCCGTGTTTTATGAAAATGCTAGCCAGGTCCCTGCAGTTTCTGGAATGGACACACAGACCCTTGAATCTTTAAAAATTGCGGAACCACCCCCAGAAATCTATGATTCTCCATCTGCCACCCCAAAAACCCCACAAATTACACATTTACCCCCTGAAGTCCCTAAAGGTGACAAAACTCTACCAACCCCTCCTACAACCCGTGAAACCCTAAATACATCCATCATGTCCCAAGGTTACTCAATCCAAACAAAACCTCAGTGGATATTCGATTGTGGTGCTACTGACACAATGACGTGTGACCAATCTGACTTACTCACATATACTCGACCCACTAAAACTATCGTTGAGACTGCCAATGGCACCTCCGTACCTGTTATTGGCGGTGGTACCATCTCGATCACTCCTAACCTTACCCTGCACAAGTGCCTCTATGTACCCTCTTTATCAACCAAACTCTTATCTGTCAGTCAACTTACTAAAGCATTAGACTGTGTTGTACTAATGTATCCAAATTTTTGCCTTGTGCAGGACATTCATACAGGGAAGATCATTGGGCGTGGTACTGAACGCCAAGGGCTGTACTTCGTTGATGCTGTAGCACAACAGGGACAGTCTAATCTTGCCACCGGAACTGCCAGTCGGCAAGTGTGGTTATGGCATCACCGGTTAGGGCACCCTTCTTTTGGTTATCTCCAACGTTTGTTTCCCACTTTATTCTCCTTTCCCATAAATACTTTGTCATGTGACACATGTCTTCGGGCCAAACAAACACGTGCATTATATATCGCAAATAATACTCGGGTTGATCGCATGTTTTCTTTAGTTCACTCTGATGTATGGGGACCCTCACCCTATAATACCCCACTTGGTTTCCGTTATTATGTCATTTTTGTTGATGACTTCTCACGAATGACTTGGCTCTATGTGCTTAAACATAAATCCGAAGTACAACAAAAATTCATTCATTTCTACAACATGATATGGACCTAGTTCGATACAAAAATTTTGATTCTCCGGTCAGACAATGGGGGTGAATACCTAGATACCAATTTAAAAAATTTCTTCCTTGATCAGGGTATCATACACCAAACGTTCTGTCCAAACACTCCCGAACAAAATGGAGTAGCAGAAAGAAAAAACCGTATCATTCTTGAAATGTCCCGAGCAATGATGTACGATTCACATGTTCCTATGAGTTTTTGGCCCGAGGCTGTAGCCACTGCCACATATCTCACCAACCGCCTTCCTATTAAAATACTCACCTACAAAACACCAATTCAAGCCCTGGAATCCCAACATAATATCCCTTCTATATTTACCCTACCCCCAAAAGTGTTTGGGTGCACTGTTTTTATCCATACGCCAAAACATGAAAGAACTAAATTAGACCCCTGTGCTGAAAAATGCGTCTTCGTTGGCTATGGTACAACCCAAAAGGGATACCGCTGTTATAACCCACATACTAAACGAATTCATATTACCATGAACTGCACATTTCTTGAAACAGACTACTATTACCAACCCCAGTCTCGGTTCCATGGGGAGACTCCATCTGATGGAACCCTTGACTGGTTGAGACCATACCATATTTGCTCGACGGCGGAGCCAACACGGCAAGTAGATGGCTCCGACTGTGCAGCGGCATCCAATGAAGGACCATCCCAGGTACAGTAACACCTCATGATCCTCCACATATGAATGAAGTGACAGAGGTAACAACTTTAGATACTAGTACTTTACAGTCATGCCATAGTATTGAAACTGACAATGTCCCAGGTCCATATCCTCATACTCCTATAAGTATTGAAAATGATACTGTTCCAAATTCAGATCCTCATACCCCCATAAACAGGTCGGAGTCTTTGTCGTCCATACCAGAAACACAGGTTGATGCTAACGTTTTCATGGAACAGCAGCAGGTACGGGTATTACCCCCCAGGAAGAGAGGAGTACCTCCTAGTCGATACTCTCCCGAGCGAGTATCAAAAGCATCCAGGTACCCAGTAAATGCATCTATGACAGGAGTATCTGATTTGGCTCAAGGGTTCTTTGTATCTCTATGTACAGAACAGATACCACGTACGGCTGATGAAGCCCAAACTCAGCCCGCGTGGAAAGAAGCAATGGTAACAGAAATGAAAGCCCTGAAAAAAATCAAACATGGGAAAAATGCGTTCTTCTGCCTGGAAAGAAACCGGTCGGATGTCGGTGGGTGTTCACTATAAAATACAAAGTTGATGGAAGCGTTAAACGATACAAGGCTCGATTGGTAGCTAAAGGATATACTCAAACATATGGTGTGGATTATTCAGAAACCTTCTCACCTGTGGCCCGCATTGATACAATTAGAGTGCTGTTCTCAGTCGCAGCTAACAGAGATTGGCCTCTCCATCAGTTTGATGTCAAGAATGCGTTCTTACATGGAGATCTGAAGGAGGAGGTTTATATGGAGCCACCACCCGGTTTTTCATCCAACTTTGAGACAGGTGAAGTGTGCAGGTTAAAAAGAGCATTGTATGGGTTGAAGCAGTCACCGCGAGCTTGGTTTGACAGATTTACAGAGGTTATGAAACAAGATGGTTACCGGCAGAGTAACGTAGACCACACGTTATTCACCAAACAGAGGAACGACCAGGTAACTTGTTTAATTATTTATGTTGATGATATGATTATAACAGGAAGTGACACAAAAGAAATTGCCCGTCTCCAAAAGCATTTGTTCACCAAATTTGAAATGAAGGACCTTGGAGGGCTAAAGTATTTCCTAGGAATTGAGGTATTAAGGTCAAGAACAGGTATTTTCATATCTCAACGTAAGTACATTCTAGATCTTTTAACTGAAGCAGGAATGTTAGACTGTAAACCCTGTGATACTCCTATGGTAACAAATCCTAAGTTACAGGTAGTTGATGGAGCCGCATCTACAGACACAGGACAGTATCAGCGCTTGGTTGGAAAGCTGATCTACTTGTCACACACACGACTGGACATAGCATTTGCAGTCAGCATGGTAAGTCAGTTTATGCACCAACCCCAGGAGCATCATATGAGCACAGTCAGAAGGATTCTACAGTATCTAAAGCACACACCAGGAAGGGGCATTGTGTTCTGAAACAATGGACATTTGAGGATTCAAGCATATACAGATGCTGACTGGGCTGGAAATCTGGTAGACCGGAGATCTACGTCAGGCTATTTCACACTTGTGGGAGGAAACCTTGTGACTTGGAGAAGCAAGAAGCAGAGTGTTGTTGCTCTCTCGAGTGCCGAAGCTAAGTTCTGAGGAATAGTTAAAGGAATAACCGAGGTGCTGTGGCTACAGAAGTTGCTGAAAGACATTGGAGTTCGAATCGAATTACCAACTCTGTTGATGTGTGATAATAAAGCGTCTATCAGTATATCAGAAAATCATGTAAAACATGATCGAACCAAGCACGTAGAGATTGACTGTCACTTCATCAAAGAAAAGTTAGAAGGAGGAATTATTGAGCTGCCGTTCGTCAGGTCAGAAGATCAGTTAGCAGACATATTGACCAAAGCAGTAAATGGGAGGACATTTGAAGATGTCTTATGCAAGATGAATGTTGTTGATCCCACCGTTCAACTTGAGAGAGAGTGTGAGCAAACGTAATCATAATCCCGGGAAATCAGGAACCAAATGAAGCAAGGCCTAATTACAGGGCCTAATTACACGCAGTCAAGTCAAGAAGGAATATTGTATTAAATGTACAATTAAAATAGAATACGTGATTGATTTGTTACCATGTATAGATACAAATTCATACTATAAAGGTAGGACATGTATAGTGTACGTAATCATTGAGAAATACATGAAAAATTTCCAAGTCTATTCTGCTATCTATCTTTCTTGCTACTAAATTCAACATTGACCCGATGCTATTGCTACATCTGCCTACCTACTAAACCGATTACCCACTAAAGCCCTGTCGAAACAAATTCTCTTACATCTACTTGCCACGCAAACTGCTGTTCTTTCTTTACATTTCTTGCCTCCAAGGGTGTTTGAGTATTCGGTGTTCGTCCATATTTCTAAAACCAACCACTATAAACTCGATCCGCATGTTGAAAAATGTGCCTTTTGTTGGCTATGTCACTTGTTAGAAAGGCTCTCGATGTTGTAATCCTACTACACATAGCCTTTATATTACCATGGGCTGCACCTTATTTGAATATGAATTTTTATTTTCTGACCAGTCTAATGGTCAGGAGGAGATAGATAATGCACCGCTAGATTTGTTAAATAGATTGAGTTGTTCGGAGACGGTTCCTGATGAGATAATACAGATAATCAGGAACCATTTATCCTACCCCCAAAAAAGGAATAGCCACCAAAACATGTGTCATGCAACTCTAGGTACCCAATGAACAAAACATGGGAAGAATCGTAGATTTTACGAAAGCTTTTTCAGTCTCTCTTTTATTAGAATCTATTCTTAGGACAATGGAGGAATTAAGTATGAAAGTCAAATGGCAGCATGCGATTCATATGGAGATAGAAGTCCTAAAAAATAGAACATGGGAGAAATGTGTATCACTAAAAGTAAAAGAAAAATTGGCTGCCAATGGGTTTTCACTGTAAAATACATGGCAGATGGTACTATCTGGCGACATAAAGAACGACTGGTTGCTAAGGAATATACTCAGATATATGGTATTGATTACTATGAGACTTTCTCTTCTATTGCAAAGACAGATATCATCAAGATATTTTTCTCGATAGTTTTGAGCAAAGACTGACCACTTCATCAGTTTGACGTAAAAAAATGTTTTCTTGCACAGGGACTTAAAAGAAGGACTGTATGTGGAGGCACCACTAGATTTTTCCGTATAATTCAAACAAATGAAGTATGTAACTAAAAAAAGGCTCTCTATGGATTCAAGCCGTCTCTACGTGCTTGGTTCAGACAGTTCACGATGGCCATAAAACAATATCGATATTAACAAAGTAGCTTTTCAAAAGACGAGGGGAACTGATGACATGTTTGATTATATATGTTGGTGACATGATTATAACTGGAGACGATAAGCAGGAGATGTCTCAACCTTGACATAATATGTTTGCAGAATTCAAGATGAAAGATCTAGGTGGCTTGAAGTATTTTCTAGGCATTAACGTTCTTCGCTCAAAACGAAGAATCTACGTATATTAATGGAAGTACAAATTGGATTTACTAGCTGAGGTTGGAATGATAGACTGCAAGCCTAGTGATACTCCAATAGTGGTGAATCATCGACTCCCGACGGTAGAAGGGGGTACGCCGCTTGATAGGAAACAATACTAGAGATTAGCAGAAAAATTGATATATTTGTCCCACATGAGGCTAGATATCGCTTATGCCGTTGGAGTTGTGAATTAGTATATTCATCCACCTCATAAAGAACACATGGTGGCAATCATGAGAATAATATGATACTTAATGGGCACGCAAGGTAGGGATCAATATATTTGGAAGAAATGAACATCTAGATATTGAAGTGTTTACCGATGCTGATTGGGTAAAAAATTCGAATGATAGACAATCTACTCATGATACTTTGTCTTGGTTGGCGAAAATCTGATGACATGGAGGAGCAAGAAACGTAAGGTCGTATCTCTGTCAAGTGCTGAGACGGAGTTGAAAGGTATTGCTAAAGGAGTAATCAAGATTCTGTGGATACAAAAGTTGATGGCTGAAATTGGATTTCCACCTACACTTTCGGCACAATTGATGTGTTACAATAAGTTGGTCGCTAGTATTTTGAGAACCCAATCCAACATGATCAAACAAAACATGTGGACATGGACAAACACTTTATCAAAAAAAAACGACTTTAAGATGGCATCATTGAGCTTACGTTCGTGAGATCTGAAGATCAATTAGCAGACATTCATACAAAGAGGTTACTGGAAGAGTCTTCACATTCACATTATACAAGTTGAGTATTGGCAATTCTACTACTCAACTTGAGGAATAAGGAGAGAATATGCAATTAGTTGTGACTGCGCAAATTATGGGATGTAAAAATCATATCCTAACCGAAATCATATCAATCAAATATCTTTCACATTTATTGTATGAATGCTATATACAGGGCAAATGTACTCAGTTGAAACTCAATAAAAACTATTTCATTCAGTCTAATAGCTAAGAGCGGCGAATGGATCGTCTTTGGTTGGTTGATTTGAATATATGAACACGAAGCTAACCTTCCTCTAAGCTGACTCAACTGATGCAGATTTGCAGGATGAGCGTGGGGATGGGTGTGGGGTGGGGGGGACGGGGCCTGCTTTGTCTCAGAGAAAGGGTAGGGCTGGGGGATGAAATCTCCTCACCCTCAATCCCCTCACCCTATTCATGACCACACAACATATGGCAGCAGAGTGGGGTGGTGAGACTAGATGTGAGTGACCCTCATCTAGCCTCACCATCCCTCTTGCTACCACGTGTCGTGCGGTGACGCGTGGAGTGAGGAAAAATGTGTGAGAGGATCCTATTCCGGAGGGCGAATGTGATTGATTATAGTTTTTCTTCTACAAAAACTCCACCATCTTAGGGATAGGATCTCCTCACCGCAAGAGGGTGCGGTGACGCGTGACCGCGCGACACGTGGCAGCAAGGGGAGGTAGTGAGCCTAGATGAAGGTGACCCTCATCTAGTCTCACCACCCTCTCTTGCTGCCACGTGTCGCGCGGTCACAAAAGAGGTGAGGAAAGTGGAGGTGAGGAGATCTCAACCCACCATCTTAGCCATCCCCCACTACCTTTCTTCATATTTCGCCATTCCTACCACTTCTTTCATTCATACACCAGGGTACAATAGGAATAACACGTGTTCCTATCAAAAGTCGGTATAATAGGAATTACGTAGTATTCCTATCAAAAGTCATTGGAAAATACAATTTTCATTAGTGTACGATTACCTGAGGTATTGTTGTCTAATTTCAAATAAAAAAGTCTATGTACTATTTAGTCCAATCGCCTGTGATATTTGAGCACAAGCTACAAGGACCATGTGTTCTTTAACAGACTCTATACGGGCACTCAATGTATGGATCATTCATCCTTGTCATCCATACGTCAAAATATATTTGTATAGTATATTAACTTCTTCGCATCCGAAAATTTACTCAAAATTATAATAAACGATGGAAACAGAAAAGTCAGTCCTCCCTTGATGTAGTCCAGTTGGTATTCGAGTTAAGAATTGCTTCCAAGAAGGTAAGAGTTTGAATCCAAAGACACTTAAAGTGTGGGTGCAGTACTTCTACTAGTGTGTAGGGAGCAATTGCTCCACTTCTGCTAGTTTGTAGAAGGCACATTTCGTAAGTCCTCGTGTTCAGCCTTATTGACGCAGTTAGATATTTGATTTATATCTTATACAAGTTTTATGAGATTGAAACAGTAGAAGCCCGAGAGATTTCGACTTTTTGCTCCATATAAAGAGGCAAATGGAAAGGAATGGAACAGAAGAGACACATTCAAATTGGACACACTTATCAAAGCATGAAACAAATAGAAAGTTGAAAATGGCCTTTCACCCTCCTCTACCTATTTTTTCGCTATCAAAACATTCACCTTTTGTCTGCAAAAATTTCCTCTCAAGAAACAAGCAACCAGCTAGATTTTCTTCCCAGAAAGACAAAATAACAGTATACATTAAGCAGAGAGAACAGAGAAACAAGTCCCTTTCAGCTAAAGTTCAAAAAGCGAGAATCTTGGACAAGATTTGCCCAAAAGATCACATTTTTAGTGCTTGGTCTTGTATTTTTTTGTCGGAATTGAAGGATTCTGAAATGTTTGTTGAGCCCTTTTTATTTTCAGATGTTTTGAGTTCTAGCATTGTTAGAGGAAGAAACAGGGGAGTGATGTGGGAAGACAAGAACGCCCTTTTGGTTGGAGAGGTGAAAAAATCTGGCTGTCTTCATGTAAGTGTAAGGTTATTTTTGGATTTTCAGCTATGAGGAAAGTACAATGTAGTTGATCATCTCTGTATCTCTGTGTTCTCATTTGCGTGGTTAAAGGCAGACAGGATGGAGCCAGGCATAATATATATATGTATAAATTATCCTTTTTTTTTTTGTTTTCCCCTAAAGCCCTCTTCCTTATTCCCTGTTTAGATAATTGAAGGAAAGGAGAACCTTTTTTTTTTTGTATTTCTATTTTTTTTTTTTTTTTGTGGGTTAGTAGAGGAGTTGGAGAAGAGAATGCTGCATCATCATGTATGGTAATGCAGATTCAAGAATGAGAAAGGAATGTTCTAAAAAGGGGATTACTTGTGTATATGATATGTTTGTACTCAATGAGCAGGCTGATGATGATGTATCATGCTATTTTCCATTTTCCATAGTATTTATTGATATACAAGCATACTGGATTTATTTGTCACTTTATTGTGTAAAAGGCCTTTTTTTCTTTATTGATGTTTTGATGATATTCTTGCTTATGGTGTTATGGAGACCATACTTCTTGATTTCTTGACTTCCTATTTATGGCATATGTGAGTCCTTAAAGAACTCGAACATTTTTCACTTGTAAGCACATTGTTGCTTTTTTTTTTTTCTTTTTTTGATTTTGATGACACTAGCAAATAGTACAATGTTTTAATTGTGGTCCTCTTCATATTTATTTATTCTCTTATCTTTTATCCCTTAATTTTTCATTTTTATGGACTCTTCTCTGGTATACTATTTCTAGGGGAATTTTTTCTGTAGGAGATATGAACTAGGCTTTTTGGGGTGATTAGGGTGTCATGCATTATCTGCATGTTCTATTTAGTAAGTATTGATTAATGATTGATTAATGTTTTAACTGGAATGGGTTATGGAGGTGTGATGTCACTTTGGAGATGAAGCAGAAGGGTAACCAAAACTAGCCAACATTTTGTGCTTTAGTATCTTTTAGTGCACTTGGGCAGATTTTAATTTCTTATAGTTGTGCAACCAGGAAGCTTGAATATAGTGTTGGAGTATTTTTTGGAATTTTTTCGTTTTTAACTCACACCAACTCAAATGTTCTTCAAAATAAGAAAGAAGAAGATGAGATAGAATGAATGGAGACATAAAACTAGAGTGATTCGAATCCCTTTGATTCTATTCTACTACCACTTTGTTTCTGAAGTGGATTTTCAACAACTTTTCTTATTACGTTCAACAAGGAAAAAAAACAATAACACTTACACTAACAACTACTGCAACAACAACTCTAACAAGTAGAAGGGTAACTAAACGAGTCTTTGTCCAACTCTAAAAACTGTCACTATGTCAAAAAATGGTTATGGATTCAAGTTGGTGAACTATAAACTGAATGTGTTAAAGTGAATGCAGAAAGCTTAAATGGCTCGAGCCTTTCTGGGACCGGTATATCTTTTAATGCTTGTGAACCTACGGTAGCAATTTGCAAAATGTTTGCATCCCACAAGTTTCATCTTGTTCTTGACTTGCTATATATTTGGAAAAAGGAACATTATATTCAAATCAATCTATAGATAAATTATGAGGAAGTTAAATGAGCATATAAATCTTTCCCAGTTGCTATTTCGCCAGAACAATTGTCAGTCGAACTTGAGGTCCCTTCCTAAAGACTGCTACACCTCATTTCTGAAATCTTCTTTTGATTTGTGGATGCATGCCATGTTTTACATATTCAGTCCATCTGGTAGTCATTGATATAAAGGTGTCTCTTTGATGAGGGAGTGAGTTCTCCCCCACCTGTACCAGAGGCCCCTTAGCCAGGTGAGATGTAAATCGAGGGATGTGCTCCACCGGCAGCCCTGCAAAGGGAGAGGACACACGAGACTCAGCCAGCCCAGAGGCAACCCTTGTAATATTTCAACAAGGATTGTCTCCATACGGACTCGAACTCGGGACGTCGGGGTTCTAGCCCCAATCACCTTTGCCACTTACCACTGGACTATGCCCCTGGGGCGATATAAAGGTGTCTCTTGTGTTGAAGTGCTTGTGTTCAATTGTTGTGAAGGTTATTGTGCTTATTGCTTATTTCCTTCGGCTACTTCTGTTTTTGTGTTAGAAATGTGATGGAATAAAGCAAAATGATTCACTAAATTGGATGCATTAATTACATTGTGAAGTACTAGTTGATCGATACAGCTTGACGCATCATTATAGGTCATCGGGAAACAACCTCTGTGTTTCTAACACATGGGTATGGTTGCGTACATCCTGAAGAATCGTATAATTTGATTCATGGGAAAACTGTTTACAAGTTAACGTATGTATATACTCTCTGTGAACTAACCAAGCCTACAATAAAGGGAACTAACTAAGCCTACAAGAAAGGGATAAAACCTATCCTTATCTTACAAGTTTATCTGCATAAAATATACAAAGTAATTATCTATAATATCTATCTCAATACTCCCCCTCAAGTTGGCGCATGAATATCAAGAATGCCCAACTTGCTCAAAAAATGTCGAAACTTGTCATGACCAAGCGCCTTAGTGAAACCATCAGCTAACTGTTGAGCACTCGGAACCTTGCAAGGATGAATAAGTCCATTGAGATAATGTTGACGAACGAAATGACAATCAATCTCAATGTGCTTGGTGCGTTCATGAAAAACAGGATTAGCAACAATATGCAAAGCAGCCTGATTATCACAATGAAGAGAAACCGGGGCTGTAATGGAGACACCGAGATCATGCAAAAGTTGACGTAACCAAACAATCTCACTAGCAGCATAGGCCATGGTACGATATTCTGCTTCAGCCGAAGAACGAGAAACCACCGGTTGTTTCTTGGAACGCCAAGAAATCAAAGCAGAGCCAAGATAAACCATGTATCCAGTAGTCGAACGCCGCGTAAGTGAACATTCTGCCCAATCAGCATCACAGTAGGCGCGAAGACTTAAGGAGGACGTAGCGGGAAAGAAGAGACCCTGTCCTGGAGCACGTTTAAGATAGCGCAACAAATAGAACACTGCATCCAAATGACACTTACGCGGAGCATGCATGAATTGACTGAGAGTATTAACAGCAAAAGAAATATCTGGCCGTGTAACCGTAAGATAAAGTAAACGACCAACAATACGACGATAAAAAGCAGGATCATCCAAGAGAGGATCCGACTCTGAAAACACGCCCTTCTGATCCATAGGCGTACTAGTAGGACGACTGCCCAGTAGACCACATTCATTAATAATATCAAGAACATACTTACGCTGATTTAAAACCATGCCAGCCGGCGAACGTGCAACTTCAATACCAATAAAATACTTAAGAGAACCAAGATTCTTGATCTTGAATTTGTGATCAAGACAAGCCTTTAAAGCAGAAATACGACTGAGATCATTACCAGCAACAATGACGTCATCAACATAAATCAAAACAACGACAACCGAAGATGAGTCAGATAAAAGAAACAACGAGGGATCAGCGTGAGACTGAACGTAGCCGAGCGCAATAAGAGAAGCAGTAAATTTAGCATACCAATTACGAGAAGCTTGGCGTAAACCATATAAAGACTTGCGCAACTTAAACACATGATTCTCCCCCTGACATGCGAAACCAGGAGGAATACGCATGTAAACATCCTCAGTTAGATCACCATGTAAAAATGCATTATTAACATCTAACTGATGAACATGCCAACGACGTACCATCGCAACAGCCAACAAACACTGAACAGTAACAAGTTTAGCAACCGACGCAAAAGTTTCATGAAAATCTACACCCTCAACCTGAGTATAGCCCCGCGCCACTAGGCGAGCTTTATAGCGTTCAATGGTTCCATCAGGATTATATTTTACCTTGTACACCCACTTAGAATCAATAGTACGTTTGCCAGGAGGTAAAGAAACAACATCCCAAGTATGATTAGCCTCAAGAGCCGCAATCTCACGTTGCATAGCATCGCACCAATGAGCATGTTTAACTGCCTGCTTAAAAGAAACCGGCTCATCCCCAGCAGTGATGGCCGCCACGAAACCATAATAAGAGGAAGATAAACGTGCATATGAAAGAAAGCTGGATAAAGGAAATACCGTTGAGTTCGCCGTAGGAGAGGGTGAGACAGCAGAGGGCACAAGCGACGGGGGCAACGCAATATCAAAATCTGCAAGACGATGTGACAACTGACGAGTGCGCATACTGCGCGAAGGAGGTAATGAAGTAGACAAAACAGGAGGTGCAGCAGAGGCCAGCAGCGGCGAAGGGGCTGCTGGCCGGACCGGATCAGACGGACCAGGCTGGTCTGGATCGGATGAACCAGCGCTGGCTGGCTGGACAGCAGCAAAAGGCGAAGCTGCATGCGGCTCAGCTGGGGCTGCGTCCGCATGAGGGGCAGCAGGTGGAGACACGTCCCAGCAAAAGGGCTCAGGTGCGGAAGATGCTGGGAGAAAAGAACCAACAGACCGAGAAGATATAGAAAATGGAAAAATCTGTTCATAGAAAGTGACATCACGACTAACATAAACCTTGCGTTTAGACAAATCAAAGATCTTGTATCCCTTTTGTGAATGTGGATAACCAAGAAAAAGACCAGGAGCAGAACGCGGAGCAAACTTATCATGCATACCATGATAAGTGTAACCATAACACAAACAACCAAAAATACGAAGATGTGTATAAGAAGGTAAACGACCCATCAAGAGTTCATAAGGAGTTTTATTTTTAAGAATGGCAGCAGGCATGCGATTAACAAGATACACAGCAGTAAGAATACATTCCTCCCAAAACATGATAGGCAGATTAGCATGAAAACGAAGAGCTCGAGCAACCTCTAAAAGATGTCTATGCTTACGTTCAACAACACCATTTTGTTGTGGAGTATGAACGCAAGAAGTCTGTGCATCAATCCCGTGTTCAGCATAATAATCCAGAAGTGTAGTGCTAGTAAATTCTAACCCAGTCACTACGGACTCGTTTAACGGACCGCCCAAATTGAGTACACACCCAACGCAAGAAATGCAACAAAAACCGACTAGTGTCAGACTTAGTTTGCATCAAATATACCCAAGTACTGCGAATATAATCATCAACGATGGTGAGAAAATAACGTGCACCCGATAAACTAGGTGTTTTATAAGGTCCCCAAATGTCACAATGAATAAGGTCAAATGCGTGAGTAGTAACACTAGTACTAACAGGAAAGGGCAGACGAGTTTGCTTAGCCCGACTACAAGCATCACAAAACAGATCTTTATTAGAAACAACGATAGACGGAAGAAAACGAAACTTTGATAGCGGAAGATGACCCATGCGACGATGCCAAAGAGACTCATCAGATTTGATCGCCGCATGCACAACACCAGCCGAATTAGGCACCAAGCTGTAGAGTCCATCATGCTGCCTACCCACTCCAATCAGCTTCCTCGAGTGTATCTCCTATACAATACAAAAGTCCGGGCCAAAAGTCAGTGTACAATTGGAATCTTTCACCAAACGACTAACAGAAATCAAATTAAAAGCGAAGTCCAGAACACCCAGCACATCACGAAGAATGAAAGAATCAGATAATTTGACAGTGCCAACAGCACGAACGACGACATGTGTACCATCCGGAATTTGTACTGTAGCTGCTATTTTATCAGTAATAACCGAAGTAAAAAGAGACAAATCATTGACACTATGAGCATTGGCGCCACTATCCAAAAGCCAACGAGTCGACGAAATAGAAGCGGAAGAAACAGTACCCGAATCTTTCTTATCTGGCATCGAAACATTTGATCCAAAATTACCTCCGTTCAAACGTTCGATGAACTGTGCCAACTGATACTGCTGTGCAAGCGTGAGACCCACAAATGTAGACGGCATTGCAGTGTCAAACGAGACCTCAGCTGGCATCGCTATATAAAATTCAGTGACTCAGAATGACAAAATGTAGTCGATTGCTGAAAATGGTTGTCGACAAGAATAGGACCAACAAAAATGAGACCAAAAATTCAACAAGAATTTGATCGACTATGGGACCATGAAGAATCGAAATGGATGAAGAATGTTTAGCAGTAGTCGATCAAAAAGAATGTGGCTGAACAAAATTTTGATCGACGTAAAAAAAAAAATTTGAGCGCCTAGAAAATTTGATCGACACAGGCAGAAAAAAAATTTTTTGATCGACAAGGCAAAACTTTTGATCGACAACTGACTACTCGTGACAGGAGGTTCTCTCTGATACCATGAAGAATCGTATAATTTGATTCATGGGAAAACTGTTTACAAGTTAACGTATGTATGTACTCTCTGTGAACTAACCAAGCCTACAATAAAGGGAACTAACTAAGCCTACAAGAAAGGGATAAAACCTATCCTTATCTTACAAGTTTATCTACATAAAATATACAAAGTAATTATCTATAATATCTATCTCAATACATCCGACCTCCCATAACCCAGCCTCTTAGGTAATGGGATAATTTTGTTCTTTGTTTGTTACTTCTGTCTTTGTGTTCATAGTAGCTGTTATATTAACTCAGAGGGAGTTCAAGGAAGATTGGCGAAAAATCTTGTTCGACGATGAGTAATTTCTCGACGAAACTTTTGCTCAAGTACCTCTGATGCAAAGTGATGGCTTTTACATCGTTTAGTAGTTATATCTCATGTCAAAATTTTCTCTGGCTCTCATATCTACTACATTGTCTCTTTGAATTTTATTTAATCTACTTATGGCTCTCTTGTATTCGAGTCTTCATGTTTATTTCTATGCCACTTTTTCTGCAAGTTTACTGTTACTCCAGAAATGACTCGCTAAATTGGCGGCGCTTCTTATATCGTGAAGTAGCAGTTGATCGATACAGTTTCATGCAATTTTCGTTATGGGTCATCGGAAAACAACCTCTGTGTGTTTCTAACGCATGTGTATGGTTGCGTATATCCGACTCCCGGCCCGCCATAGGCGGGAGTCTCTAAAGCAATGAGGTAATGTTGTTGTTGCTACTGTTACTCCATAAAAAACCTGTTTAGACACACATATTTATGTTTCATCCATTATTTTGCAAACAAGACATGATAAGCATTTGAGCCACATGAATTAATTCCTGGGCAAAGTTTATGAGTTTGATATCTGATGATGTCGGATTATATCACCAAGTATAAAGTTGGATGTGGTGCCGATAGAACTCCGTCAGTTGTCCTTAATAAGCGAGTTGCTGACCTGCACAAAGAAAAAGGGTCAGGGGACCCGGGATCTATGGCCCCGGGTAATACCCTCCGACGATCAAGTCAGTTAAGGCCATTTTAGGAGAGGTTTCTATATGATGAAGGTTTTGTAAATTAAGGTTTTCTGGTAAACCTGCGTTTTCACTGTGTAGAAGATGAGTAACTGTCGTGAGTTGTCCCAGTCTAGTTTGTAAAAGCTTGTTGTTACTTTTTTTTCTCTCTCCTACTGCTCGGCCTTTTTATATGGCGGCTTGGGCCAATGCATGGGCAGAGCCCGGAAATCGTGACAGGCAAGGAGGTTATTTGGATGATTCTCGCTCCTGCATGTTCGCCACGTGGCTTGGTGCTGAGCTGAGTAAGCTAGCTTGAGACACCTGGCTGGGAGTTTCACCTGGTAGAATTACCTAGGGTAAACTCCTAGAACCGAGATGGAGTCCTCTAGAAGCACTCAGAAGTGCCCGAGATGGCTGATGAGGTGGGGTCAGCTTGCCGAGATGAAAGTGGCCGACTCAAAAGAGCATTGGGGGGCCTTTCGCGATGCTCGTAGCTGACGACACTAAAAGTGGTCCGAGATCAGTAGGTAGATCGGATCCGAGGCCGAGTATAACTCTTTGGCCGAGATGGAACTGTGGGCCGAGATGAGGCCTTGAAGCCGAGGTGAGGCCTTGAGGCCGAGGTGAGATCCTTAGCCCCCCGGGGGCACTGAGACCACATGGCCGAGTTGACCAAGGGACCCTGTGGCCGAGATGGACTATTTGTCCGCATGTGACCTGGTCAACTTCCTGGCCGATCCGCCATACTTAGCCATTTTTACACCCCTACTTCAGCGTTAACCGTTATTGACTAACAAGGGGTACTTTTTGGCTCATCACTTGCCCCCCAGATTAGTCTGGCCGAACTGATCTGAGAGGGCAGGCTGATCTGCTCAGATTTTTGCTGTGTTGCTCTTCCTTTGATGACGTGTTAACCTCTGATTAGGCCGCTTAGCGTACTTATTAGGAGCACAATGTACGAAGCGCTTATAATTGCTTGTGGCCGAACTGATCAGTTAATTCTGACTAGATTCTTAGACACGTTTTATGTTCTGGCACGTGTCTGATTCTGGTTGGCTTGGTCTGCGCATTTACTGTTCGCGCAGAGCACGAAGCGTCAGCTGCGCAGCTTTTTGGATTCCGCTGTTTCACGAATCGAGGACCATTTATTTCAGGCGACTCTTGGGCTGCCGAGATGGAGCCCTATAAATAGGTCCTCCACAGACCATTTCTTCCTTTATTTGCTCTCACTTTTTCACTCCGGTTATTTACTTTCTTCTCCGGCGAGTTTCTCTGACTCCAGCAGCTTCCGGCCTCTTTCAGCATGTGCTCCGCCTTCCTCCGGTCTTCTTCTTCCTTCACACTTTCTGTAAGTCTTCTTCTTTCTTCCTTTATCATGTCTTCTGCATCCCTAGATTCTCAAAATTTTTCCGAAGGTGGTTCTTACGCCGCCGGGGGCGAGGAAGTCGTTGTTTCTTCGTCGCCGTCTGGCAGAACTACCTCTGCCGATGATCTTCCCATCGGCAGTTTACTTCAGTCTACCGGGGACTCTGCTCATTCCAGCAGAGCCCTGACCGTAATTCATTCCTCGCCGGAGCCAGTGAGGGTTGCCCCTGCTCCGGCATCTGTAAACCCTCCGGCCCCTGTGAGGGATCCTTCTCATTTCTCTGGAGTAATAGAGAGAGGTCGGTCTTCTCCTTTGGTCCAAGAAACTTCTTCTAGTTTTTCTGAGGCCGACCTAGATAGGATTTGTAAATATTACAAAGTTGATAGAGCTCGTTTTGGCCCCCTTCTTCCCTTGCCGGGTCAGGCTTCTTATGATCCCCCTAGGGATTATGAAGCAGTCTATGAAGACTACTTCAAATCTGGCTTCAATCTCCCTATTCCTGAGCCCCTTCTCCGTATTCTGCGGGCTTATGGGCTCAGGCTTCCTCAAATTCAGCCTAACGGCCTTAAACTCATTCTTTGTTATATTCTTTTCCTAAGAATTGCTGAACTCCCTTTCAATACCAGTATTTTTCGAGCCCTTTTTGCATGTCGGACTTCGCATAGCTGGTATTATTTCAGCAAGCGAACGTCTGGCATTGATTTTCCTTTTGCCACCAATAATCCTTCTTCCAACAAAAGATGGAAGGAAAAATTCTTTTATGTTAAGAGGTCCGAGCTGTCGAGCAGAAGTATCTGGAAGGCTGGCAGAGCTGATAACACGAGGCCAAGCCAAGATCACTGCAATGAAGCAGACAGACTTCGGGCACTTCCCATAGTCATTGACTGGCAGAAGGTGGACTCGGAGATCTGGTTAGCAGCCGATCTGGAGCATTCGGTTGTGGGTAACATATATTTGCCACTCTCTCCGGATCAGCTAACCATCATCCGAGGTGGATATTGTGGTTTTTCTTTTCTCAACTATCTTCTTTCTCTTTTTCAAGTGTTTAACTATTTAACTCTGAATGCAGGTGCAATGGCTGGTCCTTCTACCTAAATGGACATGATGGCTGAGACTCAAGCAAGAAAAAGACTTCGGAGAGAAAGGAGGTTAGCCACACTTGGCTCTGGGGGAGCCTCCACCTCAGCGGTGCCCCCTGTTTCAAGCGTTGCTCCTGCTGAGCCCGAGCCAGCGGAGCCTGAATCAGGTAAGTTCTTTCATACGCAGAAATTTTCTAAGTGTTTTAGCACTTCTTTGTGTTCTAACTTATTGTCATTTCTGCGCAGCTCTGCCAATCACTATTGCTGATGATGAGCCTGAGGCCGAGGTCCAGCCTCAGGCTCCAGCTGATACGGAAATCCCAGCAGATGCTGGTGAAGGTTCTAGCCTTCACCCCCGGAAAAGGCAACAGGGTGAAGGCTCCAGCAGTCGTGATCCAGGGCCATCTCAGCCCCCGGAGATGATCACTGCCGACCCGGCTGAAGATATCCTGCCTCAGTCGGGAAATGTCCAAGACCCAATATTGATTGGGTTTTCTGAAGGGGATTCTGCTGAGAACCCTGCTGTGGCCGAAAGGCTAAACAGAGCAGCAATCCTGCCCTGGGATCTTCAGAAATTCAAGGCAACTGACTTTCTCGCCCTGACCAACGCCTTCATGTCCAACATTGCTCTGGTAAGCAAGTCTCCCTTTGAGTACTTTGCTTATTCTTGTCAATAGACTCTTTTTTCTAACTCTATCTTTTTGGTAGATTCGAGGCCAGGAGATGGAGTTAGTGACTCGCTATAGGGAATTTTTTGGAGAGCTCGAGATCACAAGGAAGCAGCTTGAAGAAGCTGAGAAAAGAAGAGCCGAGCTGACCCAAGAGGTCACTGACTTGCGGGCAGGAACCACTCAACTCCAGCAGAAGGCCGAAGATGCTGAGACGAGGTTGGCCACCTCCAACTCTAAGGTGGATGAGTTGGAGAATAAGGTGGCCGACCTAGAGCTGACCTCCACTCAATCTCTCAATGAGGTTGAGTTTCTGAAGAAGCAGATGGCTGAGACGGCGCAGAAAAGCGAAACTGATCAAAAAATGATTAATCGGCTACGCCAGAACTTGATGGATGCTGAGATCAAAACTCTTCAGGACTTCAGGAAATCCAAATTCTTCGAAGAAAACATGATCCATCTGCAAGGCTCAGCCATGGAGGCCGGCCAGACGAAAGCCATTGATGTCTGCTCTGCTGTGCACCCTGATATGAACAAGGAAGACTCTCGTATAGCCAAACTGTACAATCCTCTTGCTGCTCAAGACTTTGAAGAAATGTTCCAGAAATTTATTGACGGAGCTGACTTGAGGGATGAGGATCAGGATGATTAGGCTTAGGGTTTTTCTTGTTTATCCTTAGTTTGAGCAGACATCAATTTGTACTTCAACGCTTAAATCAATGAAAATTCCAACTTTTTGGCTCAGTTCTCTATTTTGCCTTTAGCAATTTTATCAAGTTTATTCTTCAATGCTATCATTTCTAACTTCTCATGTCAGTCTTAATAAACTTGATTAACTTCATTGAAAATAAACACAGTCTTCAAGTTAGAGTAAACCTGTTGCTTGGGCTGAGCTAACTCGTAAGCAAGTTGGAGATGAACTCTGCCTTGTTTTGATCAAGTTCTGACTTGGATTGTAATTGTGCCTTCAATTCTTGAATATATAATGTTGCTGTTAATGCAACTTTATCTGACCGGACTAAATCGTACAAGGCACATGAACCTTGCTCGTTCTTACTCCGACCTCCTTGTGTAAGGAAGATTTTTAGTGCTTGTCTGTGCAAGTCTTTCCTTTAACGAATTTTTACCTCAGACCTGCCGAGGTTTTTATAAATCATTTTTTGGGCTCCCACCTCGGACCTGCCGAGGTCTTGTTTTTTTCTTTTTAGTGGGTAAGCGCCTCGGTCTTGCCAAGGTCTTACTCTTATCTTTGATAAGTTCCTGCCTCAGTCCTGCCAAGGTCTTAACCTTCTTGTTACCAAGTTTTTGCCCCGGTCTTGCCAGGGTTTTAGTGCACTCTGTCGCGAGTTTCTGCCTCGGACCTGCTGAGGTCTTGATCTGCTGTTTAGCAGTTTTTCGCCTCGGACCGGCCGAGGTTTTGATGTACCCTTTAGCGGGCATTTGCCTCGAACCTGCAAGGTCTTTTGCCTCGGACCTGCCGAGGTCTTAATGTACCCTTTAGCGGGCATTTGCCTCGAACCTGCGAGGTCTTTTGCCTCGGACCTGCCGAGGTCTTAATGTACCCTTTAGCGGGCATTTGCCTCGAACCTGCGAGGTCTTTTGCCTCGGACCTGCCGAGGTCTTAATGTACCCTTTAGCGGGCATTTGCCTCGAACCTGCGAGGTCTTTTGCCTCGGACCTGCCGAGGTCTTATATGAGCCTTCCATAGTGCTCAGAATTTGCTTGGACACTTGACTCTTCAAAGATGCCTCAGAAAAAACTCGTATTGATATACAAGATGGTTACAATTTACATCATTGATGCAGAAGTCTGAGATGAGAAGTGTGCCAAGTTTGTGGAAGAGTTCGTCCCTCTAAAGTCTGCAACTTGTAAGCTCCTGTTGGGAATACTTCAACAATGCGGTAAGGACCTTCCCATTTAGGATTAAAGTTTCCCGCCGAGACAGCATGGCTAAATTCGTTGTCGCGCATCGCCAGATCTCCCACTCGAAAGGATCTCGGACGTACCCGAGAGTTGTAGTACTGGGAAATCAAGCTTTTATACTGAGCCATGCGTATGCGTGCTCGGTCTCTTTTCTGCTCGAGTTCGTCCAAGTTCAGTCGTAGTTCTTGGTTATTATCAGAAGCTGAGAAATAATCCACTCGAGTTGAAGTAGAACCGATCTCTGCGGGAATTATGGCCTCGGTGCCATACACCAACGAGAAAGGAGTTTCCTTTGTTGAAGTTGACGGAGTTGTCCGGTATGCCCATAAAACGCTGGGTAATTCATCCACCCAACTAGTGCCAGCTTTGTCAGGCGCTTCTTAAGACCATCCTTGATGATCCTGTTGGCAAGCTCTACTTGGCCATTTGACTGACGATGAGCTACTGAGGTAAAGCGTTGCTTGATGTGTAAATCAAGACACCAACTCTTCACCGGATCCTCGGCAAACTGTCTGCCGTTGTCTGAGATCAGGATCTAGGGTAGGCCAAATCGACAAATGATGTTTTTCCATAGAAACTTTTTGACTTGTGCCCCAGTTATGGTGGCTAGTGGGTCAGCCTCCATCCATTTAGTGAAGTAGTCAATCGCTACTAGCAAGAATCTGACCGAACCGGGTGCTCGGGGTAGAGGTCCCACTAAGCCCATACCCCATTGCACAAACGGCCAAGGACTGGAAATACTGGACAACTCATGACTCGGCAAATGAGAAGTTAGAGTATGAGCTTGACACGATGGGCACTTTTTAACCAACTCTTCCGCATCTTTTCGAATAGTGGGCCAGTAATATCCAGCCAAATAGCACTTGCGGACCAGTGAGCGTGCTCCAGAATGGCTTCCACATATGCCCAAGTGCATCTCTCAGAGAATGTAATCTCCCTCGTCCTCAGGTACGCACCGCAACCACGGCTGAGAAAAAGATTTTCTGTACAAGTGATCGTTAAAGAGTGCGTACCTGGAAGCTTTCAGGCGGAGACGCCGAGCTTGTGACTTGTCCTCGGGCAGGGTCTGATGTTGCAGATAAGTGACTATCTCGTCCATCCAGGTATTATGATAGTCTTGCTGCAAGACTTCATTTCCATCAAAGGCACGATGCTTCACCAGCTCTACAACAATCTTCTTCCCAATTGTAGCCGAGGTGGATGAGGCCAACCGAGATAGTGCGTCAGCTCGTTTGTTGGCCGACCTGGGGATGTGCTCTATCATAAAGCGTTCAAACATTCCTTTCAAATGTTGAACCTTAGCCAAATACCGCTTCATGTTGTCCTCCTTAGCCTCGTAGTCTCCATTAATCTGAGAAACTACGAGCTGCGAGTCACTTCGGGCGGTTATTTGTTGTGCCCCCAGTTTACGAGCTAAACTCAGCCCAGCTATCAGAGCCTCATACTCGGCCTCATTATTAGTGGCCTCAAAGTCAAAGCGCAAGGCGTACTCCATCTCTTCCTTGTTTGGATTAATTATTAAGAGCCCTGCTCCACTTCCGTCTTTCGAAGAAGACCCATTTACATATAAGATCCAACCTTGTGCTGGGGGAGGATCTTCTTCCACAGAAATCCCTTCAGCTAGAAAGTCAGCCAAAGCTTGAGCTTTAATGGAAGTGCGTGACTTATAGTTGATGTCATACTCAGCAAGCTCCATTGCCCACTTAGCGGCTCGGCCTTAAGTGTCTGGCCGAGATAAAATCTGCTTCAAGGGCTGATCCGTCACCACGATTATAGGATGAGCTTGAAGATAGGGTACTTTCTTGCCGCCACTATCAATGCTAAGATGATTTTTTCAGCATTAGGATAACGCACTTCAGCTACATGCAGAACCTTGCTAGCGAAGTAAATGAGTTTCTGAACAGCATCCTGCTCTCTGAGCAGAACTGCGCTCACTGCCTCATGACAGGTTGATAAATATATGTACAAAGTCTCCTCAGGTAGAGGAGATGTCATCATAGGCACCTCGGCCAGGTGTGCTTTCAGGTCATCAAAATCTTTCTGGCACTGGTCATCCCAGAGAAAAACGGTTCGTTTCTTCAAGATTCGGAAGAAGGGTAGTGATCTCTCAGCTGACTTAGAAAGAAATCTGCTCAAGGCAGCAATTTGGCCCGTCAACCTCTGAACCTCTTTGATGTTCCGAGGTGGGTGCATACTTTCTAAGGCTTCAATTTTGGCCGGGTTGGCCTGTACCCCTTCCTTGGAAACCATATATCCAAGAAACTTTCCCGTACGCACTCCAAAAGTACACTTCTTTGGGTTCAGCCTCATACGGGATTCTCTTAGAATGCTAAATACTTCTCGGAGGTTTGAGATATACTGATCAAGAGTCCTGCTCTTGATCAACATATCATCAATGTAAACTTCCATAATTCGGCCAATTTGATCTCGGAACAGTGAGTTGACCAAACGTTGGTAAGTGGTCCCTGCATTTTTAAGACCGAAAGGCATGCTGACATAACAATAAGTGCCAAACTCCGTAATAAAGGAAGTTTTTTCCTGATCCTCCTTTGCCATCATGATCTGATGATAGTCTTTGAAAGCATCAAGGAAATCGAAGACCTCATACCCCAAGGTGGAATCCACCAATCTGTCAATCTTTGGCAAGGGGTAACAATTTTTGGGCATGCCTTGTTCAGGTCGGTGTAGTCTACACACATTCTCCAAGTCTTGTCGGGTTTGGGGACCACAACAGGATTGGCCAACCAAATAGGATACAAGACCTCTTCAATGAACTTTGCCACTAGGAGTTTCTCGACCTCCCCTGCTATCACCTTATTTATTTCTGGAGCAAAGTTTCTTTTCTTCTGCTTAATGGGCCTGACCTGAGGATCCACGTTAAGCCGATGCTCTGCTAAAGAGGTCGGGATCCCGGGCATGTCCTCTGCTGTCCATGTGAAGATTTCTGCGAACTCCCTTAGCAAACCCTGAAGCTGAGCCAACGTCTCAGCTGGCATCCGGGTCCCAATTTTGATAGTGTTCTCAGGCCGACCTGGGTCTAGGATGAATTCCTGAACGGCGTCATCTGTGTGCAAACGCTCGTCAGTTGGGGGAATGAGATCATCCAGAACAACCTGCTGGACGGCCCCACTCCCTTGGGTAGCCACTGCATAACAATTTTGGGCTATAGGAATATCCCCTTGTAGAGTAACTACTCCACCTGGGGTAGAAAACTTCATGCTGACATGCAAGGGGGATATTGCAGCCTCCAGAGCTACCAATGCTGGTCGGCCTAAGAGAATATTATAAGCCGACCTCTCTTTAACCACCACGAAATCCATCCACAAACAACGGTAAGCCGAGGGTTTGCCAAAGCTGACACTGAGTGTGATCAGGCCAGCTGGCCGAACAGGCATACCAGTGAATCCAAATAAAGGAGAAGCTACTGGAGTCATTTGGGAGTCTGCTAAACCCAGCTGTTTATATACATGATAGTACATAATATTCATAGCACTCCCAGTATCTACATAGACTCTTTGTACTTCTACGATTCTGTCTGGTGCCATATGTATACACAATCCAATTACTAGACCCGTATTATTAGAGTCTAATGGAATGAAATCCTCTGGTCCGTAGACCAGTTCCCGAGCTAACCTTCGCTTTTTTGGGGGAGGTCTAGATGACGTCCTTGACGTACTGGGGTCCCCCTGATTTTGCTAAGGCGGCCCTCCAGAGATGGTGTAAATTATAGAGTTAATTTGAGGCTGCACTGCGGCCTCTTGTCGGTCTCTGTCCCCATCATCGTCCGACTTGGGACATGTGGGTGGAGTCTCAGGTCGGCACTTATCCTTCTGAGGATTCTTTCGGAAACTCAGACGATTATGGAGTCGCGAGCGTGGGTCATAGAACTGCTTCAGATGTCCCAACTCAATTAGCTTCCGAATTGCCTGGGCCAGTTGCCGACAATCTTTCATATTATGGCCGACATCTCGATGATATCGGAAATACAGCTTCGGATCCCTCTTATCTCTGGGACCTGCCAGAGGTTTCAGGTCCGTTCTTAAACCATCTCTCTCCATGACAGCTAAGATTCTGTCCTTTGAGGCCAGAAGGGGCAGACCCTCTCGTCCTCGTTTACCTCGGCTCCCAAGGCGATCGAACGCACTGCCGATCACACTTGTCCTCATTTCGGTCCAATTTGGTACTAGGCCGAGCTTCATGCCGAGTGCTCTGCTCGGCCTCTTTCTTTAACCGGTTTGCCTCTTCTCCGCGGGCAAACTGGTGCGCCTTTTCCAGGCACTCCCTCAGCGTGGCGGGTCCCTCTTCCGCGAGCTGAGAAAAGAGACGACCCGCCCTGAGACCATTGATGAATGCAGCAGCCTTTACTCCTTCGTTCCGGTCACTGACCTGCAGTGACTCGTCTGAGAAGCGCTGCATATATTTCAGCACAGACTCTTTAGGACCTTGCTTCAAAGTTATTAAGTGTGAAGAGTTCTTAATAAACGGCGCACTTGATACGAACTGGGATTTAAACTTCTGCACCAGCTGTCTAAAGGAGTCCACCGACTGAGGTGGGAGCTCCTGGAACTATCTTCTTGCCTTCCCCGCAGATACATGGGGAAGGTCTTGCAGCGGAGCGGATCTGGAATATTCTTTAGGCTCATGGCCGTCTGAAACTGGAAAAGATGATCAGTTGGATCAGACGTCCCGTCATAAGTGTCCATTTTTGGCACCTTAAAGTTGTCGGGTGCCAAATACTCCGCGATGTCCCAAGAAAATGGGCTTTCTTGGATCACCCTCATGTATTCTGGTCTGGGCTCTTCAGGTCGACTCCTCGACCTGCGAGGGTCAGCCTCCTGATGAACACTCTTGAAAGATCGGGGCCTTACACCCAGGCGCTGCCTGGGTATAGGCACCGATTCCACTGTAAGGGCTCTGTCGCTACTTCGTCTTGCATTTGCCATAAAACTTTGAGGGTGGTGAGAAGATTGTCGTTGGGTCTTCTCCTTTGGGTGGAAAGAGGTAGAATCCTCCTCCATGTATTCCATCTCAGGATGCTTCCCTTTGAGCCGCTCCACCACGGCCTCAAACACGTCCAAATTTTCGGCCACATACTTCATGACCTTCTCTTTCTCATCCGCGATTACCACCGGGACCTTCTTCGCTTCCGACTCTGGCCTCTTGGAATCCTGTCCAGGATGAACAGAGCGGGTGTCTTTTCGACGGTGCAGATTTGAGGACTCTCCTAGTCCTTCACGTGCTTCTTTTCCCATTTGAGCTGACTTGAAAGCTTTAAATAGTGCGATTAAGAAGACTTAAATGACGGAGGTTCGGGGCCCTCCTTCTAGCGCCAATATGATGATGTCGGATTATATCACCAAGTATAAAGTTGGATGTGGTGCCGTTAGAACTCCGTCAGTTGTCCTTAATAAGCGAGTTGCTGACCTGCGCAAAAAAAAAGGGTCAGGGGACCCGGGATCTATGGCCCCGGGTAATACCCTCCGACGATCAAGTCAGTTAAGGCCATTTTAGGAGAGGTTTATATATGATGAAGGTTTTGTAAATTGAGGTTTTCTGGTAAACCTGCGTTTTCACTTGTAGAAGATGAGTAACTGTCGTGAGTTGTCCCAATGTAGTTTGTAAAAGCTTGTTGTTACTTTTTTTTTCTCTCTCCTGCTGCTCGGCCTTTTTATATGGCGGCTTGGGCCAATGCATGGGCAGAGCCTGGAAATCGTGACAGGCAAGGAGGTTATTTGGATGATTCTCGCTCCTGCATGTTCGCCACGTGGCTTGGTGCTGAGCTGAGTAAGCTAGCTTGGGACACCTGACTGGGAGTTTCACCTGGTAGAATTACCTAGGGTAAACTCCTAGAACCGAGATGGAGTCCTCTAGAAGCACTCAGAAGTGCCCGAGATGGCTGATGAGGTGGGGTCAGCTTGCCGAGATGAAAGTGGCCGACTCAAAAGAGCATTGGGGGCCTTTCGCGATGCTCGTAGCTGACGACACTAAAAGTGGTCCGAGATCAGTAGGTAGATCGGATCCGAGACCGAGTATAACTCTTTGGCCGAGATGGTACTGTGGGCCGAGATGAGGCCTTGAGGCCGAGGTGAGATCCTTAGCCCCCGGGGGCACTGAGACCACATGGCCGAGTTGACCAAGGGACCCTGTGGTCGAGATGGACTATTTGTCCGCATGTGACCTGGTCAACTTCCTGGCCGATCCGCCATACTTAGCCATTTTTACACCCCTACTTCAACGTTGACCGTTATTGACTAACAAGGGATATTTTTTGGCTCATCAATACCTGTGCTACCAAATTAGGGAACAGCTCAGTTCCCTTCTATTCCCATCATCTTACTTCTGCTAATTACTTCAGACTGTATTATGCATTTATCGAACTCTTCTCTTTGGTATTTTTGATTCACTGGCAATTCAATCGATAAGAGGGTTCATAAGCATAGCCTGGTCATAAACTTGGGAATGTAGTTTTTTGGGTATTCAGAAACCGCTAGTTTTATAGATTTCATAGAGTTGAAGAAGGTTTTATCTAGTGAAAGAAGCCATAAATGAAATCTGACATCGGTCCATGAGGCTCTAATGACTAAGAGACGGTTACAAAAACAACAACCATACACAGTATATCCCAACGCAGTAAGATCTAGGGAGAGTGAGAGTCAGACAAACAATATCTCCATTCCAAAGGATAAAGAGTTTGCTTCGGGGGTCTCACCCGGCTCTATATGTAGAATATGGTGTGCTAGTGTACTAATGAATGGATTTAATAAACAGACTAAGAGACGGTTCATTGTTGAATATTTCTAAGATTAAATTATAGCATGATGAGGTTTTGATCATACATATTTTGTTCTTGAATATGTTTTTCCTGGTAAGTTTTCTTGATCACCTATGCTCATTTACAATCTTGGAATCGCATGATTCGGTTCTTGGCTCATGTTGCTAGGTAAGTTATCATATCGATGACAATTTTCGATCCTTTGGTGCTTGTCAGAGAGAAGGTACAAAGGGTGTTTTCGATGCACTAGACTCTCACGATTGCTCAGGATTCGGGGAGGGACCGGATCGCGTCGCGATCTGATGTACACAGCCTTACCTTAAACTTTTTCGACCACCAAATATGGTTTTCATTACCTTGGAGCAATGGTTTTCATTACCTGATTATACACCTCCTTTGCACGCTGGGATGTCGTTAGCGTCATGGAAGAACATAATATGTGGTCGGAATAGTCTCGTCCTGATACTAGTTTTGGATTTAATAGGGTATTAAACATGTTCAAGCAAATCAAAAGTTGTACTTACCCCCTTTTGTCTGTCAACTCATGTCACATCTTTCAATTTAGTATCTTTGTTTGGATGTTTCAAGTCATCTGGTGCCAATCGTGGGAGACATGGAATGCGATCCTCTAACCTCCTTTTCCTCATCTCCTTTGTGACCGCCTGACACGTGGCAGTCAAGGGGGTGGTGAGGCTAGATGCGTGTGACCTGCATCTAGCTTCACCACCTTCCCTGACTGCCACGTGTCGCGCGGTCCTTTGTTACCGTCCATGTGGGACGGTCAGAGGATCCTATCCCGGGAGACATGCCAAGTAACTTGTTTTGCAGAGCTGGACTCAGTTCCTCCTCACCATGGTTGGAATAATTTAGTTGGCAATGGTTCAGGAAACCCCTGTTAGAACGGTACTGGCCTTGTCCGCCAAATTAATCCGCGAAAATGAAAACTAAGTGTTTTTTCTTTCAAGTGACTCGCGTCAATTCTTTCCTCCTTTCTTTCTTTCTTTGGTTCACTTGAGGGCACAAGCTATTAGTGTTTTGTTTTGTAGGCCAACATAACCCCAGGCAGCTGATTTGGGTTGGCAAACTCGCTTTTTTTTTTTCCTGTACTAGCTTAGGACCCTGGTCTTATGGTCAGGTGGTCATATAGAACCATCTTTTGCTAAAAGTTGGTACTAGTTTAGTGTGCAGCTGATTTGGATTGGCAAACTCACTTTTTTTTTTCTCATGTACTAGCTTAGGACACTGGTCTTATGGTCAGGTGGTCATATAGAACCATCTTTTGCTAAAAGTTGGTACTAGTTTAGTGTGCAGCTGATTTGGGTTGGCAAACTCACTTTTTTTTTCTCCTGTACTAGCTTAGGACACTGGTCTCATGTTCAGGTGGTCATATAGAACCATCTTTTACTAAAAGTTGATACTAGTTTAGTGTTTATATTGTAAATCATCTTTATCCCTATTCTGCTTCGACTATCGTCTTGGTGGTCTGGTCGATTGCATATTTTGCAAATCCGCCATTTTGGTTCATGTATGAAATTTAATTTACAAAACAAAAGTATCGCATTTTTGGTATTTCGGTTTCTTATCAGATATATTAGATCCTTGCAACATGAAATATATGGTATACAAAGTTGGGATGTCTTATTAGGTGCTGCATCACATTCCAACAAATAATGCCGTTTATTATGGTCAAATCTTCTTGTAATTGGAAAGCTTCCACTTTAGTTGGGAGGCAACTATTAGTAATATGATGGAGATGTTGCTTATTTCTTTAGTAATGAGTTATACTGTTTCTAACACCTTTATTTCTTTTAATGGAAACTATATAGGCGCTTCGAAGCGTAGAGTCATGAGTTTATGCCTAGTAAAGTTGAAACTTGATTTTGTGCGTTGTGTTAATCCAATGCTTGAAGCAAAGATGAAATCCCTCGCTCTGGGTCCTATCGCTCCAACCATAAGTCCAAATGAGCATAATAGAAGATGCAAATCATAAGTTCTAACGGCATCCTAGGTTGAGTGAGGACTTGCGCAGTGACCCACACAAGATGTTTCTACGTAAACCAAATGATATCTATGTCTTAGGATAAAGGTATTGTTTGTCTGTCTCTCACCCTTCTCAGACTCTAGCAATAACTTTTGATGTCGTCGGAATATACCGAACATGGTTGTAGTTGTTATTTAGCTAATATGATATACGCAAGTATAAGAAAATGCAATTATGGGAACAGTAGTAAATACTTAAAACTAGGCGAATACCCGAATACACAATCTTCAAACCAAGAAAAGGATTAAAAAAATCTTGAAATTGACAACATATAATTGCTACAATGATATGCCTCTATCTATTTTTTCATTTATATGCCCTGAGGATCACGTATCATAAGAAAACTCCCTCCATGAAAAGTGAAGGAAGGCCTGGGGAGAAAGCTGCAATTTAACATGGTACGTTTGTATGAAAACTATCTAAGATTACAGCTTGAAGTCTCATTCTGATATGGCAGATCCATTTGTTCTTTCTGAATATGAGCAGCTGCAACCAGCTCCTCCAGAACAGGATGGTAGATTATCCAGCCTCCAGAAGAAGCCTCGTGCAAGATACCTCCACACATTTGTTTTAATCAATTTTTGCGACCGGCCCTTCCAAGTCTAGATTCTTCAGTTTCAAGTGTCTTAAGGTTGAGGAATTTATGTTTCTGGTGTTCCCGGTGCACTAAGCTCTCGCATTTGTGCAAGGTCCGGAGAGAGAATCGCTTTGCAATCTGATATAAACAGTCTTACCCTGCAAAAAGCTGTTTCTGCAGCTCATGCAGCACCATTATCATTTAATCCAAGGTCTGTCATTAGAAGTTCATATTTTCCATAAGTACTAAAATTCTCATCTTTGCCCCCTCGGAGATCCCTTTAGTTCTGAGAAAGACATAGCAGTTTGACAATTACTGATATATGCCTCCGGATGAGGGCAGAAACCCGATAATGATAGCTTCTTAAGAGTTGAAAGAAAGCTCATTCAATAAGGTTTTGGCCACACTGCATAACCAATCATGAGAAGGCAGCACTCTGCATATCCAAGCATCAACTGGACAAATTCTACACCACTTCGCGCGGTTCTCCGGGCACTTTAGTCAGTCGCCTGCTCCGGACAGCGTCTTGACCCATCCAATTTTTGAGCCAATTCGTATTACCAAAAAAAGAGATTCTTGCTGCATCATTGACTAAACGATAATTTGATTATACCATTTTGAGCTTTGCTTTAACAGAAGCTATTGCATCATTTGCCCCAATATGGCCTTTCTGATCTCATCTATGCTCACCAAAAACTCCCGTATTAGCCAATGAATGAGACTATTTTTCATCCCATCAGCACCACTGAAACTTTTCTTAATAATCAGGCACCTGTCAACTGGATCATGCACACAATCATTTGGTCTTCATCTTGGATTTATGAACAAGTCTCCAACATCAGCAAAATAGTGGAATTAACCGTTCACCAGATTCACTTTTACACCTCACTTTTTCAATGTAGATTCACTTTTACACCTCACTTTTTCAATGTAGACAAACCCTGCTATCAAATACTCAAGTATTGTAATAATATCTCCAGACAACATAGTACAAGAGTATCTAATTGAACTTCTTACAATTTTAATCAACCAAATTAGGCTTCTTTTTATTCTTCATCCCATGCTCTAATCTCCCACATACCGGTATTCATCATGCGCTAATGACCTATACAGCATCCGACAATGATGACTTAATTGCAAGCTCTACTAGCTCAAAGAAATACATCATCTACGGAAGTACTCACATCATCACACAACTTCAAGAAATAGTCGAGCAATACTATCATGTTGTAGAACTACACATAACTAGAACTAGAAAGCTAGCCTCATTTATGCACTGTCGAATGTCCCAGATATCATCTATATATCTATTACACTAAACCTAATATCCCATACATCATCTACATGATATCTCATATGTCGTCTATTAAGATGGGTCTAATATCCCATATGTTGTCAATTACGATAATATCTCCCAGATACCGTCTATGATGTCTATTTCAATGAACATCGCGTCCCAGACATCATCTAAATCGTCCATCGCAGGACTAATTTCTCATATATCATCTCATGATATCCCATATATCATCGATGTCATCCAGTAGAATTGGACACCATGTCCCATATATCGTTTTATATCATCCATTACTACAAGGTAACATCATTAATTGAAAGGCCAAAACGAGTTTACCTAAACCACCCATACCAACAATGTTGACTATGTCAGTAACTGCAAATCCTCTTCTAAATCGATTGAAATATTCTCTTCCTCATCCTCAGCACCCGCGACCAAATGGAATCCTGAACAGGGCATGATTCCAGTGTGATACAACTTCTTGTCCTTTTTGTCTTTCATCCTCTTGAGCTTGCTCTGGACACACACAGTTCCGTCTAGAATGTTAGACAAATAAAACATACTGTAGAGGGCCGGATGTCCAAGGATCGAAGACAAATTGATGACAAATTCTGTTTTGTATGCCAAATTGACAACTTCTGACCAAGTATGTTTTCTTTTTTGCTCTATTTTCAGCTGCAAGAGGTCATTGAGAAGGGATATAGACGGTTCCTCTCCAATATCCAACCTATGATGTTTTGCAAAAGGGATAAATTTGATCTGGGAACATAATACATGAATCTAATGAAAAGGGCTGCAACATCAGGGCTGGAAAATTTGATCTGCAGCACATCAGAAGACACAAGATTCAGCCTTTATAAGATTTCTCGATACGTATGTTCTAACAAAACATATATGTGAATCTTTGTAGGTTTTTCTATTAAAACCAAAACAATAATAATTAAAAAAAGAAAGAAAATTTTTGTGCAAAACCTACAACATCGGATTGCCTTCCACGGGACACTATATTTTCATAGAGATGCTTATTAAACATACAATAGTAAAAGCAAAAGAATGGAGACAAACCTTGAAAAATCTCTAGGATTGATGAGAGTTGAGGTCGAGGAATCCACATATTTTCCTAGAGATCTCAATACCCATTGATGTGTAGAGTGCAAGCTGGATTATATTTTTATTCCCACTCTCTGAAACAAATCAGTCAACTCTGAGAGAGATCTTCAAGTCCTCGCCGCACTCTTTTTGTTTGATGAGTATCCAACTTCATATTCCTCTAGGGTAAGCAAGTGACTCGAGATCTATGCCTGATATGCCTTTTTTATTAAGCAACGCGTTTGCAGCTGGTCGGGTTAGATCCCTTCACCCCTTTTCCCTCACCCCACCCATCTCTGCTGTCACGTGTCGCATGGTGACGGATGGGATGAAAAGAAAGTGGGCAGGAGATGCCATCCCCAGCTTGTCACTATTGAGTTTGGATCACATCGCCTATTTCCTCACTGCACGACACATGGTAGCAAAGGAGAGTGGTGAAGTTAGATGCAGGTAACCATCATCTAGCATCACCATCCTCCCCCTGCTGCCACGTGTCGTGCGGTGGAGAAGTGGATGAGTGGATTGTGATGAGAAGATCTGGTCCTGTCACGATTGCTTCCGCAATACTCCCGACCATTAAATTCAACAACATTACGACATTGTTTGAGATGCTCTCGTCTAGAGGCCAGATGTACGTAACCGTATCCATGTGTTAGAAATACACAGAGGTTATTTTCCGATGACGTAATAATGAAAATTGCGTCAAGCTGTATCGATCAACTGTTACTTCACAATATAAAAAGTGCAGCCAATTTAGTGAGTCATTTTGTTTTATTCCATCATACTGAAAAGTCAAGGAAGTGTATGTCATTGGCTCCATTGAAAATGGAAAATACTCACGGTCTATTAAAATCATTGTCTTAATTCCACTTTCAAATAATTTAAATAAATAAACAATTTTCGTCAATATTCTTATTACAACTTTACTTGCTTAATTAACTGATGTAAATTAAAATAAATATACACATGCTAATTAAATATAGAGCCAATAGTCTCATTGGAATCAAACTCTCTATCCTTTAGGATGGAGGTATTGTTTATCTACCTCTCATCCTTCTCAGACCCTAGTGATAACTTTTGATGTCGATGGAATATACTGAGTATGATTGTTGTTGTATACAAATTCTAACTAAGAACGTAATAAGGAAACTTTTTACTATGATTATATACTTACTTTTTAAAAATGAAAAATATATTTGTCATAAAACAAATTAGAAGCTCCGATAATATCTTTTTAAATAGGTGTAACATTATTTGGAAGCAATAAGATTGAATATTCAATCTTCAACCTTTCATCACTTCAGCTTCAAGAGATTGTTGTTGAGAATGTGAAACACACATTCAGAGGCATCAAGCTAGGTGTTCATAAGGATTTTGGACTCCAACTGAAACAGCAAAAACAACAACATTACCCCAATATCGAAACAATCTACTATTTATGTACCAATTGAAGTAATATACTAAGTATCAATTAAGCTACACCTTAACGCAAACATTTTCTATACGATTATATTGTCAACGACAAAGCTTTGTTCTTCCAAGAAAATGTCTGCCATAAGCTTTGTTCTTCCTGACACTTATGTAGTTTCCTGTTTTTGCAACAACAACAATATCATTATTCCATTGTCTTAGAGGCTCTTGTCTATAGCGGAGTATGAGAGGTCAGATGTACACAAACATACCTATGTGTTAGAAACACACAGAAGTTAGTTTCCGGAAGTTTTATGTTTTTGAAGACCTGCAATTCAGTGAGCCATTTTCAGCAATCAGACAGAGTTCACTGAGCATTTTGCGAAAAACTTAATCACTGGACGACTTGTACCTTTCATTCCCACACCGTATGAACAATTTTGAGCAATCAGACAGAGTTCAATGGAGAGTGTGGGCAACTGGTAAGTTTGTGGCTTTGTGATCTTGTGGTCATAAGTTCGAGCCGCGAAAACAACCTCTTGCACGAAGCGTAGCGTAAGGCTGCGTACGCCAAATCGCAAAACGATCATGTCCCTCTCTAGACCGACCTTGCGCAAACATGGTAACCTAATGTACCGGGAATTCCCTTAGACAGAGTTCACTGAGCATTTCAGCTGAAGATATTGATAAACCATAATTAAATCGTCTGTTAATCAACGGCCAGACAGTTCAACTCCAGTAGCTCAACACTCGAAGTATGTCAGTTCAACAGTTCAGCGCCTAAGCATGACTGTTCAGCATCGGCTGCACCTCAGTGGGGCATCATGACGCCCTTATAACATCAAAGAATATGCTAAGGTTTGCACCTCGGCATCAACTTCAGTTTATGTTCAAATGCCGCACTTCGGACCACTTCAGCGGGATAAGGCCAAGTCATGCACTTCAGCAAGGTCAAGTCATGCACTTCGGCAGAGTTCAACTGTGTACCACAGCAAAATAAACCAAGTATGATATTACCTTGTGGGACCCTCAAACAGAGGTGCAACTCAAATATAATGACTACAGCTGGTTAATCTTTCTGAACACGCTAAGGTCACAACAGCCGGCCTATTAGTCACATCAGTCAGACTACTGATCACATCAGCAGACCTACGGCGCCTTAGGCTTTCTGCCCCAAGCAAACGTCCTATCCACAATCCACTATCAGGGGCTAAAGGCGGAAAAAAGGTCTATAAAAGCAAGCCAACCATGACCAAGATCTGGATCCGAAAATAAAAACCTTCATACTCTAAAGCAAATCTAGACACTTCGCAACTCGGCAAATACTGTGAGAAACTCCTAACTCACCCTTTAAATTATAAATCTCAGTGAGATATGGCCCAAACTGACTTGAGCGTCGGAGGGTTTTTTTCGGGGCCAACCCCCCGGGACCTTTGACCTGTGCTTCCTTGTGCAGGTTATATTGCACTATTCCAACTACACACTCTCAATCCCGGTTAACAATTCTTCACGTTAACTGACGGAACTGATTTGATGTCATGTGGACCCTTGGTGAAGATCCGGCTTCATCATTTGGCGCTAGAAGGAGGGCCCTTAATCCAGTAAACAATTCAAACCCTAAACAGCCAACATTTACCTATGACAAAAGGACGTCGAGGAGGCTTGGGTGAATCATCCAACCCACCACAACGCATGGTTACGCGTTCAGCTGCCCCAGAATAGGTTTCTCGGGTACCTGAATCTCCTATGCCCAATCCTGATCCTGTCCCTGAAGCTTCAAAGGAAGTAAGGGATAAAGCGATGAAATACGTTGCTGAGAACATGGAAATATTCGAAGCCATGGTACGGCATCTCAAAGACAAGCAGCCAGAGGTGCAAAATATGGAGGTTGACCCACCTCCTCCTCAGAGAGAGGTATCACAAGGTCACTCTTCTAGACTTCATAAAGGATTTATGGCGGATGCTAGAAGACGTAGTTTCAAAGCTCCTTCCGTGGAGTCAGAGCATATGTCTAGAGTCTTTAAAAAGTGTCCCCAGGGACGAAGAGGCGCCTCGCAGGCCGAGGGCTTATTATGAAGAGCACAGGCATGAGTTTGTACAAGCAGTCCAGGAAAGTCCTTTTTCCAGGAATATAGCAGAGTATATGGCACCAGACAGCTTCAAGGTGCCAAAAATGAACACTTATGATAGGACCACAGATCCAACGGACCATCTCTTTCAGTTTCAGACGGCTATGAGTCTGAAAAACATCCCAGACCCGTTACGTTGCAAGACTTTCCCCTTGTATTTAAGGGGGAAGGCTAGGAGATGGTTCCAAGAGCTTCCGTCAAAATCTGTGAAGTCTTTTAAATAGCTGGCACAGAAGTTCAAGTCACAGTTTGTGTCCAGCACCCCGTTTGTGAAGAATTCATCCCATCTAATAACCTTGAGACAAGGTCCAGATGAATCCGTGTTTCAATATATGCAACGTTTCTCAGACGAGTCACTGCAGGTCAGTGACAGAAATGAAGGCGTTAAAGCTGCAGCCTTCATTAATGGACTTCGAGCTGGACGTCTCTTCTCCCAACTGACTAAGGAGGGACCTACAACATTAAGAGAATGCTTAGAGAAAGCTCACCAGTTTGCCCGAGGAGAAGAGGCAAACAGGTTAAAAAGAGAAGCTGAGCATTCAGCTCGGCAAGAAAGCTGACCCAATTCAAAAAAGGAAGATCGGCGCCATGAAGGGAAAAGCTGTGATCAGCGCAGTGCGTTTGACCGTATAGGCGGTAAGGACAAAGGTGGTAGGGAGGGCTTACCACTGCTAGCCTCACAGGAATACATTCTCACCGTCATGGAGAAAGACGGTCTGAGGACAGATCCAGAGCCTCTGTATGGGCCTAGAGAAAAAAGGAATCCTAAGTATTATTGCCGCTATCATAGAGATATTGGGCATGATACTCAGGATTGCAGGCAGCTGGCTCAGACAATTAAACGACTTATCGAGCAGGGGCATTTAAGACAGTTTTATTACCCTCGATCACGCCTGAACAACCGTCTGGAATACCACGGGGATCCCCAGAAAGACAAATGTCTCCAGAGTCTCCACCTCGGCACCGCAGGGATGAGAATGATAGAGATCAGGGAAGGTGTGGGGTTGCAGGTCAGCCCCAAGTCAATGCTATTATATATACAATTTCTGAAGGCCCACCTCACTCAGGCCAAGGAGCACCTAGTTCCTCAGGAACCTCATCAGATCCACCAGCTAAAAGGGTCAAGATGGCAAGAGAGCTGACTTATGAGCCAGAAGATCACATTCCTCTAGACTCCAACAACACAGGTTTAGTGATAGAGCTGTGTGTGCACCTTCCTCCAGATAAAGTTATGCAGGTCCGACACGTTTATGTGGATACCGGCAGCGCTGTTAATATAATGTTTCATCGGGTGTATCAGCAGCTTGGCTTACCCGATTCCTTGATGAAACCAGTTATCTCGTCCTTGTATGGATTCACTAGAGCTGCAGTGCAGCCAGCAGGTCAGGTCACGCTCAGCTGCAGTTTTGGCAAACCCCCTGCCTATCAATGCATATGGATAGACTTTCTGGTTGTCAAGGACGTATCCCCATACAACGTCATTCTGGGCCGTCCAGCCTTGGTGGCATTAGAAGCCATCGTATCACCCTTGCACGTCAGCATGAAGTTTCCCACTCCAGGGGCAGTGGCTACAATCCAAGGTGATACACAAGTGGCACAAAGTTGCTACGCTATTGCCACTAAGGGGAATGAATCAGTTCAGCAAGTCAGTCTTGATGAACTGATACCTTCAAACGAGGAGCATTTACAGTCGGATGATGCAGTGCAGGATTTCACTCTAGATCCGAGCAGACCTGAAAATGTTATAAAGATTGGGACTTCGATGCCATCTGAACTGTTAGCTCAACTGCAGGATCTGTTGAGAGAATTTGCGATTATCTTCGCATGGACTGCGGAGGATATGCCTGTGATACCTCCACATCTGGCTGAACATAAACTAAGTGTTGATCCTTTAGCAAAGCCAGTGAAACAAAAGAAGCGACATTTCGCACCAGAGCGGAACAAAGTCATTGAAGGAGAAGTCAAGAAATTGTTGGCCATAAAATTCATTGTGGAAGTGCTTTTTCCGATCTGGTTAGCTAACCCAGTGGTGGTCCCCAAGCAGGATGAGTCTTGGAGAATGTGTATAGATTACACTGATCTCAACAAAGCATGTCCAAAAGATCGTTACTCACTCCCAAAAATCGACAGGCTAGTGGATTCAACACTTGGGCATGAAATCTTTGACTTCTTAGACGCCTTCAAAGGCTATCATCAGATGCTCGTGGCATTAGAAGATCAGGAGAAGACTTCTTTCATAACTGAGTCAGGTACTTATTGTTATGTAACTATGTCATTCGGATTGAAGAACGCTAGGGCCACTTATCAACGTCTGGTCAACTCTTTGTTCAGTGAAAAAATTGGCCGCATAATGGAGGTCTACATCGATGATATGCTAATCAAGACTAGGACTCTTGATCAATATATCAAAAACTTAAGGGAAGTTTTCACTGTGCTGAGAGACTCACGCAACTAAACCCAAAAAAGTGCACGTTTGGGGTATGCACTGGAAAGTTCCTAGGATACATGGTTTCCAAAGATGGGGTACAGGCAAACCTTGCTAAAATTAAAGCTATTCAAAACATGCACCCCCTAGGAACGTAAAGGAAGTGCAGAGGTTAACGGGCTGAATTGCCGCCCTGAGCAGGTTTTTATCCAAATCTGCTGAGAGATCCCTTCCTTTCTTCCAAGTCTTGAAGAAGAAGAAGACAGCCTTCCAATGGGATGAACAATGTCAAAAAGCCTTCGACGAGCTGAAGTCCCATTTGACTGAGGTGCCAATGCTTACCTCACCTCTGCCCGGAGAAGAGCTATATATATACCTCTCAACGTGCAAAGAAGCAGTTAGTGCAGTACTGCTCAAGGAGCAGGATAATATACAAAGGCCCATCTATTTCGCCAGTAAAATTTTACATGGGCCTGAAATAAGGTATCCCAATGCTGAGAAAATAGTCTTAGCACTTGTAGTGGCAGCGAAGAAGTTCAGACCTTACTTGCAAGCTCATCCCATCATAGTGGTCACTAACCAGCCCTTGAAACAAATCTTATCAAGGCCAGACACATCCGACCGAGCTGCAAAATGGGCTGTGGAGCTTGCAGAGTATGATATCTAATACAAGTCAAGGACTTCTATCAAAGCCCAGGCCAGTGGCAGAATGGACATTATATATGGATGGTTCATCCTCCAAAGATGGTTGTGGAGCAGGACTCCTAATCATCAACCCCAACAAAGAAGAATTTGAGTACGCCTTGCGATTTGACTTTGAATCAACCAACAACGAGGTAGAGTACGAGGCCCTCATAGCAGGACTAGGCCTCGCGAGAAAGTTGGGGGCAGAACGAATCATCTCCCGAAGTGATTCACAACTGATTGTTTCTCAGATCAATGGGGATTATGAGGCCAAAGAGGAAAGTATGAAAAAATATTTGGCTAAAGTGCTGCAGCTCGGACAGGCATTTGAGCACTTCAGCATCGAGCATATCCTCAGATCTGCCAACAAGAGACTGACGCGTTATCTCGGCTAGCATCATCCACTTCAACGACATTGAGGAAGAAGATAGTTGTGGAGCTGGTAAAGCATCGTGCTTATGATGCAAATGAAGTATTGCAAGTGGACCATCGAAACACCTGGATGGACGAACTTGTTAATTTCTTGCAGTATGGAGTTCAGCCCAAGGACAAGCGTGCATCTCGGTGCCTTCGTTTCAAGGTAGTAAGGTATGCCCTTTTCAACGACCACCTTTATAAAAGGTCATTTTCGCAGCCTTGGTTAAAGTGTATGACAGAAGAGGAAGGAGATTACATCCTCTGAGAGATACACCAAGGAATCTGTGGAAATCATTCTGATGCCCGGTCGTTGGCAAGGAAGTGCTATCTTGCTGGATACTACTGGCCCACTCTGCGGCGGGATGCAGAAGAATCGGTCAAAAAGTGTCCAGCATGCCAAGTCAACGCTACTATGACACATTTGCCGAGTCAGGAACTCACCTCTATTTCAAGTCACTGGCCATTCGTACAATGGGGGATAGATCTTTTTGGACCTTTACCTCAAGCTCCAGGATCAGTCAAATTCTTGGTTGTGGCTATTGATTATTTCACAAAATGGGTGGAAGCAGAACCCTTAGCTACAATAACTGGGAATCAGATCAAGAAATTCTTGTGGAAGAACATCATATGGCTTTGGCCTTCCACAAGTTCTTATATCCGATAACGGGAAACAATTTGCTGATGACCCTGTTAAGAGTTGGTGCGCCGAGCTCAAAATTACACAATGATTAACTTCGGTAGCGCACCCTCAAGCTAACGGACATGTTGAATTAGCCAACAGAAAAATCAAGGATGGACTGCGAAAGCGTCTGTATCAAATTGGGCCAAATTGGGTAGAGGAGCTCCCTAGCGTATTATGGGCGTATCGAACTACTCCCTCTACTTCTACTAAGGATACACCATTTGTATAGAAAAAGGGGTTTGAGTGATTTTCAAATACATGATTTAAATGTGCTTAAAAACGCGCATGACATAAATGTGCATGATACATTGCATATTACTTGCCTTATATAATTCACATATAATGTTGCCGTACTAACGAGCCATGAAGCTTTAAAGCTTACATCAAATGGCAAACATTTGTTGTGTTTATACTATTTTCAGGTGTCACCATTAATGAACTAAACTAGTTCATTAAGTGAAGTACTTAGTTAATTATACTAAGTAGTTCATTAAAGGAAGCTACATTTAAACAAGGCACAAAGGCAACAAGACTAAAAAAGGAAAATCTCCTTGTTGGCATATTTATTGGTCAAAAGCTACATGTGGATCCTTGTTGGCATATTTATTGGTCAAGAATCAATCATACAATGTTGGTGAAAATTGTGACACATGCTGAAAATTCAGCATGTGTGCAAAATGGATGGCCGAAATTTTTACTTTAATTTTCCAAATTTTGTTGTCTAGAATCATGTGATTAATTAGAAGACAATTTGGAAGTGTTTTAAATATTTTATTGAATAAAGAAAGTGATATTCTTGGATATCACACATGCTGAAAATTGTGACACATATTTATTTCAAATCTTGTCACAATTGTGACACATGCTGAAAATTCAGCATGTGTGCAAAATGGATGGCCGAAATTTTTACTTTAATTTTCCAAATTTTGTTGTCTAGAATCATGTGATTAATTAGAAGACAATTTGGAAGTGTTTTAAATATTTTATTGAATAAAGAAAGTGATATTCTAAGATATCACACATGCTGAAAATTTCAGCATGTGTGCAATGCATCTAGGCGTTTTTAAGGCCTTGTTATTGTCTAATTTTTATTCCATAAAAGATGAGAATATTTTCTACTAATTGGTGATTTATTTTAAAAGAAAAATCAATGAAAATTTGGAAGTAATTTGAATTATATCACCATGTATCACATGCTGAAATTGTGTAGTCATGCCCGATTTTTGCTTAATGTTGTGGAGAAATTATCTTGCTTAATTTATGTGATAATCTTGTGAATTATGGCAACTATTTTATGGCTCAATGATCATCCAATGAGAAGGTGCCAAGTAAGCAAGATCATGTCACAATGATGCTACACATTCTTCCAAAGACTTAGAAGATAATTTTCAAGAGGGGAAGAGCAATTCAAAGGGGCAGCCTATGTGATAAAAAGGAAGGAAGAAGAACAAAACAAAACAAGAACAAGAGTTGCAAATTCAAAAGATCAAAAGTGTTCTAGCCTTCTTCTTCTACACTCTCTTTCTTTTTTCTTCCTAAAAGCCTATTGTACTTACATTCATATTCTTGATTAGGCTTATCTTAGACCACCACACATATTCTTTATCTTTGTAAAAGATTGATCAAGGTGTGATCAATCTTCAATCTTGCAAGGTGGTGATGTTCGTATGCATTGTATTGAACATACAAGGTTTGTAAAGGGTTGGAGTTGGTGTGTAACTCCATCAACCCTGTGATCAGGTGTTTTTGAGTTGTGTGATTAGTGTGAACCGAGAAAGGTGTTCCTCGAAGACTGGAGTAGGTTGTTGATAACCGAACCAGTATAAAATTCTTGATGTCATTTACTTTCAGCACTGATTTTCTGTTTCAGCACTGTTTATTGTTTTTAATCACGTCCGTAAAAACAGTAAACGAATTTCAAAAATCATGAAACTTTTAGGGAACATATCCACATGTTCTAAGGTTCTTTTGGCACAAGTTTCAACCCTGTTGGACAAGTATAAGTCATCCAAACGTCCAAAGTTCTGAGACTAGTGCAGTCTGATTTTCAGGCTTGCAAAGGTTGAGACTTTGATCGTATTTGACTAACTTCCCAAAAGAATTTTTCAAAACTGTTTCAACCCATTTAAATACGACTTACAAGAGGTTAGTCTTTAGATTTTAAGATCATTTGGAGTTGTGTACAAATAGAAATTAATTTTTCAAATCAGTGTACCGTTTCTGGCAGATTTGCGCAATCTGACCACCAACAAATTTTCAAGGGGTTAGAGGTTGAATTTAAATCTGAAATTTTTAGGGGACACTCATAACATATGAGGATAAGTTCTCTCCAAATTTCAGAATCTATGAAGACCTACAACCTAGATTTAAAAACGTTTTAAAACGGGTCCTGAAAACAGAAACTGTTTTCAGAAGTTGAGTTTTTGGTTTAAAAAAATTTTAAAAACCAAACTTTCCGCACCAACTATTCAACCCCCCCCTCTTCTAGTGGTGCCTTGCAGATCCTACAATTGGTATCAGAGCGCAGGACACTCACATCAAAAGGATCCAACGATCTGTGTGAGATGGCAACCACTAGCCATGAAACCGAGGAAAAAGATATGACAAGCCAAATGCCTCCACTACTTGAAAATGAGGTAAATTCAGATTCTGACTCGGATTCTGAAATATCTTATGATGATTTATATGTTGAATATCTTGAATTACATAAGTTTGCTAGAACTCTTGCAAAAAAAGAAACGATTAATTGAAGACAAGAAATTGTTAGAATCTTCTAACGAAAATCTTGTCGCTCAATTAAACGATTCTAAAGAAGAGTCATCATGCATCATCAATGCATTAAAGACAGAGATTTCATCATTGACCACTCAAAATAACGAAATGAAATCCGAGATTTCAAGTTTGAAATCAAGGAATAAAGACTTAGAGAAAATGATGAAACAATTTGACACGGGATCTAACATGCTGCATCGTATTATCTTATCACAAAAGCATGATAGTGACAAAACAGGTTTGGGATACGTTGAGATAAATGAAGCATCCACCAAACCAACTAAGTTCGTTATGTCTAAGAAAGTAGACACCCCAAAGCCAAAAACGACGTCTAAGATGACGTAAAGACCTCTTCCCTCATCACGCCCCACTTCTTCATCATATCATGCGAAATACATTTTGTACCATATAGATATGAAAAGAAAAGAGTGATGCATACATGGCATTCATTCCATCCACGCACTACGCACACAAACACAAGGACATATCAAAAACATCCTACATATAATGCATATAAAGGAGTTCTTGGCCAAAGGCCAGATACAGTTGCACCTAAAGTATATTATGTTGTACTTTCATCACCTTTCTCACCTTTTGGAAGACCTAGAAGGGTCACCCAAATTTGGGTACCAAAAGGGACATTTTCAAAGGGTTGAATAAATAACCCTTGCGAACGCACGTTATATGAAATACATGATTTTTTTCTTCTTCATCTTTACAGGCATCTTTTGATTTACTTTTCAAAATAAAGGGGGAGAGATAGCATGATTTAAGAGGGAGAGAGATACTGATTGCATAAATCAAGGGGGAGCGGTTTTTGAAATTTAAAATTCAAATTTTGAATTTATGCATGATTGAAGGGGGGGCGATAGAATTTAAATCATGAGTATAGGTTATTTTGAAAATCATCAAAAGGGGGAGATTGTAGAGAAAAAGGGGTTTGAGTGATTTTCAAATACATGATTTAAATGTGCTTAAAAACGTGCATGACATAAATGTGCATGATACATTGCATATTACTTGCCTTATATAATTCACATATAATGTTGCCGTACTAACGAGCCATGAAGCTTTAAAGCTTACATCAAATGGCAAACATTTGTTGTGTTTATACTATTTTCAGGTGCCACCATTAATGAACTAAACTAGTTCATTAAGTGAAGTACTTAGTTAATTAAACTAAGTAGTTCATTAAAGGAAGCTACATTTAAACAAGGCACAAAGGCAACAAGACTAAGAAAGGAAAATCTCCTCCTCCTCCTCCCCTCACCTTATGGCACGCCTACATGCATATATAAATATATATTTTCTGAGTTTTTGAAAAAAGGCACATACACATGTATTCTAACGTACTACCGACACGTTATATATTAGGTACATACATTAACGTCACATCATCATACTTAACTCATATTTATGAGTATATTCAGGTCTTATATCATATGATATAAGTCATGGTGATGACAAATTAAATACAACACGTTAAAAGGTTCTAAACCAAAAAATTGTCGTATCGGACGAATACCGAAACTTCGCCAACGTGTCACGTGCTTGCCATAAATAGATGGCCAGCCCATACACCTCAAAAATAATTATTATTTTTGTGCATATGATGATATTTTCAGCCATAAAATCATTCCATGTTGGTACACACAAATCACCCCATATTAAGGCCAAATCGTGGAGATTCCAATTTCAATTTTGTCACATGTCTAGGCGCCACTTTAATCAGCCTTATAAGCTGAATATTAAAGTTTATTTTATGTATATTATGTGTAACAAAATATATATAACATGTGCAAAAATTTGGAATTCAATTAGAGAAAAATCGGGTAATCGATAAACATCGAAAATTCGGTTTTCTACATACGCAACACATGGAACGTTTTTGACACATCATACGACATGTATCTAGACACTTTTTACATATGTCATACATCTTAAAGTATTCTAGAAAATTAAATTACAGGCTGATTGGAATATACCATGTGTGTATTATTAAATGTGCACTATTTTACATAGTTTGCAAAAATAAAATTCAGCACATGCACACATACATTGCAACGCCTATTCCAGCTGAAATGGAGTATATGTGGAGCCTTGTTGGCATATTTATTGGTCAAGAATCAATCATAAAATGTTGGTGACATAAAGAAAGAAGCTACACAAGATAATATTTTAAATCTTGTCACAATTGTGACACATGCTGAAAATTCTGTATGTGTGCAAAATGGATGGCCGAAATTATTACTTTAATTTTCCAAATTTTGTTGTCTTGAATCATGTGATTAATTATAAGACAATTTGGAAGTGTTTTAAATATTTTATGGAATAAAAATTAGACAATAACAAGGCCTTAAAAACGCCTAGATATATTGCACACATGCTGAAATTTTCAGCATGTGTGATATTCTGATTGCATAAATCAAGGGAGAGTGGTTTTTGAAATTTAAAATTCAAATTTTGAATTTATGCATGATTGAAATGGGAGCGATAGGATTTAAATCATGAGTATAGTTTATTTTGAAAATCATCAAAAGCGGGAGATTGTAGAGAAAATGGGTTTGAGTGATTTTCAAATACATGATTTAAATGTGCTTAAAAGCGTGCATGACATAAATGTGCATGATACATTGCATATTACTTGTCTTATATAATTCACATATAATGTTGTCGTACTAACGAGCCATGAAGCTTTAAAGCTTACATCAAATGGCAAACATTTGTTGTGTTTATACTATTTTTAGGTGCCACCATTAATGAATTAAACTAGTTCATTAAGTGAAGTACTAAGTTAATTAAACTAAGTAGTTCATTAAAGGAAGCTACATTTAAACAAGGCACAAAGGCAACAAGACTAAGAAAGGAAAGTCTCCTCCTCCTCCTCTCACCTTATGGCACGCCTACATACATATATAAATATATATTTTCTGATTTTTTTTGAAAAAAGGCACATACACATGTATTCCAACGTACTACCGACACGTTATATATTACGTACGTACATTAACGTCACACCATCATAATTAACTCATATTTATGAGTATATTTAGGTCTTATATCATATGATATAATTCATGGTGATAACAAATTAAATAAGACACGTTAAAAGGTTCTAAACCAAAAAATTGTCGCATCGGGCGAATACCGAAACTTCGCCAACATGTCACGTACTTGCCATAAATAGATGGCCAGCCCCTACACCTCAAAAATACTTATTATTTTCGTGCATATGATGATATTTTCAGCCATAAAATCATTCCATGTTGGCACACACAAATCACCCCACATTAAGGCCAAATCATGGAGATTCCATTTTCAATTTTGTCACATATCTAGGCGCCACTTTAATCAGCCTTATAAGCTGAATATTAAAGTTTATATTATGTATATTATGTGTAACATAATATATATAACATGTGCAAAAAGTTGGAATTCAATTAGAGAAAAATCGAGTAATCGATAAACATCGAAAATTCGGTTTTCTACGTACACAACACATGGAACGTTTTTGGCACATCATACGACATGTATTTAGACAATTTTTACATATGTCATACATCTTAAAGTATTCTAGAAAATTAAATTAAGGGCTGATTGGAATATACCATGTGTGTATTATTAAATGTGCACTATTTTACAAAGTTTGCAAAAATAAAATTCAGCACATGCACACATACATTGCAACGCCTATTCCAGCTAAAATGGAGCATATGTGGAGCCTTGTTGGCATATTGATTGGTCAAGAATCAATCATACAATTTTGGTGACATAAAGAAAGAAGCTACACAAGGTAATATTTCAAATCTTGTCACAATTGTGACACATGCTAAAAATTCAGCATGTGTGCAAAATGGATGGCCGAAATTATTACTTTAATTTTCCAAATTTTGTTGTCTTGAATCATGTGATTAATTAGAAGACAATTTGGAAGTGTTTTAAATATTTTATGGAATAAAGAAAGTGATATTCTTGGATATCACACATGCTGAAAATTTCAACATGTGTGAAATGCATCTAGGTGTTTTTAAGGCCTTGTTATTGTCTAATTTTTATTCCATAAAAGATGAGAATATTTGCTACTAATTGGTGATTTATTTTAAAAGAAAAATCAATGAAAATTTGGAAGTAATTTGAATTATATCACCATGTATCACATGCTGAAATTTCAGCATGTCAAGTGTAGTAATGGCCGATTTTTGCTTAATGTTGTGGAGAAATTATCTTGCTTAATTTATGTGATAATGTTGTGAATTATGTCAACTATTTTATGATGATTTTGACACATGTTTTTAGTGGAATTCTCAGATTTTTTTAGTCATCAAATGATGACAACATTCAACCAATCAATGAGTGCCAAGTAAGCAAAGGTTAAATGATCATCCAATGAGAAGGTGCCAAGTAAGCAAGATCATGTCACAATGATGCTACACATTCTTCCAAGGACTTAGAATATAATTTTCAAGAGGGGAAGAGCAATTCAAGGGGGCGGCCTATGTGATAAAAAGGAAGGAAGAAGAACAAAACAAAACAAGAACAAGAGTTGCAAATTCAAAAGATCAAAAGTGTTCTAGCCTTCTTCTTCTACACTCTCTTTCTTTCTTCTTCCTAAAAGCCTATTGTACTTACATTCATATTCTTGAATAGGCTTATCTTAGACCACCACACATATTCTTTATCTTTGTAAAAGATTGATCAAGGTGTGATCAATCTTCAATCTTGCAAGGTGGTGATGTTCGTGTGCATTGTATTGAACATACAAGGTTTGTAAAGGGTTGGAGTTAGTGTGTAACTCCATCAACCCTGTGATAAGGTGTTTTTGAGTTGTGTGATTAGTGTGAACCGAGAAAGGTGTTCCTCGAAGACTGGAGTAGGTTGTTGATAACCGAACTAGTATAAAATTCTTGATGTCATTTACTTTCAGCACTGATTTTCTGTTTGAGCACTGTTTATTGTTTTTAATCATGTCCGTAGAAAGAGTAAAAGAATTTCAAAACTCATGAAACTTTTAGGGAACATATCCACATGTTCTAAGGTTCTTTTGGCACAAGTTTCAACCCTGTTGGACAAGTATAAGTCATCCAAACGTCCAAAGTTCTGAGACTAGTGCAGTCTGATTTTCAGGCTTGCAAAGGTTGAGACTTTGATCGTATTTGACTAACTTCCCAAAATAATTTTTCAAAACTGTTTCAACCCATTTAAATACGACTTATAGGGGGTTAGTCTTTAAATTTTCAGATCATTTGGAGTTGTGTACAAATAGAAATTAAGTTTTCAAATCAGTGTACCGTTTCTGGCAGATGTGCACAATCTGACCACCAACAAATTTTCAAGGGGTTAGAGATTGAATTTAAATCTGAAATTTTTAGGGGACACTCACAACATGTGAGGATAAGTTCTCTCTAAATTTCAGAATTTTTGAAAACCTACAACCTAGTTTTAAAGACATTTTAAAACTAGTCCTGAAAACAGAAACGGTTTTCAGAAGTTGGGTTTTTGGTTTAAACAAATTTTAAAAACCACACTTTCCGCACCAACTATTCAACCTCCCCCCTTCTAGTGGTTCCTTGCAGATCCTACACCATTTTCCTTAGTATATGGAACTGAGGCAGTCTTCCTAGCCGAAATTGGCTCCAGCTCCACCCGAACAGATTGTTACTCTGCTGGAATCAATGACCAAGAGTTACGGTTGAATTTGGATGAACTGGAAGAGAAAAGGGAGCGAGCTCATGTCTGTATGGCTTAATACAAGAACCTAATTGCGCAATATTACAATTCCCAAGTACGGCCAAGGTCCTATCAGGTGGGGGATTTGGTATTGTGTAACAACGAAGCAAGCCACGCAGCACCAACTGGGGCTCTCAATCCTAAGTGGGAAGGGCCTTATCGAATAGAGGAGGTGCGTTCAAATGGGGCTTACAAATTACAAACCTTAGAAGGCAAAACCTTACCAAGGATTTGGCATTGTACTCATTTAAGGCTTCTGCATGAATAAAGAAGATTTTCACCTCAGCAGGGCTGAGTGGCTGTCCCAGAAAAGTCTTTCATGGTTTTCTTTTCTAACAGTGCTAGAAAAATGTAAATCGTTTATTACCATCAATATTAAGGGTTGAGAAACAATGCTCGTGACAAAGTCTACTCATGGATCAATCTTTTTGCCTAAAGAAATTAAAAGGTTTTGCTTCATTTAACAAAAAAATTGTCATCGGCAAGTTGAAATATGGCTGAGCTGCACTTCAGTCAGACGGCTAAATATTCTGCCAGAGCAAGTCGAAGACAAATACTTGCAAGAGTCTTGAGATAATGTAAACTATCAACACAGAGCAAGTCGAAGACAAGTACTTGCAAGAGTCTTGAGACAGTGTAGACTATCAACACAGAGCAAGTCGAAGACAAATACTTGCAAGAGTCTTGAGATAGTGTAAACTATCAACATAGAGCAAGTCGAAGACAAATACTTGCAAGAGTCTATTGATAGTTTAATAGTGTAAACTATCAACACAGAGCAAGTGGAAGATAAATACTTGCAAAAGTCTTGAGATAATGTAAACTATCAACACAGAGCAAGTCGAAGACAAATACTTGCAAGAGTCTTGAGATAGTGTAAACTATCAACACAGAGCAAGTCGAAGACAAATACTTGCAAGAGTCTTGAGATAGTATAAACTATCAACACAGAGCAAGTCGAAGACAAATACTCGTAAAAGTCTTGAGATAGTATAAACTATCAACACAGAGCAAGCCGAGGACAAATATTTGTGCTCACTATTAAGACAAAGCGAATAAGACTTCATATGCCGAAGACAAAGACAGTTAAAGAAACTGAAACAAGCTGAAGAACAGGAGTTGGGAAAAAAGGATTTTTCATTAAGTATATGATCTATTACAACTACAAAAATCACATGAGAAATCCTATACTACTGCCCCTTCTCCTGGCCAGCTTCTCTGAGGTCAACGCCTTCTTGGAATTGTTCAAGGAGCTTTTCAAATACAACTTCGGCCTCAGAATTGTGGAGATCAGCAAGCTGAGGATGCTCCTTATCCAGGTTTGGATAGAATTCCCGGCAGGCGTCAATTGCACAAGTCTGTCCCATTGCTAAAACAGCAGCTTGCATCTTCATCAAATTTTCTTTGAAATACTGAGATTTCCTGAACTCAGCAACTGCAGATGTCTTGATCTCTTCAGCTCGAGACTCGAATTGAGAAGTGAGCTCAGCTTTGCTCTTCTTCTCTGCTTCAAGCTGCTGAGCCAGGTCATCTTTTAGCTTTTTCTCTACTGCAAGCTGCTGAGCCAGATCCTCTTTTACCTTCTGATCTGCTTTAGTCTGGCTCTTCAGCTGGGACATTTCTTGCTCAGCAGTATGGAGTCCCTTCTGAGAGGATTCCAACTCAGCCTGGGTCTTGGCAGATTCCAGTTCTAAGTCAGAGATCACTCTCTTCAGTTCGTCCACTTGTTAATTGACTACCACCAGTTGAGTGTCGAACTCCTCTTTTCCTTCTCTCAGTTTGGAATTTTCAGACTTTAGGGAGTCCAACTCTGATTTCGTTGAGTCCAGTTCTGACCTCAACGAATTCAGCTCAGCATCTATCTCATCCACTCTAGAGTCATTGGGCCTGGCCGTCTCAGCAAATGCATCATTGTCCCTCTTCAGTCCAGCATTAACCTCAGAGAGCTTTACCACTAATCTGCGCAGCTCCTCAGCCCTGTGCAGCATATCACACTCCTGAGCACGATACTGCAACAACCACCATGATCAACTCATCATCCAAACAATTTAAGAAAGAGGATTATGAAGCTCAATAAACAAAAGAAAAGAACTCACCAAGGACATGTTTCTGTAATAAGTGTCGAAAGCAGTCTCCCAGTCCTGGCAAGCAAAAAAGTCCCCATCCACGGGCAACACAGGCAAGTCTGCCAATTTCCTTGCCACACCGGGATAAGCAGCAGTGTTCGTGATTCCGAACACCAGATTTCTCCATCTTCGACGGAATTGATGGGAGGGCTCCCCCTCATATGGCATTTTCCCAAAAGGATTTCGGGGGGAGGCCTCTCCTGAAGTAATTTCCACTCTCCAAGTAGGGACATCCTTAGGATCTCGGATGATTACCCCTCTTGGAGGAGAGTTTGGGGCTGATGGAGCTTGAATGGTGACTGGTGCTGCGGGAATTGGATCATCAGCCGGATTAGCCAGGACTGGATCAGAACTGGGTGCCTTAGGAGCTGGAGCATCCTTGGTTGGCACAGTTGGTGGAACCACCTTGGCTTGAGGAGCCTTGATGATGACCTTTGGAGTAGGGGTAGTCTTCTTGACACTTCCCCTAGCCTTTACCCCGGATTTGGAGGGCAAGGCTGAGGCCCCAGAAGTTTTCTTCTTCGAAGACTGAGCTGCAGCCTGAAGAGACTTCTGGGAGGAAGTGGAAGTACCAGTAGAAGTTTTAGCTGCAATGAAAAAAAACTTGAGTTAGAAGCACTGAAATTATGAAAATCAAACAACAGCAACAGTGAAGAAATGTTTCTCCTTAACCTTTTTTCGTGGGAGGAGCAGCTGGAGGAGCAGGCAAGGCCTTGGAAGGAGGCTGATCAGAGGAAGAGGACGGATCATCCTCTCCCTTCCTCTTCTTGGAAACCATTTTCTTCGAGTTAGCAGGACTCTCAGACACCATAGTTCCTGAAAAACACAACAACAAATTAGTCAGAAGATGTTCATAACATCAAGAACAGTCAATACACGACTAGAACTATAAACATACCCAAGATTAAGACCAAGGCTGAAGAGCCCAGAGTTTCATACTAATGAGAGGACCCCATGCGGTATGGGTCAGCCGCCTTTACAACTGACCTATCTTCCCTCTTCTAGTCTACGGCCTGAGGAAGACGCAGCAATTTTGAGGCTTCATTGCAAAATTTCTCGCTTGGCCTTTTGTTGTTTGCGGGCTAGATCTCCATAGGGTTCTCCCAGGTAACCTTATGGCCTTAATAAAAAGAACCTCCCCTTCCAGTTCTTGACAGAGGAGGGGATGTTTATAGCATGATTTATTGCTTTATTAGAATGTCTCCTACTAAAGTAGTACCAGTTTTCTTTGTGCTTACATACAAACATCCCCTAAAAACATTTAAATCAAAGTCAACCTCAGCTGCTCTCAGGTAGAGCAGGTAGCTGGCGATGAATTTCAGGCCGTTGGGCATAATTTGTGGAAGTCTGAGTTGGTAAAAGTCAAGAATCTGAAGAAGGGGGCCAGGAACAGGAAGATCGAACCCTGTCCTGAAGTATTCTTCATAAATCGCCTCATACCCAACGGGTGGGTCATAGGCGGATTGATGAGGAAGAGGCAGAATTGGGAAGAAGATGTCTATGTCAATATTAATCTCGTTGCAGAGAAGAGGGATGTCATCTATCTTTAAAGTGCAGGGTGAAGCCTGCACTAGAGGAGAAGGGGAACCCCTATCAAGAGATGGCAGGGGTACTAAGGCGGAAGATGTGGCAGCAACCGAAGAAGGTCCGCCAGTAAGGCGTAACCTCTTTAAAGGACGGTTGTCCCTATCGGAATCAGATTTTTCATGGGGCGATTGAACCTCACGGTCACCCTCCAGATCCTCTGGGTAAGAGGGAGTATACTTGTTTTGGGAATCTGAAGAAGAAGGGGTTGTAACAACGGAAGCCATGAGTAAGTTGAAGTAACGCTTACAGAAAAATGAAGAGTTGAACTGAAAGGAAGAACCCTGGAGAAGATGAAGAAAGGCTTCGAAGACGGAGAAGATGAATAGAGAATGCAGAATAAAGGAGGAGGAAAAGAATGAAGTGGGGAAATTGTCTGTATTTATAAGTGAGAGAAAACGAAAAGTCACAACTTTTCGTTTGAAAATTCAAAAAGGCAGCGATTAATGTTTTCCCCCTCGGGAGCTGAAACAGCCGAAAAGATAATGATGAGATGTGGGAATTAGCACTTACATTAAAAGCGGGAGTAACTACATGGATTAAGGGATAATTGCCCAGATAATGCAGGTCCGCCACGTCCCAGGTTCACTAGAACAAGATTTGTATGCCTTCGCAGTTTAGCTCAGCCACACAAAATCTGGGGGCAAATGATAAACCATAATTAAATCGTCTGTTAGTCAACAATCAGATAGTTCAACTCCAGTAGCTCAACACTCGAAGTACGGCAGTTCAGCAGTTCAGAGCCTAAGCATGACTGTTCAGCCTCGGCTGCACCTCAGCGGGGCATCATGACGCCCTTATAACATCGAAGAATATGCCAAGGTTTGCACCTCGGCATCAACTTCAGTTTATTTTCAAATGCCGCACTTCGGACCACTTCAGCGGGATAAGGCCAAGTCATACACTTCAGCAAGGTCAAGTCATGCACTTCGGCAGAGTTCAGCTGTGTACCACAGCAAAATGAACCAAGTATGATATTACCTTGTGGGACCCTCAAACAGAGGTGCAACTCAAATATAATGACTACAGCTGGTTAATCTTTCTGAACACGCCAAGGTCACAACAGTCGGCCTATTAGTCACATCAGTCAGACTACTGATCACATCAGCAAACCTACGGCGCCTTAGGCTTTCTGTCCCAAGCAAATGTCCTATCCACAATCCACTATCAGGGGCTAAAGGTGGGGAAAAGGTCTATAAAAGCAAGCCAACCAGGACCAAGATCTGGATCCGAAAATAAAAACCTTCATACTCTAAAGCAAATCTAGACACTTCGCACCTCGGCAAATACTGTGAGAAACTCCTAACTCACCCTTTAAATTATAAATCTCAGTGAGATATGGCCCAAACTGACTTGAGCGTCGGAGGGTTTTTCCCGGAGCCAACCCTCCGGGACCTCTGACCTGTGCTTCCTTGTGCAGGTTATTTGGCGCTATTCCAGCTACATACTCTCAATCTTGGTTAACAATTCTTCACGTTAACTGACGGAACTGATTTGAGGTCATCTAGATCCTTGGTGAAGATCCGGCTTCATCAGATATGTTTATTATCCATGCATACTAGTTTCTTGCATGATACTAGTTCTTCTCTCTGTTGATTACGAACTAGCCTTGTATATTCATCACCTGAGGTACTATTTTCATAGAAAACTTGTGTTGGTGAAAACTGATATCCACAATAACTCTTCACATGATAAAAACACGTGACATTTTACAACAATTTACAACCTCAGTCAATAAATAAAAAGGTACTAGCACAATTGTAATTGAGATAACAATTTGTTCCCATCTAATATTTAGTTAGCAAAAAGAAGGTTTAAAACTGAAGTCGGGTCTTGGAGCAACTGGTAATGTTGATGTTCTGTGACATTGAGGTTACAGATTCGAGCCACAGAAACAACCTCTTGCACAAATTGTAGGGTAAGACAGTCCCTCTCCGGACCCTATGCAAACGCAAGAGCCTGGAAATGCCCTTTTTTATGGTTTAAAACTGTGACAAGAAGGATATAATACTTATACAAGGTTTTCCTGACCAGCCCACCTTGTGCAGATTTCTCAAGTTATTAAGATTTTTATCCATGCTGTCATCTTTATATCATCCATTTCGTCATCTTTTATTCCTATTGTTGAAACTTAGGCTTACATGAGGTGATGTCTATGTCCATTCAAAATCTTAAGGCAATAGGAGAAGGTACATCATCCTCATATAACCTATATATTTTATCTCAAAGTGTCCGATGTGGTACAATATTCTCAACACCCTGTTAATTAATCAAGACTGGGAGAAACTGTATGTTTCATTCATATATTTTTTGTCAGTACATCATCTACTTCTACACTTGACATTTTTCTATACAAGGTAAACAATCAATTAACATAAATCAGCTCCTATAATTATCCCCTATAATTATGCCCCTATAATTACGTACATTAATCACAATTCTTTCTTGGTAAGTAAATATCTTATTTCCTAACACTCCCCCTCACGACCAGTGTTTCGTCAAACGCTCGTCCTACCACAGCCTTTGTTAAGATATCTGCTAACTGATCTTCGCTCGATATGAACGGCAGCTCTACCACTTTATTCTCAATCTTCTCTTTTATAAAAAGTCGATCTATCTCCACGTGTTTTGTTCTATCATGCTGCACAGGATTTTCTGAAATACTGATCGAAGCCTTATTATCACAGAATAACTTCGCTGGAGTAGAAACATCAAAGACCAAATCTTCTAGTAGCTTTCGTAGCCACAAAATTTCCATCACCCCTTTGGCAATTCCTCGAAACTCTGCTTCGGCACTAGACAAGGCCATGACTTTCTTTTTTTTTGCTTTTCCATATAACCAAGTTTCCTCCAACCAGCGAAAAATATCCAGAAGTAGAGCGTCTATCAATCAGATTTCCTGCCCAATCAGCATCCGTGCAGGCTTGAATATCTAGATGTCCATGATTCCTAAACCAAATACCGCGGCCAGCTGTCCCCTTCAGATATCGAACAATCCTCATTATAGCTTCCATATGATGGCTCTGTGGTCTGTGCATAAACTTACTTACTAACCCCACTGCAAATGAGATATATGGACGAGTGTGTGCTAAATATATCAATTTTCCTACCAGACATTGGTATCTCCCACAGTGTGCGTCAGATATTCCTTTTTCAAACTCCATTTTCTGATTTACTAACATTGGAGCTTTTGCTGGTTTACAATCTATCATACCAACCTCTGCTAGTAGATCCAGAATATACTTCTGCTGGAAGATAAAAATCCCTTTCTCAGACCGGTTGACTTCAATCCCTAAAAAATACCGTAAGTCTCCCAAATCCTTCATCTCAAATTCTAAAAACAATTATTTCCTGAGTATAGTCACCTCTTCTGGTTCATCTCCAGTGATTATCATATCATCGAAATAAATTATAAGGCATGTAATAAGAGATCCTCTTTTTTGATAAACAAAGTGTGATCGGCATTACTCTGCTTGTAGTCACATTTTTTTATAGAACTTGTAAACCTCCCGAACCAGGTCCTTGGGGACTGTTTTAGTCCGTATAAAGAACGTCTAAGTCAACACACTTCATTTTCGGCAAATCCATCTGCAAACCCTGGAGGAGCACTCATGTATACTTCCTCTTTCAACTCTCCATGGAGAAAGGCGTTCTTAACATCAAATTGATAAAGAGGCCAAGATTTGGTAGCTGCTACTGAGAAAAGTACCCTTATAGTGTCAAGTTTTGCCACCGGTGAAAACGTCTCTGTGTAATCAATGCCATAGGTCTGAGTATATTCTCTAGCAACCAGCTGTGCTTTATACCTTTCAATGCTCCCATCAGCCTTGTACTTGATAGTGTATACCCATCTGCAACCTACCGGATGTTTTCCTGATGGCAGGTGACCTTCTCCCACGTGTTGTTTTTGTACAAGGCACTTATCTCATCTTTCATGGCTGCATACCACTCAGGTTTACTCATAGCCTCCTCGACTGTCCTTGGGATTACTGCTTCACACACTGATGACAGAAAACCTTTCGCACCCCTGATTGGATATCGAGCTCCTTTTGACATTTTACTTGGTGAGTACCTCACCAGTGGTTTTCCCCTATTTTGTCTTGGAGGTAGTACTCGACCTGGTCCTGGTGAGATTTCACAATGATCCTGAACAGTTTCATAATCAACAGGAAGAGGACTGGAGAGATTGTTAGTGGGAACGTTATCAGGAGAGTCTAATGTGTCGGAAGTACAAGGAGTCAATATCTGTGGAGTAGATACTTGATCTGGTACGATGACCACTGAAGAGCCACTGGTAGGATCAGAAGTAGGGACTATATCTCGGTCAGGTAAAGTACAGTCGGTGCCACCTACTTGATGTGTTGGAACCACCTCCATTTGACCAAGGTTATGTAGCTAGTCGTAGGGCTCACCACTGGTCTCCCCCTGAGGCCCAGAAGTGGCAGAATAGAAGTACTCCTATTCAAGAAAGGTGCAATCCATGGTAATATGGATACGACGAATACGAGGATTATAACATTGATATCCTTTCTGAGAGACAACATACCCTACAAAGACACACTTATCTGCACAAGCATCGAATTTATTGCATTGCGATAAGGGAATATGGACAAACACTGTACACCCAAATACTTTGGGAGGTAAAGTAAGGGCTGATGGTACCTCAGAGTGTTCAGTGAGTAAAGAAAGGGGGTACGGTGGAAAAGTATCTTAGTAGGTAAGCGGTTTAGAAGATAAGGAGCAGTAGCAACGACTTTGGGCCAGAAACTTTTTGGAACATGTGATTCGAGCATCATGGCCCGAGTCATCTCAAGGAGAATACGGTTCTTCTGTTCTGCTACGCCACTTTGTTCGGGTGTGTGAAGACATGAGGTCTGATGAAAAATGCCATGAGCCAGACAGAACGATTTTATATCAGTATTTATGTATTCGCCGCCATTATCAGATCGAAGAATTTGAATTTTTGTGTGGAACTATGTGTTAATCATCTGATAAAAATGCACAAACTGAGAGTAAACATCAGACTTATTTTTCAGAAAATAAACCCATGTCATTCGAGTAAAATCATCGACAAACGTAACAAAGTATTGGAAACCAGAAGTCGTAGGATGTGGAGATGGTCCCCACACATCCGAATGAACTAGACTGAACAACTTCTTGACACGTGTGTTATTTGGTTTATAAGTAGACCGATTGTGCTTAACATGAAAACATGTATCATATGATAAGGTAAGTCCAGATGGAATCAAAGACGGAAATAAAATTTTCATGTAACCTAAGGAGGGGTGACCCAGACGACGGTGCCATAACCAGAGTCGCTGTTGAGTAGTCACGGTAGCAAGATTGGACCGTCCCTATTGTACCACGTCTGCTACAAAATATAGTTTGTCCTTCTCAATGCCATGCACAATGATCTTCTTCGAGCGAACATCCTGTAACAGAGAAAAGGAAGGATACATAAGTGCAACAAAATGTAATTCCCGAGTGATTTAACTGATAGATAATAATTTTGTCGAAAGACCAGGCACATAAAGGCAATTATGCAAGTGTAAGTCTGGATTAATTGAGATAGTACCACCTCCAGAGACTGGTATAAGTGTCCCGTTAGCGGTTTTAATATGGGTTTTTGTGGGGGTTGTCCACTGGGTAAAATCATTTGGGTCATTTGTCATGGTGTCCGTGGCACCATTGTCAAGTATCCAGGTGGATTTTGTAGATGTGGCAAGTAAATGGGCAGTTGGAGTATTTGGGGTAAAATTGAGGGCCGTAATTAGTGTTTTGGGTTTATTTGAGGTCTAGAGAGGCATTTCAGAAATTTGGGGGCCAGATTTTTTGGCGCTAGAAGATGAAGGACCAAAATTGTTAGATGTAAAAACTTGAAGGGCTAAACCTGTCGATTGTGAAACTGGGAGGGGGCATTGTGAAATATTAGCAGGGAAATTTTTGTCCAAATGCACAAAAAATGGGTTGGTTAAAAACCCCAACCCTTTTACCTCCTGACCCAGCGGCCGCCAGTTCTTCTTCCCTTTCTGGACTGCGGCTGCTGCAACTGCTCCTCTCCCTTTGCCGCCATCAATTTGCTTCTTTTTTCCTTCATACCAGTTTGGATATCCCACTATCTGAAAGCAATTTTCCTTGGTGTGCCTTCTTTGACCACAATGGCTGCAGACAAGGGTCTCCTTGTCTTCAACCTTGCGCGTCCCTCTAGGTTTTGAGACGCCTCTGCCTTGTCTAGTCCCACGTTCTTGGCCATGGTCTCTGGTAGCCGCAGTTGGTGTTGCCAGGCCATGGCCTATCCCCTGTGATGATTCTTCTGAGGGGATCCGTTGCAAAGCAGCTGCTTTCTCTTCTACTCTGCGCATTTCTCTGTACGCAGCCTCCAGTGTAGGTAAAGGGTCCCTTTTTAACAAATCATTCTTCTCATTGTTGTGCTATTCATCAATTGCTGTTAAAAATTGGAATAGCCTTAGCGCCTCCATCTTTTGATTGTGGATGTTAATATCCACGGTACACTGCATAGGGTTGGGTTCCTGTGCATCTATGGATGTCCATAGATCTTGTAGCCTGCTCCATACGGTTTCGATAATGCCACTCCCTTGTCTGGCCAAACTTGCCCGCCTATGAAGATCATAGGTCCTCAGTGAATCCGTCCCTGATCCGTATGTGAGGGTCAAACCATCCCATAAAGCTTTAGCAGGGGGATATCTGGTAACGTTAACCACTAAGGCTGGTTCAATGGTCTGTATTATCCATGTAAAGACTGCATTATCTGCCTGCTCCCAGGTAGAAAAATCCGGTGCTGTTGGTTGGGGTGGAGGAGGAACACCTATCAGGTGATGTCTCCTCCCCCTTCCAATAATAGCGCGAAGGACCAATGGTGCCCATACTGCATAGTTGCTGCAGTTTAGTTTTACTGAGATAGACAAATTCTCAGTATATTGGTGCTGATGTGGGTTGAATTGCGTTTGATGGCAATCTGGTAGGTGTATTTTGTAAGATATTAGCCACCTGCACTGCTAACTTAGTGAGGCTGGGAGTTTTTGGTTCACTAACTTCTGGATCTGACATGGTTTTTTTCTGATGGACAGGTAAGTTGCAGTTTTTTGCACAGGTTTAGGCCAAGATTGGCTGAGAAAATGTAAGGTCGGGAAAGGTATGGCCGGATCCCGTAAGTATTTCAAGCAATGATGAAGAAATTTTCTGAGTCTATACTCAGAAACATCAATTCAGAGTAGGATGAACCCGCTCTGATACCATGTTAATTAATCAAGACTGGGAGAAACTGTATGTTTCATTCATATATTTTTGTCAGTACATCACCTACTTATACACTTGACATTTTTCTATACAAGGTAAACAATCAATTAACATAAATCAGCTCCTATAATTACGCCCTATTATTATGCCCCTATAGTTACGTACATTAATCACAATTCTTTCTATGGCAAGTAAATATCTTATTTCCTAACACACCCGACCTCACGCGGCAACGTAGCTTGACATACGCACGCGCCTTAGAACCCGCCCTCAATTACAAACCACAAATCAGGCATGAACTTTTAGACTTTGGTGAGAGAAGACAATAAATGGTCAATCATAGGACAGGGAAGATGTGAATACACATTTTGAGCTCGCTCCGATATCATGTTGAATATTAGGCTTACATGAGGTGAAGACTATGTTCACTCAAAACCTTAAGGTAATGGGTGATGATACATCATTCTCATATAACCTATGTATTTTATCTCAGAATACCCGATGCAAGACAATATTCCCAAACACCTATATCATTTAAAATGTCAAGCAGTATCTTGCTCTCATTGTAAGTCGAGATGCAAGCAAAAAGATGGACTTAAGAAATCCCTCACCTAAAATATTTTTTACCTACACCACCCATGCCAACTACTTCATTGATTCCTGAGCCAAGAGCCTTTTTCTGAGTGTACTCGAACTGAAAATCCCGGACAGGACAAGACTCCATTGTCGTAAACCAAGTTGTATTTTGTTTTCTTTCATCTTCCTCGGCTTGATCTTGGCACACCTTGTTCTGTACAAAAGATCAGACAGATAAACCATACATGCAAAAGTGCAGTACTAAAAGAAAAAATAAATAGATAAATTAGAGAAACAACAAGAACATTAATAACATTAATCATTGCATTAAAGGCTCTTGCCTATATCGTGGTAGAAGGTCAGATGTACGCAACCATTTCCATGTGTTATAAACACACATAGAATGTTTTCTAATGACCCATAATGAAAATTGCGTCAAATTGTGTCAGTCTCACAATTTATTGAAATTATGTTTTGATCGGCTGGCTGTGAGGTTGAAAGATCTGTACCGTTTCCAAAGGTTTTCGATTTGATTCGCATACTAATCTCAGCCACTCAGTTGCTGGGAAAACCAACAAGAAGTTCCACCACTAGTGGAAACAATCTTTTCTTTTTGCCTTCCTCCGTGTTTGATATTAACTAACCAATTATGCTAGTGATTTTAAAGTTGTGGATCATAGCTGTAGTTATATAGGTGATTAACAAAGCAAAATATACAGTTCAATGGGTAGTTAATTTAATCGATGTGTCACTCACACGTGTTTATAGACTACCAGTTTAGTTGATGTGTCACTGACATGTGTTAACATGTTACTAGTTTAGCGATTGTGTCACTAACACGTGTTAACAGATTATTGGTTAACTTGACGTGTCGTTGTTCAATAAGAAATTCATCACAAAAAAAACACGTGTTAACAAATGTTAGAAGCTTTATCCACTTGTATAAGATTGTTTACCATAATTATTAAAACCATACGGGTGAATGATAAGACAAACACATGCGTTTATAGATTATTTGTTTAATAGATCTGTTGTTAGCACGTGTTAATAAGTTATTGGTTTAATGATGTATAACTAATACGTGTTAATAGGTTATTCATTCAACCGTCCTAGGACATAGTTCAGTTGGTACTCGGGTTGAGATTTACTCTAAGAGATCAAGAGTTCGATTTTAGGGACACGGTGTGAGTGTTCCACTGATGCTAGATCGAAGGCCTGATTTGTAGAGGACACTTTGTATGAGTCATTACGTAAATCCTTACCTAACCTAAGAGGCCGACAGACTCATGAGGAGCTGTGACAATAAGGGCCAAAAACGAAGGATTTCATGTTTTGCTCCAAGGTTATTCATTCAGCCGATGTGCCACTAGTTGAAGCGAGGATATAGAGGTGATTGGCAGGGGGGAAAACACTTTAATAAGTTATAAGTAATTTGACACGGCAGGGATTTAATCAACGTGCCGCTAGTTTCATAATATGAAAAATAAAATGTGTAAATTATTATTAAAAAATGTAGCTTTAGAAAATATTTCAAGTGTATCATTTTACTCTACTTTCACAAAAATTTTGATTGAAAAAGTGTTATGATAAACCAGATGCTTTTTAACCTATGATCTTTAACTCGAGCACAATTTTGGTAAAATGCCAAAATATAAAAGGAAAACCTAATTTTTTTTTTTTTTCTCATTCTCATTTAGGAAGTCATTTAAGATATCTAAACCCAACCTTGGCTCATAACAAGTCTGGGCTCAAACCACAAGGTCAACCCAGTAAAGCTTTATAAGCATGAACTTCAAGCTGGGCTCAGTGAGGTTTGGATCGAACTCGGTATTACAACTAAAATATATTTTGCATAGTTTATTTATAAAATTGTTCAATTTACTATATGGGATATTAATACGTGTTGGGTTATATGTTTGGATGATTTACAGGAACTAAATGCGCAAAAGTTTTTAAACGATTTGCAAAACAAAAAGTCAAGTTTTCATTATACAATCACCGAACGCAAAATAGGTTTGGCTAAACGTTCAGTCAACCCTCAGAGAAGTTTTCGTCCAACTCACCAAACGTATCATCGATCTCAGCATTTGAGTTTTGCAACTCAAGTCACCGAACGTAGAAATGGCGATCTCCGAACATGCGGTCATATAAATTCAAAATTTAAAATTGGTCAAAAAATCAAAGTTAAAGCTTGACCGAACTCATGACCAACTCAAAAGCATGAGTTCAACATTTGGAGTCATCACACGCTCGGTGATGAGTTCGGTGAGAAAACAGAGAGTTTTAGGAGAGGATACGAAACTCGGAATCAAACTCAGATGTGAGGTAGGTGAAAGTCACCGAACTTTCAGTTGTTGAGTTCGATGTCCAGCCGTTCTGACACAATTTTCAAACTAAAAAGGTTGTATCTCTATCTTATCTACGCCATATTGATTGCTCATTTATTGTCAACGTCTCTAATGCTATTTTTACTATTTTTTCACATCCTATAAACATCTAGGTTTAAAATCTTCATCTACAATGAAGAAAAAATTTATCGAAGAAAATTTGACTTGTGAAAGCGCAATTATTAGAGAAAGAGTAAGAGACAATGCTGGAAATACAAATTTGAAGACCTTTACATATATAAGAATCTTTGACGGGATAATTACACACTTTCATCTTTTTCAATTTTCATCCTCTATTGATATCAAAAGCTCTCAATGCAAAAAATGCTTAAAGCTCATTAAGCTCTTGTTTCTTGCTTTGATTGTTGTATTGTGAGAGTATTGAAGTCTAACTCAAGAGGAAATAAACATATTTAGGCTCTTGCTTATGATTTATACTTGTTTGAAACTGTCATTTCACTCTTCTTCCAAAACCTATTTGGTGAAAGTTATTAGGTATAACTTTGTTAAAGTTGTGAAGAAGCAAGTAAAAAAGCTCTAAGGCTCTTGCTTGCAAGAGTTGTAGGAGTCGTCCTTGTAATTGATGTTACACAAGTTTCTGATAAAATAGTTGTTGTAGTAGTTATTGTTGTTGTTGTTCTTATTCCTTGTTAAAGATAATATGAAAGTTAATAAGAATCCACTTTCGAAATAAAATGGAAGTAGAGTAGAATCAAGGATGTTCGAACAACTCTAAATTTTGTGTCTTCGACTCATTATTTGTCGTCTTCTTTTTTTCTTTTGGTAAGATATGAGAGTTTTTGTAAACTAAATCGAAAAAGAAAATCAGAAAATTGTTCAATGCTCTATTCATCGCCTTTAGAATGATCATTATGGTCCTAACAATAGGGTGTTTATAAAATAACAAGAGAAAATTTATTATCAAAGAGAGTAACATAAAAACCAGAAATTAAATTAACCGCATGTATTGAGTGAAAAACAAGGAATCACTTTCGTCCCACCACCAAAAATTCTGAATGTTGATAAAATAATATCAACATTTTATTTTGTTGATAAAATAATATCAACATCCAAGAGAGAGTCTTGGATGGTTCACTATGTTGACCGGTTCAACCATCGACCCAACCCAGTTTCAATGGGTTGGGATCTCCTCACCCCAACTTTCCTCATTCCTTTTGTGACCACGCGACACGTAACACCAAGAGGGGGTGGTGAGGCTAGATGAGGGCGTGTCGCGCGGAACCTATCCCAGTTTCAATACATGTTTTGTACATTCATCATTGTTACATAACAATTATTTTTATTGCTATTAATTAATGAATATTTAGTAGTTACTTATTCACAACTATCACAACTATAAAATTTTTCTTAACAGACGTTATTACCTTTTTTTTTTTTTTGCTTTTGTAGTGGAATTTTCCCTCTGAACTTTATCGCTAATCTTGATATTACACATACGGTGTTGTGATACGATAATGTATTCTTATGAAAAAGATAACAATAAGTTGAAATATGTTCAACACTTTATATGGTATATTTTAGGATCAACTTTAAGACATATTTTTAGATGTAATTTGTCACCCGAATACCAATTGAGATACGTTCGTGGATGACTTTAAGATGTATTCTTGATGCTATATAATGTTGTAAGTTTGTATTTTAGAAACTACTTCATTCTCCGTTTTAAAAATATTGTTCTTTTTGATTTTTCAATATGTGTAAATTTACACATATTGAAAAGTCGAAAAAAATAAATTTTTTTTGGGAGAAGATATGGAGTAATAAAAAAAATTAATACGATATAAGCGCAAAACTGGATCAGTAGAATTGAACAAGACATTTTGAATTTCCACAACTAATCCTTGAATGCTTTTCGTTAGACGTACTTTCCACCAGTAATGAAGAGATTATTACATATGAACAACAAACGATATCGGCTATAATATAAGATTAATATAAACCCAAACTGAAATTAATATAAGCCTCCCTGTCATAAGATATTGGCTTTAATTCAACATTTAAGAAGTAAAGATATTTTGTTCTAGGAGCCATGTTTTGTGGTCCGAATATGTTATAAACATGGACACGTGTTTGACACATAACTTATTAACATGTTAGGTAGTTTTTTTTGGTATAGAATAGACCACATGAAGTCCGTATTACCACGTCAAAACAATATGTTAAAACTAGAGATAATCGAACATTAATTACAACACAACAATAATACGTGTCAAAAGAATCATGATCTGTACTTGTTAGAAGGAGAATGAATTTAAATGACGATTGTTATCATTGTAACGTGTAAATTAGAAGTATACGTCTCAAAATTAGGAAAGAATCTTTGAGAGACAACTAGATACAAATTGTGAGAACCACACGTCTACTTGAGGGGCAAAACAACGATATTAAATCGTGGGAGACACTTGTCTGCCTGAGGTGTAAGAATACGAGATTAATACTAATGATTTCTAACATTGGTATTAATGATTCATTAAATTGGCTACGCTTTTCATATGGTGAAATAACAGTTGATTGACACCGCAAATTTAATTATGGGTCATTAGAAAACAACATCTGTGTGTTTCTAACACATGTGTATGGTTGTGTACATCCGACCCCCCCATACCATGCCAAAAGTGGGAAACTCTAAGGCAAAAAGGTAATGTTGTTGTTGTTGATTTATTTGTTATCCCATGCATTATACTGCACTACGTACCATTTTATGACGTGTGTATCATAGTGTAGATTATTATTCTCTCATTTGGTGATATATATACGTATATGTATGTGTATATACTTATATATACATATATATGTTTCTATGTGTGTATATGTGTGTATGTTACTTCTCTTACACCCATTTTTTGACATTTCAGTAAAGTAACTTTTTTTTTTTAGTTGGGGAGCTTTCAGTGAAGAGATATTGATTTTGGCAACTCAGATAATCTATTTTACGATGAAGCAATTAATTGATGCACGCTAGTTGTTAGATGGTTAATATGGAAATATGGATAGTTCAAGTAGATTCAATTGCATTCTAATGTACACATATACACACATATATGTGAATATATACATTTTTTAAAAAAAAAATTTAGCGAGAGGAATCGAACTCGAGACCTAAGTTGAGATAAATGCTACTCAAATGCTAGACCTAAAGGTTTTTCGCATATGTGAATGTACACACACACACATATATATGCATATGCGTGTGTGTATAGTTACGGAAACAGCCTCTTGCACAAAGTATAGGGTAAGACTGCGTATATCTGATCGCGGAGCGATTCGACCCCTTCTCGGGCCTGCACAAATACGGGAGACTAGTGTACCTGAAACGCCTTTTTATATTTCTGTGTGTATGTGAGTGTAAAACCATAAATGAATAAATGTTAAAGCGAAAAACCTTTAGGTCTAGCGGTTGAGTAGCATTTATCACATTCTTGGATCCCGAGTTTGATTTTCCTTCCCAATTTTGAAAAAAAAAAAGAAATGTTAAAATATCACCATCTTCAAGTTGTTTTGTTTGTATAATATGTCAATACCTTAGGGCACTTGAACTAGGGTGTAATGAAATTAACCAGAAGTACAATCAAACGTGGAATACTTATATCATTCTGATGTGTGAACCCAAAAGCAACTCTTTATCATATAATCTTTTAAACATATATAGCTTTAGTTATCAGAGGACGTGCCTTTGAACAACTGGTAAGGTTGCATTTTGTAATCTTGAGATCACAGGTAAGAACCGCGGAAACATCCTTTGCATAAAGTGTAAGGTAAAGCTGTATACATCAGATCGCAAAACGCTCCTCAGTCCTTGTGCAAATACCGGAGTTTAGTATATCAGAAACCGCGTGCTTTGAGCTTTTGTTATAAAAAAATATAGCTTTCTTTTCTTTTTAATTTTTGCGTTTGATTAGTTTGTTTGCTTATTTAAAAGTTATACGTGTAAATTTTCATAAAAGCTAAACGAAAATATCGCTATCATTACCACACCTGTTTTCTGCAACTCGATTAATTAAATATTCCTGTCAAGCTAGCTTCGACTACAATTACGACGGTAAATGAACCAAGCCGTTCGGTTGTTCGGCTCGTTTGTTTGAGCTCGAGTTCGAGCTCGGCTCGGATAAAAGGTTAATGAACAGAGTTTGAACACCTTTTTCTGTTCGAGCTCGGTAATTGGCACCGTTCGTTTAAGGTGTTCGGCTCGTTAATGTTATTCGTGAGTTAAACGAACCAAGCTTGAACAAGTAAATATGTTCGTTTAAATAAACAAACAAGCTCGGTCCGTTCGCTAAATTAAATGAACAGAGCTTAAACAACACAATGCTCGGCTCGTTCGGCTCGTTTACAGACAGATAGGTATAAATTAATCAAACAACTAAAAAATGAAAAGCAAAAGTCAAAAAGTAGACTTTATTCCATTGAAAACAATTTCAAATCGTAGCCGTTCAAGAAACGTGTCCCAACCGGAATATCGTTCCACTTTTCTTTGGGAGAAAGCAATCTCCAAAATTAAGAAAAACAAAAATAAATAAACAATTTGAAAAAAATATCTGGCTCATCTCAGGAGTCATACATCTCGGACTCTTTCTGGAAAGTTATTCCTCAAGTCAACCCATAGTTTCCAAAAATGCCCTTCTCCAAAACATCCTCTCGTTAACTTTGTAATACCAATGTTAATATTTGGAGAAGAATCCAAAAATATAATAGTTTTAACAATAAAACTCATAATTAGCGTAGTTTGTAGAGAAATTTCATTTCTATCACCTACGGTTATGACAAAATCATAGACTTAGGTACAAAACGGTTCTAACAAAACCGCCTTAGGATAAGATGCTTGGGGGCATGTTTGAGACTATGACGACCTTATTAAAACTGTTGGTCATACCGCAGTTGTCTCAAGAGCGTTTGACATAAAACGACTTTCACAACACCATGCCAAGTTAAACGGTTACAACAAAACTGTGTGGCCCTAAGACAGTTTTCGTAAAGCCGTGGGAGGAATGGCCTTTTTTCAGTAAAAATGTTTCATTTCTCAACAACAAAACAAGTTTGTTTTTATTTTTCAGATAAAATGATATCTTCAAATACTCAAATATCTTGGTCTTTCAAACATAGAGCGGTGCAGTTACGCAACGGAGTTGGATGTGATAGTAATCCAATCAGATTGAAGAGGGTTCCGCGTGGCATGTCATACATAGAGTTTGTTGAACGAATTAAAATAAAGTTCAAATTAGATGTAAATGTAGGAAAAATTGATCTGGCATGTTGTTTCTCTAGTTTTGCAAATGCAGCCGAATACATTTTCAGTGCTTATCGTAGTTCAAATGATGAAGATGCCGAATCAATTTTGGATATTGCGATACGTTATCCAAATATTTCGTCTACGGAGTTATATGTGAGCTTTCGTGATGTGTCAAGCTCCTCACATGCATTATCCTAATGTCTATTTTATTAGTGTCGTTTATACTATCATTAGCGTCTTTATGTTTTATGTAATGTTTATTTTTCTATTAGAGTTAAAGCTAAGTTTAGGGTTAGGATTAGGGTTAGGGTTACAATCAGGGCTATGGTTAGGGTTACAGTTAAGGTTATTCTAGATTATGTCATGTTTCTAAAATGTAATGAGCACCGTAAGAAATGTAGATGAAAGATAGCAAAATAACATACATAAAGACAAAACCGTAAAATAAATATACAACCAAAATAAGATAACATAAAATATATGTTTCAAAACAAAGTAACATACTTGAAGACATCCATCAAACATAAAATATACACGTCTTGACACCAAATCCTCCAGTTGAGACGCGGTAAAATATGAAATATAGACATCATCGGTTTATTGGATGGGCGATACTGGAGGTCTCTACAAAATACGATATCTGAGACCCTTCATCCTAAGCCTTTGCGATACAAGCTCCATGATTCTCTTGTCCCCTAACTCAATCGCTCATAGTAAATCTCACACATAGTTTGCACCTATAATTTAAACCATAAAAACATCAATAAACAATCACATGTAATTTTTGAACCTATTTAATTTCTATTAACAACAGTTTTATCAAAACTATAGAGAGTGGGTGTTAAACGATTCCCAAAAAACCTTTTAAGGGCATTTTGAACAAGAGCGTAAAATGGTTTTGGCAAATTTGTGGTGCTCTTACACGTTTGTCGCAAAACCATTTTGTAGTGGACGCAAAACGGTTCTGTAAAATTTGTTTAAGAACCTACCGCGGTTCCTATAAAAGGCAAATCATTTTTCAATCTTTCTCATATTTGATATTTCTATATATTCTAAATTTATGAAATTTTAAAGAACGAATAATGTGTTGACGGGTTCAACATCGCTTGACATAAGTAGAAAAAAGCAACCATCTTCGTGGCTAGACTGTGCATATTCTTACATGCTTACAAAGTGTGTGAACAATGCATGTTGTAAAGCTGAAATTTACCACAACTGCATATTTTGTCTATCATGTTGATAGTATATGTAATACCATCCCCTCCTGGCATCAATCGACTCACTACTTTATACAAGCCTGTTCGTCTGTCATAAGCGTGAATATTGTGTTTTCCGAAATTACTCTCATTATGAATAAAGCATTTTACCACTTTAAGTGCACATTGGTCCCCCGGTTTTAATACGAGCAGTCATTTATTGGTGTTTTCCATCAAATATCTTCACTGTTCTTTTGAAAACTACTTGAACAAAAAAAGTTATTGGTAAACACCTAGCCCTTTGAGTACACTGTTCCATGACATCGAATAATTGGTTGTCATTATACAACACATCCTGCCACTATCGTGGGACATTGTCTACGTGTCAAGCGGTATTTGCATAAGTTAATCATATGCATCTTTATTCAACGCCTACAATTTCTCTTACATTCTGTAAACTTGTATAATTGTGTTCTGATACAGCTGCCAATAGAATGATGCGCAACATCTTGCCAGAAAATTTATTTATGAAAATTGATTGTATATGAATACCACAATATGATCATACATTATCTATAAAATATACAAATTAATTGTCTAAAAATCTACGTGAAAAGTTTGAAATGATATGACGGAGGGAATACCTATTATATGCATAAGGTGGTTGTCATATAGGATATGATCGATTTGTAGCTTGAAAGACAGTAGATCGTTCTGAAATTAAACATACATCTTCCATGTCGTTGATTACATGCTGATGCATATTCCTAAGCAACCATTCTCAATTCGGGTCGCTCTCCTCATCAACAATAGCATAAGAAACCGAAAATGCATGATCAGTCACATCACCCGTAACATCAATCAATAATTTCTCACTATGTTACCACACAAATGCGTACTGTCAATTGATATCATCGGATGATAATATTGAAACCCAAATTGACAGTTTGAAATTCCTATAAGACTCAGCAAAAACTTTCATATCAATAGTGCTCAATGGGTCACGCGCCTACCTGACTATGGTTCCTTCTTTTGATGCCTCAATGACAACCATGTAGCGGGACAACTCACAGAAAGATTTGAACCAATCACCATGCACCATTTTCATTACGGCCTTTTGCCCTCTCTATACTTTCTTGTAGTTGATGTCCACATTCAGGCTCTCTCTTACAAATTCTCAAACATCTTGAGTTCTAAAGTTCATATTCTGAATCATGTGTTATCTAATTATTCTCTCAATCATATTTGAATAATACATTCATATGACCCGCTGTGATGTTCAAATTCGTATAGCTATGACACTCATTGAAAATGTCAATCTGCCAATAATCATGAGTTTGTCTCGAAATTGCTCGAGGACGCCATTGACAAATTTTTTTATTTCTATTTGCGCACCTAACATACTAACATTTTGGCAAACTTGCCACAACTTTGTAAAACATGTTATTCTTCACTGACCATAATTGCATGGTATGTTTCCTTCCATCTTTGGTTTTGAAGAGCATATTCATCTCTAATTGATCTGCTATATTCTCCTTCCATAGACCATGAATAACTGTGTCTTTTAGTCAACCACAATCTTCAAAAAGTAAAACGTTTGCATCCAGATGAGGTGTTGCCGACTCATACGCCTCCGGTTCATCTTCCTCTTCTTCAAGGTTCTCTAAATATGCCTCTTTGTCGTTATCGTCCTCCTCGTCGTCTTCGTTAAAATTGTCGTTAACATCATCATCTTAGTTTTCTCATTCTTCTATATCTGGTGGATTTTTGAAAAAAAAGTGTACGTGACAAGCTGCTCCGTCCTATGTTACTCCCAGATACCCCAACAATGTCTGAATAATAGGCTTGTGAATCTATACAAACAATACCAAAAGAAACATTTGTTGAATTTACTATTGGGACATCACAAACGTTCATGTATATGTCCACAGACTGAAGATTTGAACAACGTATCGGAATATTCAAAGTTGATTCGAGATCTTCATCACCTGAAATATGATAAGTATTGAAAATGTATCTGGCCGCATATGCAGAACTAGAAAAACGGCACACCAGATCAATCTGATTGGGTTACTATCATATCCGAACTCCATTTTAAAATTGCATAGCTTTACTTCTAAAATACAAAGATATTTGAATATTTGAATATGTTATTTTTCTGTGAAAAATGTCTACATTTATAATGTTAGTGAGGGAAGAGATTGGGAGAGATATTTTAATAGAAGTTGAACGTGGGCCTCCTATGGTTTTCTGAAAACTGTTTCAAGCACCACGGTTTTGATACAACCGTTTAAGATATCATGGTTTTGTAAAAATCGTATTGCGTCCAACAACTAGCGGCAACCTTGGTATGTCTAAAAATGCATCGCAATCAAACATCTTTGTCACGGCTTTGTCAGAACCGTTTTATGTCAAAAGCGTAGATAATAATAGTAGAATTTTGATACGCAGTACGATTTTTGTAGGTTTACTTGTTAAAACTGCAATAATTTTAACGTTCTCTCATATCTTATTAGATGCATAAACAATATTAAATAGTATCACATTTAACAGATACCAATTCTATTTGATTTCTCCTCCTGCAAGCTGTACTTTTTTTTCCTTCTCGAAATTACTCTTGCAAGTCACAACCGACCTAAAAGCAAGTGGCAAAAGAGTCAATTCACCCGAAGGACGGCGAATCCGTCGACAGTCGCCAACTATAAATCTAAAGGCGGCAAAAACCGTTCCACTTCCAGAAATTCACTATTTGATTCTTCTTCTTCAAGGATCAAAAAGAATTTCTCATCCTTCTCCTCAATTCCATGGCTGTCGAAGCGTCATCATCCGATCCCATAATCACACAAACACAGAATTCCTGTTTTAATTTGAAGAAAATCGTGAAGCTCGATAACAGTATGCTAACGATTACGATTTCGCCGGAGATATTGAATAGGAATCCTCAGTCGGAGCGCTGCAATTTTCAAGGGAAGCTGTTGGTGAAGAATTATTTGAATTTCAAGGAGAGTATGCAGCCGGGTCGGGTTATGTACTATATGGAGGACGGATCATGGGTGGATTACCCGGAGGACGTTGTGGATCTGATCCGGAGGTGTTTCGTGGAGAAGAAGCCAGTTGTTGAGGTAAAGTTTGATGGCGCTTTTAGGATTATTGATTTTTACAGGATGCTAGAGGTTGAATTTTGTAGTGGAAAAGGTAGGTCGATTTCGTGGATAGATGTGAATGGAAAGTGCTTTTTTCCTAGTGTTTTTGTTAATTACTCTACAAGTTGTAATCACGGAGAAGTTGAAGATAATGATTTAGACTTTAGTACTAATATTCCGAAAATTGAAGTTGAGGTGAGAATTTGTGAAAATGGTAAAGATTTAGTTAATTCGAGAGAAAATGAAGAAGTTGAGGAGGTGGAAAAGGGGGAATCGGTAGAAAGTGGAAATTATCCTCCGAAAAGACTTTTGAATGAAGGAGAGAAGAGACAGATTGATATACAACACGAGAAATTTCTTTTGTCTATGATTAGAAGTGCAGAACCAGGAGCTACACTTAGTCGAATAAGTCGGATTGAGAGAAAGACTCCACTGGAGAAGGCCAAGTTTGAGGCTTTCATGAATCAGTTGCAGCTTATTAAGAGTAAAAGAGGAAATCCAAACATGGTTTTCGCTTGGTATGGTACATCTGCTAAGGGTGCAGAAAGCATTCTGACCCGTGGGTTTGATCTGTCGAATCAAATTCAGTCTCCTCGAGGTTATGGTGTTGGTGTGCATATGTCACCTGTCAAGTTTCCCCACCACAGGTAATTCTTGAACTTTATACTATCATTGAATAGTTTGATATGAAAAATGAACAATCTCGTAGAGGGATAGAGATCATAATGTTGTATGTTTTGTAACATTATGTTTCTAATGAACAAACCTACAGGATTTGTACATAACCTTTGATAATGGGATGTCCCTTATGGGACTGTGGGTGAACTTTTTGATATCCCTGTGGACTTATATTGACATCTGAATTTTGTTTATTGTCTTGTGATTTTAGTGCAATGTTATCAGAGGTGGATAATAATGGCGAAAAACATATGATCCTGTGCCGTGTTATTCTGGGTAATTGCGAAAAAGTTGAGGCTGATCCGCAACAGAATTTTCCATCTAGTGAAGATTATGATAGTGGTGTGGACAACTTGGACAACCCTCGACGTTATGTGATATGGCCTTGCAATGTGAGCACTTGCATTCTCCCTGAGGTGGTTGTTAGCTACAAGCCTGGTACTACTTCCATAGGTATATTCGTAGCTCTCTACCTTTGAATATTGCTTGTCATTTATACTTTCTTGGTTAACTAATTTGGTTCTTGGCTTTTAGGTCAAGCAACAAGCAATTTGAATCAGAAGTTGGCTCCTGGTAGAGTGACGATTTCGGGTCTACTTTCCAAGTTGAAGAGGTTCCTTCCTGCTACTAAAGTTAGAGAATTGGAAGCTTTATACAGTTTGTACAAGGTATGTGGAAGGTTTCTTCTGGTTTTGTAGTAATGGAGCTTTGTTGAGAATATTGTCCCACCTCGGACACTTTGAGATAAAATACATAGGTTATATGGGGTGAGGTACCACCACCCATTGCCTTAAGGTTTTGAGTGGATATGGACCACATCTCATGTAAGCCCAAGTTTCAACATGGTATCAGAGCAGTTTAAAATGTGGGCTCACCCCTTGTCTGGTCCATGGTTGGCCATTTACTAGCTCACATCACCCAAGTCCATATGTGTATCCCTGGTTTGTGGTTTGTGATTGAGGGCGGGTTCTAAGGCGCGTGTGTATGTTAAGCCACGTTGCTTATGGTTTGTGATTGAGAGCGAGTTCCAAGGCGCTTGTGTATGTCAAGTCACGTTGCCACGTGAGGGCGGGTTCTAAGGCGCGTGTATATGTCAAGCCACGTGGCTTATGGTTTGTGATTGAGGACGGGTTCTAAGGCACGTATGTATGTCAAGTCACGTTGCCACGTGAGAACGGGTGTTGAGAATATTGTCCCACATCGGACACTTTGAGATAAAATACATAAGTTATATGAGAATGAGGTACCATCACCCATTGCCTTAAGGTTTCGAGTGGATATGAGTCACATCTCATGTAAGCCCAAGTTTCAACAAACTTGGTTTATGTTCTTTCTGTTTATATTGATTCTGCCACTTTTCTCTTGCAGGTTGGGAGGATAGGCAGAGATTTGTTTACAGGACGTCTACGGTATCTTGTAGGAGATGAGCTGCGGTCGGTTATTCATGAAATTCATGGCGGAAATTAGATCAAAGGAGGTTTTTTTTTTTTTACTCAATTGTCAGTATACTTCACTGTGGGAAGAGATAGAAGAAAAATCATACACAGCTTACAGCATACGTTGTATCAGGAATGGCACCCTGGACATAGTAGTGTATCTGAAATTTACTTGTAATTGGTTAGATTTGTGGGTGGAAGTTCTGATGCAAGTTACTTATGAAATGTTTCTTTTTCTGGTAGGATTTTGATATTTTTTTTGGTCTTTAAATCAAATGACTCACTAGCGCGTTTCTTATATCGTGAAGTAGCAGTTGATTGACACATCCTGACTTAATTTTTACTATGACTCATCAGAAACGACCTCTGTTTGTTTCTAACACATGAGTACGGTTGCGCACATCCGACCCATAACTATAGACGGGAGCCTTTAAGGTAATAGAGTAATGTTTTTATTGTCGTCGTCCTTCGCCTTTAAAGATTGGCTGCCTGCACAAAAATAGGGATAAGGTAGGGATTTCGGATTTTCTCTCTCTTTGGGCGATTTTCCCTCTTCGAACCTAGGGTTCTTTTCCCTCTTTCCGGCACTGTTGCCGGAAAAATTTCCTCTATAATGGACTCCCAACCTACAAACCGCACTCCGGAGGAGAGTGACCTCCTGCAACGGAGTGTCAAGAAGTTTAAATGGCCGGCTGATAGCGAACCTACATGCACCAATATGGAGATGACAAATTGGTCACATCTATTTCAACAACCTATATCCGCAGAAGGGGTGGATCTATATACGGAGAGCAACGATGAAGATGATACTCTTAATGAACTGCTGGAAAAATACGACGACGTGATGGTAACGGGTGCCGATGATGTTGATACTGGAGGCCGGGAGTTGGAGATTCCACTTGACGAACTCAAAGAATTATGGAAGCCATGGAAAAGAGCACTTATTATCAAGGTACTCGGTAAGCAAGTTTCATTCCGTATACTTGAGCGAAGACTACTTGACGTGTGGGGGCTAGGGCTTAATCTAGATATTATTGATTTATCTGGTGGATATTATGTAGTGAGATTCCATTCTAGACTACAATATACTCATGCGCTTGAGGGGGGACCATGGATCATTCAGGGTCACTATATTACTGTGACCAAATGGCGCCCCTTTTTCTCAACCAAAGACGGGATTGTCAACTCTACTCTAGCCTGGATACGCATCCCAGACCTCCCACTAGAAATGTTCACAGAAGATAAATTGTTGGATGTTGGGAACCTCTTGGGTAAAGCAGTGAAAATCGACACTACCTCCCTCTGGGTGAAACGAGGGAAATATGCCCGCATATGTGTCGAACTAAATTTGCAGAAGCCGCTAGGGTCCAGAATTAAAGTTAACGGTAAAGCTTTTAATGTGGAGTATGAGGGCTTAACACAAATATGTTTTGGTTGTGGGATGTATGGACATGTACTGGACGACTGTCCTGCGAACAAGGCGAAATCCTTTGCGGCATGCGTTGACACTAGGCTGAAGCAACCAATTCTTGCTGCACCTATTGGTCCGTGGATGATTGCAACGAACAATAGACGGAGTAAAGCACAGACACCACGAAATCTTATACCAGCTAGGGTGGGCGAAAATGGGATTGAAACTGAGACTATTGGGACGTCGAACAAACAAGGTACTGGTGGATCCTGATTTGATGTACTAGGGGACGACGAAGAAGAAGTTGACAGATACACTAATGGTGAAAGTGAGGAATTGCAACAACAAATGATAGGGCTTGTTGATAATGGCCCAGGGGTAACATTTCGTGCGACAAGCAAAGCCAATGTAGGGCAGTCTGAAAATCGTAAGAAGAAGGCAGTTCCGGTGAAGGGTCCAAATAAAGTCAGACTTCAAGGCAAAAGTGCAAAATCAAATACTCCTAACACGGCGGCCGACTATATGGTTGACCCAGTAGATTTATAACAAGGGGGTCGTCCTCTAGAGGTCGAGGTAGTCTTTCAAGCGCAAGGGGGGGGGGGAGCCTCGATTTCACGCTCTCTATGAGATATTTCACATTACTCTACTTCATACGGTCATAAGAGTAACGTGCCATCGAATGATTTGGGGGAATGGCCAGAGTTGCACTCCATTCGAAAGCTGCCCCTGAAAGTGAATGTGAATGAGCACACAAAGAGTCACCCACCTGAGATGGAAATTGCCACTGGGGGAAGTATACCAAGTATTGTAAATCCCAGTTGAAATGAAGTACAGGCCAACACACAGGTTATGGCTTTAAAGAACACTGATGATGAATCCTCTGTGGAGATGGAAGGCGTGGAACAACCAATGACCGTGGACCCATGAAAGTTATCGCATGGAATTGTCGGGGCGCCGGTTCCCCCGAATTTAGAACGACGCTGCGTGATATTATCCTGGTAAACAAACTCGTTGCTCTCTTTTTATGTGAGACTAGAATTCAAAGTGTGAATGCTGAGTGGATCTTGTCCAGATTTCACTTTACTAATATGGCTATTGTTCAAGCTAGAGGATTTGCAGGAGGATTGTAGAGTTTTTGAGATGCTAATGTTTTAGATGTTAGGGTCCTACGGTGCACTGCACAGATGCTTAATTTGGGTATTTGTAAAAATGGCTCCGTGGACTGGTGCCTGTCCTTCGTGTACGCCTCACCGATAGTGGCAATAAGAGATGCTTTCTGTGACTTTGCAGAGAAAATGAGTAGACATATGTATATCCCTTGGTGTCTCATAGGAGACTTTAACCTGGTCACTTGCCAGGACGACAAAGTTGGCGGCCGCTCGGTTAAGGGATACTCTGTTGAGAGAATGCGAAACATGTTTGAAAACTATGCATTATTTGAACCTCCGTTTTCTGGGCCTCGTTTCACTTGGAACAACAATCACCATGGCAGACTTCGAATACAACAAAGACTTGATCAATGTTGGGGCAATACACAATGGCATGAGAGATTTCCTACTGCAAAATGTCCAACATTTAGTCAAAATACACAGTGACCATCATCCGCTACTTCTGAATCTGGATACGTCCGTGCGTGCTCAGCAACCAATTGGATTCTTCCGTTTTGACGCTGCTTGGTTAGAGCACCAGAATTTCAGTGAGTTCATTGATAAAGCATGGATTAATATTCCGGTGGATTTTATAAGAACCATGGAGGACTTCAAGGTGCGCCTATTAGACTGGAAGAAAAATGTTTATGGGAATATAACCCAGAAAAAGAGGAGATGTGCTGCTAGACTCCAAGGTATACAAGATGAGCTCACTCGTAGACCTTTCGATTTCCTATCCAACCTGGAGCCTAAACTCATGGAGGAATATGCGTCTCTTTTACGACTGGAGGAGGTGCACTGGCAGCAAAGATTCAAGCTACAATGGTTATCGTTGGGCGGACGGAATACTCGTGTCTTTCACTGCACAATGAAGGCCCACGCAAAACGGAAAAAAATTATGATGCTAAAGAATGAAACCGGTGATTGGGTTTCCGACTCTAATTGTAGCGCCCCGGCCCGGTACTGGACATCGGTAATAGTGCACCCGCCGTAGCCTACTATGAGAACTACGAAGCGTCAAAGCAGATCAAGCACACGTCATTCATGACGTAAGATAAATCAGCGGAAACGTCATAGAATTAAAAACTTCAATAACAATAGTATCCCAAATGAAACACAGCGGAAATAAAACGTGTCATGGAGGGTGTCTAAAGTATCCTTCAATACAAAGTTTTAACAGTAAATTCCCCAACTAAAGGATAAGGACTGTAAGCCTGTCTATTTTAGTGACTATCGTCCCAATGAGCCCACTCGCCGATATCTTCTACAAAATCATCTCGTACCTTGACTCACCTGAAAAACAGATAGAGTAATTGTTCTTAGCAAAAACATCGCTAGCAAGTAACCCGTCTATACACCTTACGGGACCACACATGACGAGTCACCAGTATATAAAATAATGCCCAAAATAAGGTGCTCGGGTCGGCCAATAACATCTTTATAACTATTCATCAAATCCAAATAAGCCACATAATTGACACACAAAATGAAACCAACACATATAGAGCCAAACATACTACATAAACAGAATATATGCTAGTAACATTTCTTGCATGTCAAATCTTATGCTTCGTGTATCATGATGCATGTACTTCTTCAAAACCACACACAAAAACTCATGCATATGTCTTCTTTTGTAAACATGTCATGCATGTCGTTTCACAAAACTTTTCATAATTCTTCTTATCATATTCTTCGCGTAGCAGAACTTTATACCCTGTGGGTGATCAGTCCACAGCAAACAGAACTTTATACCCCGTGCTGAAAGGTCCACGGCCCCATAGCATATAACTTTATACCCCGTGCTGAAAGGTCCACGGCTCCATAACACATAACTTTATACCCCGTGCTGAAAGGTCCACGACCCCATAACATATACTTTATTTTCTGTGCTGATAGGTCCACGGCCCCATAAAATACTTTATACCCTGCTGTTGATTCACAGATCATGCTTTTATACCCTGCTTTCGCAGGCGTGAATTTTATACCCTGCGATCAACCAGCAGCCATAGTTGCTTTTCGAAAACTTTAATCTTCTTTTCAAACTCGTATTCTTTTCGCAAAACGAAACTCCTGTCGAAATGCAAAGTGTTCGTGTCATGATGCAGAATGCTCATGTAACATCATATTAAACGTGTAGACATGCACACGCTCTTTACATTTCAAGTACAAAGTCCTGAACCTCTCTCACATCCTGCTCGTACCATTTCATGTCCTTTCGTATTACAAAAATCATCTCGAGTTCACACTTAACCTTGCTCGTTCATATTTCCTTAAACACACCTTATTCGTGCCATTTTATGCCCTTTCATATTGCTAACTCACTTCGAATTCATACCTAACTTTACTCATTCACACTTAATGTTTACAACTCAAATACACCTCATTCATACCCCTTCATGCCCTTTCGTATCGCAAATTCACTTCGAATTCATACTTAACCCTACTTATTCACACTTAATGTTTACAACTCAAGCACACTTTCAAAACACTTGTATTTTATGAGCAAGGGAAGAGAATAAAGGTATCACACACTCATGGAGCGCTTAATGGGTCAAAAGGAACTTTCAGTACACTTGGAACGCTACTTGAGGCGCCTAAAGTGTCTTGGAGCGCCTATACTAGGCGTTCGAAGTGTTCTGGAATGTGCTAGTATACATCGAACGCCTACATGAAGCGCCTTATGTGACATCGAATGCCTTTGGAGCCGTTCGAAGTGTTCTGGAATGTGTTGTGACACATCGAACGCCTACATGAAGCGCCTTATGTGACATGAAGCGGCTAATGTAGGTGTTCGAAGTGTACGGAGATGCACTGGGACACATTGAACGCCTACTTTAGGCGCCTAATGTGACTTGAAGCGCCTAAAGTAGGTGTTCGAAGTGTTTTGACGGTTCCAGAACTGCAATTTTCTGCAGTAACTTCCCTCCTTCATCTTCCTCAATCATTTCTTTCATCTTGACACCTCAAATTGAACCTTACATTCTGATCTCCATCATGCACAACACACCACAAACGCAGTTTGATTCTTACCTCTAGCAGTTTGCATCAACCTTAAGCCTTCTATTATTCCTATCTCCGGGTGTATCATCAATCTTCTACCCCATGTTCAACTTACATCGCATCTCCTCTATCTCCTTAAATCTTCTTCTACACATCCCAAATCATCTAAAGCAACCTTTAGAAACATAACAAGTACCATCAACAAGATTTACAACAAAGATGACACTTTAATGGCATATTTATCAACAATGAAGCACTAACATGGATACTTTCTCATTTAGGCCCAAAGAATATGACTTTAAATCAAGCAAACAACAACAAGTACATATACTAGAGCATGTAACATACACAAATCAAGATTACTAATTTGTGATCCGAATTTTCTCTTTGTAAGAACATAGGGCCTGTTGTATCAAAATTTGCGTAAAGCGTATAGAAAGATTACTTGCCTTTGTCTCTAGAAAATCTTACGAGTGTATGGCAGCATTTCGGGAAGGATTGGACCTGGGTTGGCCGCTCTTTCTTCTTCTTCTTCTTCTTCCCTTCTTCTTTCTCTTTTCTCTCCCTTTTCTTCTCTCCTTGCTCTCTAGCCGTTTCCCCCCTCTTCCTTTTGCCTTTAACCGTTGCCTCCCACTCCTTTGGGGAGTTATACTAAATGTGTAACTCTCCCATCATTTAAGTGGGGAGGGCATTTTGGTAATTTTGCCTAATTTTCTTAATTCCCACTTTAACCCTTTCCTTTCTTTTTCTATACTTTATTTAACTAAGCCTCATAAACCTATACAATTGCTATAGTTGTATTTTAAGTTGTTTTAAATTTATTCCTCGTCGGACTCGAAAATCACGGGGTATGACACTAATGGAATGAAGGAGATGGTCCGAAGTTATTTTATGAAGTTATATATTTGCGGCCCTCTGACCATGCCCGAGGTGGCCACTTGCGAGTTTCCACAGCTTAACCATCATGATCGTCGTTCCTTGAACAACATAATCTCTGATCGTGAAATTGAGGTGGCTGTGTTTCAGATGGGCCCCTATAAAGCCCCGGGGCCTGATGGCCTACCACCGGTCTTCTACCAGAAAAATTGGAGCAAGTTTAAGGAGTCCGTCATTGATTTTGTTCGCACTGCTTTCCGCCTCAGGAGGTTCCCGACTGAGTTGAATAAAACTTTGGTGACTCTAATACCTAAGAAGGCACACCCTGAAGAGATTTCGCAACTCCGCCCAATTGCCCTTACAAATGTTGCGGTGAAGATTATTTCAAAAATAATCGCAAATAGATTGAAGCCTCTCATTGCCAAAGTGATATCTCCCTCCCAATGTGCTTTCACACCCGGTAGACAAGCGTCAAAGAATGTGATAATTGCCCAGGAACTACTGCATACGATGAAACAAAGGACCGGCAAGAAAGGCACAATGATGATTAAGATTGATTTGGAAAAGGCGTACGATAGGGTTAGCTGGCCTTGCTTACAACATGTCATTACTGCGTGGGATTTGAAATCGGGATGCTCGAACTAATAATGTTCACTGTGAAATTAGCTTCGTTATCCTTCATATGGAACGGTGAGCAACTCCCATCGTTCTCTCCCTCGCGGGGCGTTCGTCAAGGTGACCCACTCGCTCCCTATCTATTCTTATTATGTATGGAAATTTTGAGTCAAATGATTAACAGATCAGTGGAGAGTGGGGGATGGAAACCCGTCCGGGCTTCACGGAATGGCCCTGCGGTATCTCACACATTTTTTTGCTGACGACTTGCTGTTGTTTGCCGAAGCTACAGAGGAGCAGGCTATGATAATCGAATCCATTCTACCTGAATTTTGTGCGGTTTCTGGAGAAAAAGTCAGTTTGAGCAAGTCTACGATTTTTGTTTCCAAAAATACATCTAGGGAGGTGGTGAGTAAGCTAAGTAGACGACTCCAGATCCACTCTACAGATAGCCTTGGCAAGTACTTAGGTATGCCACTCATTCATGGAAGAGTGAGATCTAATGACTTTGAATTTCTTACTGATAACATTCGGGGAAAGCTTAAAAGATGGAAAACAAAGTTTCTTTCACAGGCGGCTCGATGTGTTTTGATTCAATCGGTCCTAAGAACTTTACCCTCTTATGTAATGCAAACAGTGAAGGTACCAGCTAGCATTTTGGATGATATGGACAAGCACATTAGAAAATTCTTTTGGGATGAATGTGATGGAACCAAACATTTACATTACACATCATGGAGCCAAATTGGTCCGCGGAAAGAGCAGGGCGGCCTTGGTATCAAAAATCTGAAAATGATGAATGCGGCATTCCTTACGAAATTAGGATGAAAACTTTTGACTGAGAAGGACCCTCTTTGGGTGCGCATGTAATTGGCAAAATATGGCTCTCCTTTGGAAAATACGCGTCGTTAGAGTATGTCCATTACTTGGTGCAGCATTAAGAGCATTATTCCTCCTCTCGTCTGACATTGACATATCTCCAAACGATCCCGAAACTGTAATTTGGAAACATAACTCCTCTGGCAGATTCTCCATTTCGAGTGCTTATGACATACAAACGGCATCAACTGAAGACAGGGAGCAACAAGCGTGGCATCGTATATGGCGACTGAAAGGTCCAATGCGACATAACTTATTTTTGTGGCGAGTAAGACACAACATACTTCTCACGATCCATTTTTTGAACCGTAGACACCTGGTTTCGTCCACTGTGTGTGGTATGTGTGACTGCAGGGGCGACACAAGAATGCACGAGATAAGAGATTGTACTTGGGCACATCATGTTTGGCGAGAATCAGTCCACCCGGACCATTGGACTGAGTTTAGCAGTTTTGATAAGACGTCCTCATGGATCGATGCTAACTTATGCAGGAATTTTGGGCATAGAACAACGCATACTGGTTGGAGATATATATTCCGAGAGTGCCTATATGGAATTTGGGAATGGAGGAACCAAATATTATACAAACACGTCGGGAGGCCGCCACCACCGTTTGTATATGTTAAACAAGTATGGGCAAAGGTGGAACTGTTGCGGAATGCACTTGGAATGGAAATTGATTTTTCTATGTATAGTGCAGTAGGTAGTTGAAAGGTCATAGTTTGTAATCCTGTAAATAGATTTTGAGTTATCAACATAGTTTGTAATCCTGTAAATAGATTTTGAGTTATTAATAAAATATCCCTTTCTGCCGAAAAAAATAGGGATAAGGTAGTTTTGGTTGCTTAGTTAGAAATGTGTACACAGGCGTGGAACATTCTCTTTTGAGTGTGGATGCTATGTCTGCTGGGAAGACGATTGTAGTTATGAATTAAATTATAATTTAAGTTATTGTCATGAAAAATCAAAATTTGAGAGCCAAGTCTCCGGATTATATGCGTTCCGAAATTTAACTCAATAAATTCGACGTAACACCTAAAACGTGGCTATTCAATATTCAATATCAAATATGGTGTTTATTGTAAATAATCATTAGAGACGGCTTTTCAATATTCAATATAAGGTAATTAGGTTTAACAATGAATGGTGCAATTATCCTGTGTGAATCTTATTCTTTTTGCATGGTGAAAAGGTACAACAGGAAACAAGTGGAGTTAAAACGAACGTTTTAACCGAAACCATGTGACACAACTAGTATATCATAATAACACTAAAGTTATCGCTAAAATCTGGAGAATTAAATACAAACAGAAAGCTTCTAATATTAAAATAGACATAACTGTGTATATGCACATATAATGAAAGATAAAGATAAAAACAAAAAAGTGTAAAGTCAACCTAAAGTGTAGAATTATCTGATCGCTTAAATAAATTCTAAGATGTCTCTATATCATGTCTAAATCTCATTAACATTAATCTTCTACCTTCATGAACTCCTATCATTAACCATGTTTACAATGTTTCAGGTGGTGAAAGGTACTATTCAATGGGTTTTTTGCTTTCTTCTTGTAGTCCTGAAATATTTTACTTTGATGCTTTCTGGCATGGATATTTGCATCTTGATGATTTATGGATCAGTTGATATGTCAACGCATCAATAGTGTCGGGTCCGGATCCTCTGACCTCTTTTTCTCTCGCCCCCTTGTAACCGTCTGTCACATGACAGCAGGGGGTGGTGATCGCCCAGAAGATCCTGTTCGAACAGTGTCTTGATAAGAATGCATTTATGGGTCAGCATTACCATAGAAAGCGCAGGAACAAAGCTTGAAGCAAACTCAGATATTGTTTTCAAATTTTCATCTTTATCTCTCCAAGTTTATCTTTTCCTCTCTAGATAACGGTTACCTAATAAAATTGAATTTTTCCTTCTCTCTTTCTGTAATCAGCTGCTTTTATAGAGCAGGGAGTTGAATGAAATAAAATCATCTGAGTTCCATCAAATTAAAAATTCTTCTCAGGACTGTAAACGAGCCGAACAAGCCGAGCATCACGTTGTTCAAGCTCGGTTCATTTAACTTACGAACGAGCTGAGCTTACTCGTTTATTTAAACGAAAATATTTAATTGTTCAAACTCGGTTTGTTTAACTCACGAACAAAATTAACGAGCCGACATACCTTAAACGAACGCTGTCCCCTTATCGAGTTCGAACAGAAAAAGTGGTTCAAGTACGGTTCATTAACCCTTTAACTAAGCCGAGCTCTAATCAAACGATCCGAAGATACCGAACGACTTGATTCATTTACATGCTAGCAAGTGAAAACGTGAGGGTTGGGTCCTGCTAGATGGATTTCACACCAGCAACCACAGGTCAAAATTATTCTCAGCAAGTTCAAGAGAGTTAAAGACTGAGTCTCGCATCTAGGCCTGTGACTAGATCTTAGACTCGAGTCCTTAACAATTTGGTATCAGATGGTATCAGAGACAAGGGTCATGAGCGATGTCAAGGAGCTGAAGACTGAGTTACGAGCATTCATGGAGTCGCTTAACGTGCTGCAGAAATCAGTAGAAGAGCAAATGGTTGCGGTAGTGGCCAAGGTATTTGAACCCCATCGGGACTATTTGTCAAATGAGTCTTTGAATACTGGAGGATGTCAATCAAGAGCATCCGCGGTGGAGGCCAGGGGGCAGCAAATGGTGCAAGGCAATGCTGGGGTTCCCTAGCCATGTCGGGTGATAAAACCAGGCAAGGATCCATTGCACCAAGGATCTCAAAGATGGAATTCCCTACTTATGACGGGAGAGAGGATCCACTGGTTTGGTTGTACAGGTGGGAACTGTTCTTTGCAACCCAACAGACCCCACCTGAGACTCAGGTGGGCACAACAAGATTTAATTTGTTGGCGGGAGGCTCAACTATGGTATCGCATGTAGGCAGCTTGAGTAAACTACATTCCATGGGTGGATTTCAAAGCTCAATGTACCATAAGCTTTGGTCCCTCTATCAGCTGTAAGGAAAGCAAATCAAATCAGGAAGATTAGCAATAAGTATTAATTGATTTGTAATAAGTGGTGATTGATTTGTAATAAGTGGTGATTGATTTGTAATTGATAAAATTTCCTAGTTTAGGAGATTAGCCTAGCTATTTATTCTCCCTGCTGTATATGGTCCAATTCAATGAAAAAGAGAGAATTTCTTCAAGGAATATTTGAGTTCTAATATGGTATCAGAGTCAGCCTTTGAGCTGTTGCTCAAATGAACAAGCCTTTCTCATCATCTACCATTACTTACCTGACACCATGAGTGACCAGACACCACTCTCAGGCACGTCTAGAACAGCCGAAGCCTTAGCCACTCCAAACCAAACCTTTAGCCTTTCCCAGGTCATGGAACTACTCCAGAACCTATCACCCAAAAATGATTCAACCGAGACCCTCCCAAGCCAGTCAATCAACCTGGCTGAGAAACTCAATGACAAGAATTATACCGTATGGGCAAGAAAGCTAAGTTTGGCGCTAGATGGAAGGGGTAGGCTCACTCACATCACAGCCCCCCCTCCACCGGCGACAGATCCGAAATATGCCAAGTGGCGTCAAGCAGATTCAACTGTCATCACATGGATACTAGAAAATATAGATGGAAAGTTAGTGAATCAATACATTGACTACCCAACAGCATGGGATCTGTGGAAAGGAGTGGAGGCAACGTACGGATCTGGGAGAGACTCCCTTCAAATATATGATTTAACGGTAAAAGCAAACAGTATCCGACAAGGAACACAGAACCTTGAACGGATCTACAGTCAGCTGCAAGCCATCTGGAAAGAGATCGACCGAAGGCAACCCAATCCGATGGAATGCCCATCGGATATGACAAAGTACAACCAAATCCAACAACACAACCGCCTATATCAATTTTTACAGGCAGTAAACGAAGATTTTGACTCAGAAAAAAGAGATCTGCTTAAAAGGATCCTCTCCCAACTGTTGAGGAGGCCTATTCTCAAATCCGCAGGGAGGTTGCAAGAAAGGGGATCATGAAGGAAGGAGGCCCATCATTGGGAGACAATCCCTCAGGCATAGGAAGCGGATTAGCCACCATTAAGGGAAACCCACAGCAGGCAACCCACAGACCGGACAAAGGGACCATGCGATCAGAAACATCCCAACCAGGGGTTGGGGTTCAGTCATTCCGCAAAGAAGAAGACAAGACTCACCTCAAATGCACCTTCTGCGGCGAACCAAGGCACACATCCGAAGGGTGCTTCAAAAGAATAGGCTACCCTTACTAGTGGCTTGATAGCAGGAAGAGGGGACGCAAAGGGGTGGCCGGAGCAACCATGGGTGACCAAGAGACCGCCATCACAGCTACAGAAGGAGAAACGCCTTTCATCGCCGTCAGTTGCGCAGAAGAGGAAACAGGAGAGAAGGGTAGCGACCAAAGGTAAATGGAAGGGTGAGGGAGAAAATAAATACTCCCCACCTAACCCTAATAAAAGCCCAGCACTTATGTTATCGTGTGCAGGTGTGAATTCTAAAGGGAAAAATACGCGGTGACTATTCGACTGCAGAGCCACGGATACGATATCTTTTGATCCATCAGATTTTCACAGTATTATATACTCGGAAAAAACTGTTATCTAGACGGCTAAAGGGGGAAAATCTCCAGTTGAGGGATCTGGCACTATTAATATCTCGCCATCCCTAAGGCTTACTAATTGTCTTTATGTTCCCACTTTGTCTCACAAATTACTCTCTATCAGTCATGTTACCAAAGAATTAAATTGTACCGTACTCATATATCCTTCCTTCTGCCTTTTGCAGGATATTCGGACATGGAAGATTCTTGGGCGTGGTTCTAAGTAGAACAGATTCTACTTTGTGGATGAAGTGGACCAACATGGGACGGCAGCGCTTGCTCACGGGACAATTAGGAGACAAGCATGGCTGTGGCATCGCCGTCTGGATCATCCATCCGTAGGGTATATGAAACATCTATTTCCAAAAATTTTTACTACAAATTGTCAGTTTACTTGTGATACCTGCATACTTGCAAAAAGTCACCGACAGACATTTCCTTTGAATAATACGAGAACGTCCATTCCTTTTGCACTAATACATTCTGATCTCTGGGGGCCATCCCCAACACCAAGTCCAAATGGTTATGTTTATTTCTTACTCTTTATTGACGATTGTACTCGAATGACGTGGGTCTATTTTCTTAAACACAAGTCAGAAGTGTTTAAGAAATTTACAGCCTTCTATACCCTAGTCCAGACCCAGTTCCGGAGTCACATCCAAATACTTCGCTCTGATAATGGGGGCGAATATGTGAACACCAAAATGAACCAATTCTTCCAGTCAAAAGGCCTAGTCCACCAAATACTTACACTTTCATCGTGGGTCTTTGGTTGTACCGTTTATGTTCACATTCCCAAGACCCACCGCAACAAATTCCAGCCCTGTGCAGTCAAATGTGTCTTTCTGGGGTACGGTGTCAACAAAAAGGGCTATCGTTGCTATGATCCCCTGACCAAACGTATGTACACAACTATGGACTGTGATTTCTTGGAAACTGAGTACTATTTCTATCACCAATCTAACGGTCAGGGGGAGACATCCAGGGATGACTCGCTAGATTGGCTCCTCAGTCCTATGCTGCCTACGAATGTCTCAACAGAGGAAGTAGGACAAACCATCGGACCGCAATCAAAAAACAAAGCTCAATCCCGACTCTCGACTCCACGTCCGGACTCAACTCCAACCGAATCTCCTACTGAGGTAAGTACTCTGGCTCCTAAGGTTCAAATCATTTCTCCTGAGATGTCTGAACAACCGTCTTTGGAAGAACCTTTTGTTGACAGGTATGTCCTCCCACCAAGACGAAATCGTGGAGTACCACCAGTAAGGTATGAGCCTGAGTATCAGCCACAAAATTCCAGATATCCGGTAGCCAACATGGTAAGAGGAAAATTATCCCCATCTGCATGTGATTTTACGACATCGGTATATAATGATGTTGTTCCAAGAACAAGGGAGGAGGCACAGAAATGTCCGAAGTGGAGAAGAGCTATGGAGGAGGAAATGAAGGCATTAGAGAAGAATGGAACCTGTGAGAAGTGCAAACTGGAACCAGGACAGAGACCAGTAGGATGTCGATGGGTGTTTACCATCAAATACCGGTCAGATGGGACGGTAGAAAGATACAAGGTCAGACTCGTGGCAAAAGGATATACCCAAACATATGGAGTTGACTACTCAGAGACTTTCTCTCCTGTGGCCAAGATAGACACGATTAGAGTTCTCTTCTCAGTAGCAGCTAACCAGGAATGGCGACTGTATCAGTACAACGTAAAAAATGCCTTTTTGCATGGTGACTTAAAAGAAGAAGTGTACATGGAGTCTCCACCAGGGTATAAATCTGGCTTTGGAGAAGGCGAAGGATGCAGAATAAGGAAAACACTATATGGCCTGATGCAGTCACCACGTGCATGGTTCGGAAGATTTACCAAGGCTATGAAAGAAAATGGCTATCGGCAAAGTAATTCGGATCATACTCTGTTCCTGAAGAAGAGAGGAAACCTAGTCACTTGCCTTATTACATATGTGGATGATATGATTGTCACTGGGAGTGATAAAGAGGAGATGACCAGACTACGAGGAAAACTGTTTCAGGAGTTTGAGATGAAGGACCTTGGCCAGCTTAAGTACTTCCTTATAATTGAAGTATTCAGGTCAAAGACAGGGATCTTTATCTGCCAACGAAAGTACATACTGGATCTTCTAACAGAGATGGGCTTGGTCGATTGCAAGCCAGCTGCTACTCTGATGATGATGAATCATGGACTGTGAGTAGTTAAGGGAAAGGTTGGCGTTGATCAGAGTAAGTATAAGAGACTAGTGAGCAAGCTTATTTATCTATCACATACCAGACCAGATATATCATATGCTGTGGGGATGATAAGTCAATTTATGCACTGCCCGAAGAAAGAGCATATGGAATCCGCGCTGAGGATAGTCAGATACTTAAAAGGGACAGCTGGACATGGAGTGTTGTTTCAGAAACATGGCCACTTGGCAATCCAGGCATATACAGATACTGATTGGGCCGGAAACCCAAACGATAGGAGATCCACTTCAGGATACTTCACCTTGGTCGGAGGGAATCTGGTTACGTGGAGAAGCAAAAAGCAAAAGGTTGTGGCACTATCCAGTGCAGAGGCAGAATTTTGAGGGATTGCTCGAAGGTTGACTGAGGTCCTTTGGTTAAAGAAGCTATTAACAGAAATAGGGTTCCCTTCTCGATAGGTGTGTCAAATAAAATGTGATAATAAAACAGCTATCAGTATCTCTGAGGATCCAGTGCAACATGACCGAACTAAACATGTGGAAGTGGATCGACACTTTATCAAGAAAAAGATCGAAGGAGGGGTGGTTGTTCTCCAGTATACAAAGTTAGAAGATCAGTTGGCTGACATCCTAACTAAGGCAGTATCTGCAGGAGTATTTCACTCGGCATTGAGCAAGTTGAGCATTGGCGATCCATTGACTCAACTTGAGGGAGAGTGTAAGGAAAGCAAATCAAATCAAGAAGATTAGCAATAAGTATTGATTGATTTGTAATAAGTGGTGATTGATTTGTAATAAGTGTGATTGATTTGTAATTGATAAACTTTCCTAGTTTAGGAGATTAGCCTAGCTATTTATTCCCCCTGCTGTATACGATCCAATTCAATGAAAAAGAGAGAATTTCTTCAAGAAATATTTGAGGTCTAATATCAGCAACAACCTATTTCTGGAATTGGCTAACTTTAAACAGCATGTTTCCGTGGAGGATTAATCATAAGCAGTTTGGGACATTCCTTAAACAGGAAGTTGGGTTCTTTATTGCAGGTTTGAAAGAAAGCTTGTGGATCGAAGTTCCATAACAACAACAATATTACCCTATTGTCTTAGAGGCTATAGCAAGGTATGGGGTCGTATATGTGTAACCAAACCCATATGTCAGACACACACAAAAGTTGTTTCTTGATAATTTATAATGAAAATTGCTCCAATTTAGTAAATCATTTTGCTTTTATTCCAACTTTATTCTATCATATTCTGAAACCAAGAAAGAGTGTGTCTTTAATTCAAAAAAATCGAAGTCAAACCAGAACCACCCAAGTAAATTGGCGGTAGAAATTGCCATAGAGAGGAAGCATTGGTGTTTGAGCAATGACTAGGGGCCCTATCGACCCACAACAAGTATGCCACTTGCTCCACCACCATCAGCACCTACAGCACCTACCCGGAAAGTTATTCAACCACTAGCTGTTCCTACAGAAGGGGGAAACAATCGTACTACCACTTTTAAGCTGTTGACCTGTGCAAAAATGACAGATCATCGGGCAAGAGGGCTGTGTGTTAACTACGATGAGTGGTATGTTACCGGATATAAATGCAAACGATTTTTCTTAATAGAGGTGTCAGATAGTGATAGTAATAACGACGACGACCTTGGGGAACAACCTGAAGTTTTTCTCTGTGCCATGAGGGGTCTTCATAACACCCAAACTATGCAGGTGCATATTGGTGAAGAGGTGATGAAGTAAAGGCATTAAAGATGAACAGAAATGACGGGATGTCGAGCTGAGGTGACGAGGTGAAGACAAAGATAAACGAATATATCAAGCTGTGCTGAGTACAATAACAACAACATAATAAAGATATTAACAGCGGAAACAAAGAAATAGCACTACCGAGCTAAAACAACTCAGATAAATACAAGAAACTTGGAGGCAACACTGAAGAGATGAACAGTGCAATGACACAACAGAAAGAGAGATGTATTTATACAAATACAACGTATACATCCACTAGCTCAGGGGACTAAATAAACAATCGTAAATAGAATATTGTTGTTAGAGAGCCGTTGGTGGCTTGAGGTTTCTTGCTTCTTACAATTCTTATAAAAAGGCAAACACTTTTACATTTAGTTCAGCGTCCAAATTATGTTCTTCTATTTTACACTATAAGCTTCCATTTTTACAATGTGTGCTTCCTGATATAAGTGATTTTTATATATATTTTTGTACCTTGTACTGCTTAATTTGAGCAATATTTTGGCACTTTATCGGGTAAAAATAATTGATTCGGGTATTTTTAGTTTCATCGGAATAACTGAAAACTATTGATTTTTAGCTAAATTAACTAGATATTTTGAGCTTAAGCGAATTATTAATTAAATGAGTCTATTTTCTATGTTAGTAGCTAAATAAATCTTTTGTTTATTTTATTTTATCGAAACTACATGTATTTTTTATTTTAAGTGCAGGAAATATATCATATATAGATTCAGTTAAAGATGGAGATTGCATTCAAGAAGATAGTATTAAATCAAGATTTTATAGAAATCTCTTAAAATCTCTATAAAAAAGGCACAGCAGTACAGTACCAGGCGGACTCTCCCACCAGGGAAAACCCCATGTGGGATTTTTCCCCCACAAACTGAAATTTTCTCAGAGCCTGGGACTTTTCCCATAAGGCAGCCGCACGATTCCCGAATACCACTTTTCTCTCTCTATCATTATACACCAAAAAGAAGGCAAGTCAGCAGAAAGAAAGTAAAAAAGGAAGCCAGCATTCGTCCTGGCCAAGAAGCAAGAAAGAGAAAAAGAGAGTCAGTTAGCCACTCTCCTGTCCCTCCAGCAATCAGCGCACGCCAGCTGTCATCGCGTCAGCAGGTTCAGCCACTCGCGGTCTGCCACGTCGCCTAGGGCCCATCAGCCTTCCTGGATTTCGATCAGCAGTGCTTTTCTGGTGCCTGTTTCAACGATGCACCAGTTAGCGCGTGCATTTGGCCAGGCGGGGTTTCCGATGGCGCAGATTCTGAAACTGCTTTGTTCAGTTTTATATACGGTTTCTTTTTCTACCGCTCTTTCATTCAATTATATGATGGATATTATGGATTTAATCTGTGGCTAGATTCTTATTTTCTTGACTAGTTTTTATGAAAGTTGAATTATTTTGATACCTTAATGTATTAGTTTTCCCTCTTTGATTTATTTAATTTGCTAGTTGAATTCCAATCATTAATGGTTGTTGGTGTTTTATTGCATCAATAGATTGGCTACCTATTGATAGAACGTATAATTAATTTCAAAGAACTGGGAGGTGAAGATTTTAATTACGATCGTGTCAACAACAACCTTATAGTAAAATTGACTAGGGATAGATTCGATTTCTATAGGGGGATTGCTAGAAAACTAGGGAATTCCATAGAAATTTAATGCGATTTATTTGATTAAAACTCACATAGGGATATGGAGTTTATCAAATTAAATTAGATTTTTACGCCAAGACATTGGGTAAAAACTAAAATAGGGAATTTCTTCCTTAGCGGTTTGGAATAGAAACTAGTTAATTATTTTGGGTTAAAGAGTGGATTACACTGAGAAAATAATTCAACTGGAATAAAAACTAGTCAAGGAAATCTTCAATGAGGGAAAATTTAAGGTTTGATATTTAGTTAGTTTTTGATTTTATTAAATTTTATTGGATTATGTTTAAATTAAGGCGAAGAATAATTTTGGTACTTAAAATTAGTCCTCGTGGGATCGAAAATCCTCTTGCCTGCTACTCTACAATTGTACCTAGTGCACTTGCTAGTTGGTGGTTTAAGAAAATACACATCACTTCCTAAATGTTTTAAACACATGCTTCCGCATTTAAACTTTGTGCTTCAGGTGGCAGTGGCTAGTGGTGAACGTATGCCCAGTGAAGGAATCTGGAAGGGAGTGATGTTCTCTGTCAACGTGGAATCTTTTACCGCTGACTTTTATTTCATTCCCTTCGATGGTATACATGTACGCATTCGTCTATGATGAGGTCGGATCCTTACTAGGTGGATCAGAGGTGATCCTGGTGGTATGCTGTTAGCGCCTCACCAAGGTTCACTTCTGTAATCTGAGAGGGAAAGACAACGTTAGAGGCCCGGGGTTAATGCACTGGGGAAAATCCTCCGACGCTCAAGTCAGTTATAGGCATATTTGTTTGTGTGAATATTGGAAATAGATGTTGAAGCAACCTGTTAATGGCTCTTTTTAGAGAGGGTGGCTGTTGTGAGTTGATGAGCTCAGACTAATTTCTGGCCGAGCTTAAGTCCTTGTTGAGGGGAACTTAGGGTTCAATTGGACTTGAATGGACTTGGTTGGCTTTAGCTGAGGAAGCTCTTATTTATAGCTGTTGAAGTTGAAGGCTGCATGGACCTGGGGAAAATGGTGATGATACCTAGCTGCCCAGGTGGCAGTTCTTGTTTACATGGTTGTCACGCGACGGCAGGTGACGGCGGTGCTGGCAATTCTCCTCAACATGGTTGACATATGGAGATAAGTAGCTGCGCTGCTGGTAGTCCTCGGCTGCATGAAGGCCAAGTGTTGTCACGTGTCAAGCTGGGAGGCCAAGATGGATGGGGGACAAGAGTTTGCCTAAGCATGCTGCGGCTGAGCTGAGGTGCTGCCTGAGCAATTCAGCTAGGAAGCCTAGGCAGGAGTACCATGTCTAGAGTTAATCAGTGGTGCTCCCCGAACTGACCTGAATGAGCTGGACAGGCTGGTCTGGCCGGGCTAAGCTTTCTATAAGGACTAAGCTAACCCACACATGGGCCGTGCGGGACATGGCCTCTGCCCCTTTGTTGAGCTAATCTGAGGATGATGCAGAGCTCAACTCCTGACGAAACTTTGGCCGCCTTGAGATTCTATCTCAGGACTCTTCGAATGAAGCTAGGTTGCCGAGGTTGACTGGTCAAGATTCTGCTGTAAGGATACATCTTATGAACATGCCTGATTGAGGAAGGCTTGAGTTATCCGAGCTTAACTTCCAGCTGTGGGATCCACTAATGTTGGGTGTTGCTGACTAACGGGAAGATCCTTTGCCGTATTTACCAGCCAGGTTTTGGGTTTATCATCTGTCCCCAGATTAGTTTGGTCGAGTTGACCAGCGAGGGTAAGCTAATCTGCTCTGAGATTTTGATGCTCTTCTCTAATGTGTTGATGACATGTCTGTTTTAACTGGAATGTAATGAGCATTTAATGCCGGTACAAACTGCGAAGCGATAATCATTACTTTTGGCGGTTGAGATTTACGATGGCTGGGAATCCAAAGCGTTGCGGTCATTCGAATCTGCCTTTAAAAAACTTATCTTTTCAAATAATATCTTCATTTTCAGCCTTCATCTTTTCGAATATTTTTCCGCTTCTTCTCCGACGATCTTGTTCCTGTCAATTTTCTATTTCCTTGTAAGTTTTCCTTCTCATTATCATGGCAATTCTCTCTTATTCTTTTGCTGATTCTCAGAACATTTCTCAGGCAGCTTCATTTTCTGTGGGTTCTGGGAGGGATGGTGGTGCCTCGCCCTTGTCCGGGAGGACGAGCTCTAGTGAGGACAACCGCCCTTTACGAAGATTGAATTTAGCCACTGCCCCTGCTGGTAGGTTAGATAGTAGGGTGGCTCCGGTGGCAGAAATAGCTTTTGGTTCTATTTACAGAGGTGTTGCTTCTGCCCCAGTGCAATGTTCATCATGTACTTTGTATACTGATGAACTTTCACGTCTGTGTAAAGTTTATAGGATAAATAATGACCTATTCAGTTCCATTCTTCCGCTTTAAAATCAATCTGCTTATGATCCTCCACTGAGGTATGAGGCAGTTTATAAAGAATATTTTAATTCTGATTTTCGCCTTCCTGTTCCTGAGCCCCTTTATCAAATTCTTCAGTTTTAAAAACTTAGGTTGCCCCAAATTATGCCCAACGGTCTGAAGGTTGTCCTCTGTTTTTTCTCTATCTGAGGGCAGTTGGAGCCACATTCGACCTTAGGACATTTTGGGGTATGTTCGTCTATAAATCCGTAGAAAGTTGGTTTTATTTTAGTAGGAGACTTCCGAATAAAGAGTATAGCCTCGCCACCAACATCCCAACCTTTACCAAGAATTGGGAAGGTCATTTTTTCTTTGTCAAGAAGGTGGGTCTGCCTGAGTCTGAAATTTGGAAGGCTCGCAAGGCCAATAATCTGAGACCGGGTAGGGAATTCTGCAATGAAGCATCTAGACTCCTGAGCTTGCCAGCGGCTATTGACTGGCAGAAGGTGGACAGGTCGGTTTTGGAAGCTGCTGACCTAGGCCATTTGGTGTCTGGTCCTCGCTTCCAGGCACTCAGCCAAGCGAATTTAGAGGTCATCGAGGGTAGGTGTTTTGATCATTTTTCCCTCCTCTGTTTTTTCTGTCGAGTTCTGACATTTCTGATGGAGAAATTGCAAGAGCAATGACATCCAATACCAAAGGAGTTGAAGCCTGGATGAAGGTACTGGCTTCTAGAAAGAGAGCCAGGAAACAGGGAGACCATTTGTCTACAGATCAGGTTCCAGTTGGTCTTTCTGAGGCAAGGATGGAAGCACAAGCAACTCCTGCTGAGATTGATCCTGCTAACCTGGATCAACCGATGGAGACCAAACCAGTTGCTTTTTTATAGTGCAAGGTTGAATTTGTCCCGTATATCTTTCCTACGAGTGATCATTCTACTTTGAACTTTTTGCAGTACTTGCCGCTCCTTCAGATCTAGTCCAGGCCGGTCTACAACCTTCTTGTGCTGAGGAGGAAACTACTGCCAGACCTCAAGCTCTGCCCCCCACTGCTGCCTGAGATGAAGCAACATCTGAAGCGAGTGGTGGAGATGACATATCAGGTCAGCAAGGAGCCAAAGACAAGGCTCCTGAAGCTGGCACCTCATCTGGAGTGCCCCGGTTAACCAGAAGATTTGTAGATTACTACAATCATGAAACTGTTCTGGATCCTAGGGTGGCATGGAAAATGATTGAGTTCTCAGCCCTCCCAAATGACTAGGAGAGATTTGAGTGCATGGACTGGGAGAAGCTGCACCAAAGTTATTAAAGCAACTTAGCCCTGGTAAATATCCTCAATTTTTCAGGATTGGCCACCATCCTGTGTAGGCTAACTTGGCATAAATTGTACATATCCGAGCCCAAGAGCTTAATTATCTTGTGAGGGCTGAAGAGATGCGGAAGATTGCAGTTAGCGAGAGTTAGAAGCATACTGAGGTCCGAAGGCTCTATGATGGATTGACTCGAGAGGTCAAGCCCATGAATTCTAAGCTGGCAAAACTCGATGCTGAGGTTACAGCTCTGAGGTCTAAGAATTCCACACTGACGTCTGAAAATTCCACACCTCGAGAAGGGAAAGAAGAGTCCGACACCCGACTAGCCACTGTCAACTCCAAAGTGGATGAGCTGCAGGACAAAGTTACAGACCTGGAGCTGACGTCTACCGAAGCTTATTCACAATCAGAGTTTTTGCAGCGGGAGTTGGAGATAGAAAAGAGAGGCAAGGCTGCCCTGATTCTGCAATTCGAAGATCGTCTCGCAAGAGCGTCAGTGGAGGCAATTGCATAATTCAGGCAGTCCGAGCTCTTTATGGACAACCTTTTGATCATGCAAAATTCAGTGATGGAGGCCAGTCAGACAAAGGCAATTGACGTCTACTCAGAGATTGTCCCTACCCTGGACAAGCAGCACCCACAGATAGCAGAGCTTTACGATTCGGCTGCTTTCGAAGAATTCGATCAGCAGCTGGATCAATTCAAGGGGCTGCTCTTAGGGAGCTCTGAGTAGACTAAATAGCTGTAGTCTGATAGGAATCTTTGTATTTTCTGACTCTATTTTTAATGGAAAATTTCAGCTCTTCGACTCTGGGCAATTTTTGCGCTTCAGATTTTTATTGACGAAGTGTTTCCTGCTCTTATTCTAAACCTTTCATTGAGAAGTACTCTTAAAAATCACGTCATTAATCTTAGCATTGCCGAGGTCATAAGTGTGCTCTGCATTTAGTAAGCTGTTGATATTGTAGATAAAGATTGACAAAAAAACTGAACTAAGTGTAAAGTCTTGAGTTAGAATACATCTGTTATCCTGCTAGGCTGAGGTAGCTTGTGAATAAAAGGTATGCCTGTTGAGCTGTCAGGCAGAGCTGGAGATCCTGGTTTGCTATAACCGAGGGCGATTAAATGAAAAATATTTAAAGGAATTACTACGGGCCAGCTGAGATGAATCTATTTAGTTGATGTCGGATAAAAGTAGAACGCGTTGTGTCCTTATCTTGGGCTCGACCGTTGGAAGCTTGCTTTGTCTTGGAGCTTTTAGAGCTCAGAGTTAGTCTTTTGAGATGAACTCAAGAGTCATAAGGTTGGACTGACCTTATAAGGCCGAGGCTGAGCTGAAAGCATAATGCCCAGGTTTCCCTTGTAATGGCCGATGTGGACTGACCTTATAACCGTAAAATAGAGGATGAGGACCTCTTAGGTAATTTTATCGTGGGCGTGAATCTGCACGTCCGGATGTTCCCTTAAAACCATAAGACAGAGAACAACGGCGACCACTTAAGTCAGATTGCCGGAGTGTGAGACCTGTCACACTCTAGGTCCTTGGTGGAGTGTGAAACCTGCCACACCCGGGGTCCTCTTATAAATCCAGTCTATTAAACAACCTTGACCTCGGGTTATAATAACGCTTCAAGTAGCCTAGCTCAATTAGGCGCTCATTTTCTAGGGTGATATGCCTGCAATCTTTTGTATCATGCCGGATGTCATGCTGAAAAAGGCAGTACAACTATGGATCCCTTTTGTGAATTGGCCTCGATAGGGGTTTAGAATCTCTTGCTAGGCCTTCCCTCCTTATAACAGATAAGATATGCACCTTGGAGGTTAGTAGAGGCACCCTTTCTTTACCTCGGCGTCCCAATCGCATGTGTGCAGTGCGTCTTTCACACGGTTGGGCTCTAGCCTCCTTGTCAAATTCTCTGCCATGTTTGAGTGGCAGCAGCACTTTCTGTGCTCGTTTCAGGACGTACGTCAAAGCTTCTAACAGCTCCGACGTGAATTGCTGGTGACTAGGTCGCTGACCTAAGCGCCTGGCCTCGCCCATAAACTCACCCCGAGGTTCAGGATACTACTGAGGGCGAGTTGGGGAGTATTCCATGCGCTCTCTTTGCTGAGGGAAGTCACTAGGATGGACCTCACTGGGTCCAGGAACTAGATCTTTCCCTTTCATTTCTCTCATCACCGTTTGGAACACGTTTGGGTTTTGGGCTACATATCGAATAGCCCTCACGTGCTCCTCATATGTGAATTCAGTAGCGAGAGTTGATGACTTTGCTGGACCTAAGGAACCCTATTCCGACTGAGGTCGAGTGGTGTATAGATGTCTTCAGAGGGGTCGTAGGTCTCTTGCCCCCTTTGTGACCTTTTTATCCATCTTCCCTATGATGGACAATAGGCTGGTTGCCTAGAAGGCCTTTTGAAAAGTAATTTTAGAAAGAGACGGAGGTTTAGTCCCTTCCTTCTAGCGCCAAAATAATGAGTTCGGATCCTCACCAGATGGATAAGAGGTGATTCTGGTGGTATGCTGTTAGCGCCCCACCAAGGTCTGTTTTTGTAACCTGAGAGGAAAAGACAACGTTAGAGACCCGGGATTAATGCCCCAGAGAAAACCCTCCGACGCTCAAGTCAATTATGGGCATATTTGTTTGAGTGAATATTGGAAATAGAGGTTGAAGCAACCTGTTAAGGGTTCTTTTTAGAGAGGGTGACTGTTGTGAGTTGATGAACTCAGACTAATTTCTGGCTGAGCTTAAGTCCTTGTTGAGGGGAACTTGGAGTTCAATTGGACTTGGTTGGCTTCAGATGAGGAAGCTCTTATTTATAACTGTTGAAGCTGAAGGCTGCATGGCCCTGGGGAAAATGGTGTTAATACCTGGCTGCCCTAGTGGCAGTTCTTGTTAGCATAGTTGTCACGCAGCGACAGGTGGCGGCGGTGCTGGCAACTCTCCTCAGCATGGTTGACATGTGGAGATAAGTAGCTGCGCTGCTGGTAGTCCTTGGCTGCATGAAGGCCAAGTGTTGTCACGCGTCGTATTTCATGTATCCCGATTAAGGAAATACGTATCGGACCCGAGCCATGTTCTTGAAGCACAACCAATGGATGTTAAGGAAGATGTCTCATATGAAGAACATCCAATAAAGATTGTGGATAGAAAAGATCAAGTCCTGCGCCAAGCGTCATCCCATATGTCAAAGTTCAGTGGAGTAACCATACGGAGCGCGAAGCCACGTGGGAGCTTGAGGAACAAATGATGGAGCTTTACCCAAACCTCTTCCAATAAGGTACGCCAGTTTCGAGGACGAAACTTTTTATAAGGGGGTGGAATGTTATGCCCCGTACCCTCCGTAGGATAATTAAAAGGCGAAGAAGGAATTAAACGGAGTTTAATGATAGTCAACGGGAATAAATGAGGCATTAAGTAAGAGGATTAATTAGAAATTAATGAAGGATTGAATATTAGAATTAAATGGTATTTAATTTTAGAATTGAATAATTAAGGTTTATCCTTTAAGATAAATAAGATAAAAGATATAATTTAGAAACATCAAATCTTACCCTAAATCCCTATTAAACTGGCAACGTCAGTTCTTTTCTCTCCACGCACCAGACGACGCAAACTGTTTCCCCTTAGGCGATTTGAGAGAGAGCCGCGCAACCCTAGGGAAGAATCCCTCCAAGAATCACTCCAGACCTTATTCGTTCTTCGATTCTCCATCGAGTAATCAAAGGCAAGTAACTTTCTTATAAGTTCCTACAATTTGTGAAAGAAAAATGGCCTATTTTGATATCAAAGTGGATCACCATGCAGTAGATTCGTTTTGTGATTATTTGTATATGATTTATGTGTTTTCGTTTCATGATTTGGCCGATGTATATGAAAAAGCATTCGTTGATGTTGTTGATTATGTGAAATCCTGCAAATCCCTACCCCTTGAATCCCTTCTTGTTGTGAGTGCGTTGTTGCGTGGGTTTGAGGGAAAAAGGTGGGATTTTTGGTATTGATGAGATTGGAGAAAGGGCGTATTATGCTTGGATCTTGTTTGCGATGTGCATAGTGTTTGAATCTTTACTTTAAGCATGAATGATAGCAGGATTAGGCTTGAATGAAATGGGATGAAATTGGGATCAAGTTGGTTGATGGTTCTGCAGAAATTCGCAGATGAAACTTGGAGGAAACGATGACATCGATCGATCGATGTCAGAGATCGATGTCCTCTGAAGGACATCGATCGATCGATGTATAGGTAAGCTGAGAGATCGATGTCCATTGATGGACATCGATCGATCGATGTGGGGAGAAGTTGAGAGATCGATGTCCACTGACGGACATCGATCGATCGAAGTAGATGAGGGTGAGAGATCGATGTCCACTGACGGACATCGATCGATCGAAGTAATAAAGGACTGAGAGATCGATGTCCTCTGATGGACTTCGATCGATCGATGTGAGGGTATGAAGTCACATCGATCGATCGATGTGAGGGAATGAAGTCCGTCAGTTTTGGGAGAAAATAGAGGAAGAAAGAGGGAAGCTCAGGGAATCTTTGGGTAACCTTAGAGACTCCTTAAGACCTGATTAGAGGTAGTCTAAGTCTTGGGAACATGACTTAGGATGGTGAATCAACTTGGTGAGTTCGAAGGGGTTTTCGAATCGGATTTCAATGAGGATGACTTAGGAGGGTTAGGAAATGAACGTACGAGGTGTTTTAGAGTTCAATGAAGGAAGGAGAGGGATACTCGCATTGGTTGGGAATTTTAGAATCGGGACTAAGTATTGATGAGTTTGTTGAAGCCTAAGTTCGATGTGTAAGTTAGTATCTTGTGTGTTGTTTATACTTGCACATGTGAATGTAAATTGCATACGAGAACGAGAAATGTGATTGAAACGAGGAGTCTTGCACCATGGCACTTGCATTTGCATATTGATTTGAAAAGAGATGTGCTTCGGCACAGATTTGCGAATGTGACCTGCAATGTTAACTGGGATGGAAATTTAAGCCGGGGTGCATTGCAGGACACAAAAGACTGTAACGTTAACCGGGATGGAAATATAAGCCGGGGTGCGTTACAGGGTATAAAGTCCTCTGCAATGTTAATCGGGATGGAAATATAAGCCGAGGTGCATTGCAGAGTATTACGAGTCTGTGATGTTAATCGGGATGGAAATATAAGCCGAGGTGCATCACAGAGCATAACGAGCCTGTAACGTTAACCGGGATGGAAATATAAGCCGGGGTGCGTTACAGGGTTACGAGTTACGAGACCGGATATTGTGACATGCATTGCACTGATTTGAAAAAAAGAATGGCTCATGCATTTGTGATTGTGTAGTGTAGTGCATATTTTGACATGCATCACGAGAGTCAATGTGGTATGGATGTGCATGGTATTTGATAGCCAATGAATTGTTATTCGCGTGCAAATTGTTGTACTTGCTTTATTACGTTATTCGTTTATATATTTGGAAGCTTTACAAGACATGTGCCCCATAATTCCCTTGAATTATATATTACTCATGTCTTGCCATGTGTTGATCCCGTATGTCTTATAAGCGGGTTACTTGCTAGCGTTTTTCGCTAAGGGTACTGCCTTTGTGATACAGGAGAACCTGAGTACGATATGATTTTCATTGAGGACGACGACGAGTGGGCAGAATGGGATGCCTAGACCTGATGGAGAGAATTGATTAGATAGTTTCTGTTATTTCTGTTTCTTGATTCATTTGAGGTTTTAGATGGCTGCGACCATATACAGTTCTTTTGGTATTCACATTGTCTTTTGACGTACTGCATTGATGGTTTAGATTGTCGAGATAGGTTCCCGCACTTATTTCTCTTACGTCATGGATGATGTGTAATCGAGAGATGAGACGTCTTGTAGTCTTCTCAGTAAGCTACGACGGGTGTACCGGTTCGAATTCCGTTGTCTGGGTCGGGGCGCTACATCAGGACTCTTTGAATGAAGCTAGGTTGCCGAGGTTGAGTGGTCAAGGTCTGCTGGAAGGATACATCTTCTGGACAGATCTGACTGAGCAAGGCTTGAGTTATCCGAGCTTAACTTCCATCTGTGGGACCCACTAACGTTGGTTGTTGCTGACTAACAGAGAGATCCTTTGTCGTATTTACCAGCCTGGTTCTGGGTTTATCAGTCTAATAGCATATATAGCTCGCTTCTAGATGTCTTAAATTCCTTTCGTATCTGATGCATCGCATGCACCTTTCGTAGATTCATCTTTACCTATCAAACTAGACTCTTATGTTTGTTGACTTCAAGCTATCCGTTGTGGAGGTAAATTCATGTTTCTACGGTCACCATTTCAACATCTTTCTTGCACTATAACAAGCAGCTGGTCTTCTTCTGCATTCCTTGTGTGTTAGTTTATAATGTTTCTAATCATTTTTTTCCCTGTTCACTTTTTTAGTCGTTAGAATGGTTGGTCTGAGAAGCCATGTCGCTTTGTTCAATCTTTGTAATACCTTGACATTGTTGGCTTCGTGCTCGAGTTGACGAGAAATGATTCTCACCAGGTGGATCAGAGGTCATCCAAAGATAACGCTCCTAGCGCCTCGTTAGGGTCTTTTCTGAAACCTATGAGGGGAAGACAATGTTAGAGGACCAGGGCTAATGTCCCGGAAAAAACCCTCCGATGCTCAAGTCAGTTATGGGCATATTTGTATGAATTTATACTGGAACTAGAGGTTGAAGCAACCTGGAAAATGCTCTCTTTTGAGAGAGGGGATGTTTTCTAATAGGAAGAGCTGTATAGGCGTAAACTACGCTTATGACGAGCTTAATGGAGCCTAGAATGGAGTTCCTCCGGCTTCAACTGAGGAATCTCTTCTTTATAGAAGGCAAAGTAGAAGGCTGCATGGCCAGGAGCAATATGGTGATGACACTTGGCTGCCCTGTTGGCAGCCCTTGCTTGCATGGCTGCCACGCGGCGACGGGTGGCAGCTCTCTTCTGCATGGTAACCACGTGGAAACAGATGGTTGCGCTGCTGTCAGCCCCAATTTGCATGATGGCAACACGGCCAACCACGAGTCTGCGTAAGCACGCTATAGCCGAGCTGAGGTACTGCCTGAGCAGTTCGGCTAGGAAACCGAGGTGGGGGCAGCATGTCAAGTTGGTCAGGAGGGCTCTGCCAAGCTGACTTGGACGAGTTGATCTGAAAGGCGCTGACCTAGGCGCTCTTGCCCAGCTGATCTGAGGTAAGCTCTGACGGTCTGGATACATCTTTTGGCCGCACTGAACTGAAGAGCGTTGTCCTAGTCCCTTAACTGAGCTGAATATTAGCTGAGACATACTGGGTGTTTGTCTTGGCCGACCTGAACTGACCACGACCAATGAGGAAGCTCACCTTTTAGGCAGAGCTGGCCTGCTAGTTTGAAGGGTGGAATTGGACTAGCGGAGCTGACCTGAGCTGCGACCAGCAGTGGAGCCAGCAACGTTGACTGTTACTGACTGACATAAAAATATTTATCGTATCTAACAGCTAGTTTCTGGATTCATCACAAGTATTGCATGTCCTTGTTAGTCAGAGGTAGAAAAGGGTATCACTGGATTTCGTTTGTGAGAAGGGACAAGGAGAGGGCACCTGCAAATTTCTCATAATCATGAAGATTTACGTAGGACTTGATGAAAATTTCTCGCTGCAATAGAAACTGAAATATGAAAATCCATGTTTTTTCCTCTATATATTAACCTATTGTTTCCGGAATATAATAGAATAAACCAAAATGACTCATTAAATTAGCTGCGCTTCTTATATTTTAAAGTAGCAGTTGATCGACACAGCTTGACGCAATTTTCATTATGAGTCATCGGGAAACAACCTCCTTGTGTTTCTAACACGTGGGTATGGTTACGTACATTCAACTCTCCCATATCCCACCATAGACAGAAGCCTCTAAGACAATGTAGTAATTTTGTTGTTGTTCCTTTAACTTGCTGTAATAACTTTCTGTAGCAAAGGGCATGTCTTGCCAATTTCTCAATTTGGAGTCTGTAGAAATATACACTCTACATATACAGTAGGATACATTATACACACATATCTGAACAGTTATATATACAAGTATACTTATACTCAGTTTATACATTTGTAACATATTGTAGTATAGGATCAAACTGTTGGAGAATTTAAGGTTTGAGCTTTGGCCCATCGTTGGAGATTGGAAGATTTGGGATTTGGCCCATTAATGAATGTTGCAAAACTTGGTTGAGCAACGTACTTTGAGCTTAATGAGTTTCCGATAATGATAATCGAAAACTAATGAATCCTTAATTATCTACGTGGCGAGTAGTTAATTTTAGGATGTGGAATCACTCAATTACGATGTTGTGTGAATGTGAAATTAATGCTCAAAGTGGATGGAAAATGTTATGGATGGGTGACGTGTCACCCTTATGGAGGAATATCACGTTGGATGTGTCCATGTGGTGTAAAAGAGCTTCTGACGGACATCGATCGATCGATGTCACTTCGATCGATCGATGTCATCGATCGAAGTTGATCAGAGAGCTTCGATGTTTCTGTCTCACATCAGTCGATCACTTCGATCGATCGATGTTGACTTCGATCGATCGATGTATCGATCGAAGTTGGACAGAAAGGTGAGGAACGATTCTGACGTACATCGATCGATACATCGATCGATCGATGTATACATCGATCGATCGATGTGATCGATCGATGTCGAACAGCGTGCAGAATCTCTTCAGTTTGAGTGGTTATGTTTCAAATCTGAAACTAACACTATCCTCCTGTTTAAAATAAGATCAACCTGTTTTGATCTAACGGTGGTGGGGAGGCAGCTTTGATCTAACGGCCGAGATTTAAACTGTCTTAACCGCTTAACCGAATATGGTTTCCATCTAACGCTCCAGGTTTAAACCTGCTAATCTATCTTCGATCTAAAGGCTGAGATTAAACCTTCCTAATCTAGATAGGAGGTTTTAATCTAACGGTCTAAATCAAACTTCGGTTTTGATCCAACGGTCACGGTACCTTGTTCTCTAACCGACTCCCCTATATAAAGAGGGCAAAGGAGTGCATTCATTCATAACATTTTTCCAAGCTCTCATAGCATACTAAGTTCGTAGCATCCGAGTCTTGCATATCGTCCGGGAGAAGTCAGGACATTCGAAGGTTCGAAGTAGTTCAAGTTCAGCAGTGCCGCTCAACTGAACAGGTACCCGTTGTATCCTGGGAGACGATTGCTCACACCGGTTGGGCACAGTATACCGGAGCAATACGTCTTAAGGACAGAGTCCTTGACTCGCCCCGGGTTTGATTTATTTTATTTTGCTGTTTCATATGCACACATTGTACGACTGCGTCTTGGTACAGGATTGATTGTCTCCAACAATCTTAAGACGTATTTCAATTCAATTAATTTCTGTACCGTTTTTAATTTGCACAAAAGCAGTTTTGTACTGATTTGCAGTCTACTTCTACTCCTTTCTTAAATCTGATTCTGTTCTGATCTATTCGTTTTGATCAACTGAACAGTAATCTGATGGAGAACGCAAGCTCAGGCTCCGTTCATGGCGCAGACATTCAAAGTTCTGCTCCAATGGCTCCAACTGCTGGGATGCCAAGACATGCTCCTCCTGCGCAGGGTCCTGCAGTGGCCCAAGTAGAGAAACCGGAGAAGTTCGGTGGAAGCTTCTTCAAGCGTTGGCAGCAGAAGATGATGTTCTTCTTGACTGCTATGGGGTTGGCTACTTTCCTGACTGAGGACCCGCCTATAGTGGATCCGCTGGAGGACCAAACCCAGAATATGCAAAACCAACATTTTGTTGAAACTTGGAATTTCAACAATTATGTTTGTTTGAGCCATATTCTGAGTTGTTTGGATAACTCCTTGTATGGTTTATACTGCACGTATAAAACCGCAAAGTCTTTGTGGCAGGCTTTGGAAAAGAAATACCGTACGGAAGATGCCGGCACTAAGAAATTTATCGTCGGCGAATTCCTGGATTTCAAAATGTCTGATTCTCGCACTGTTGTTTCTCAAGTTGAGGAACTTCAGACGTTGGTTGCCGAGATGGAAGAGGAGGGCATGTTGCTCAGTGAATCTTTCGTCGTGGCAGCAGTGATTGAGAAGCTACCTCTTTCGTGGAGGGAATTCAGAAGCTATCTCAAACACAAGAGAAAGGAGATGACATTGGAAGATCTAATTGTTCGACTCCGCATTGAGGAGGACAATCGTAGATCTGAAAGAGCGCCACAATCTAGCTCTGGTCAGGCTAAGGCCCATGTTGCAGAGGCCAAGAAAAAGAAAGGCCAACTCGGGGTGAACAAGAAAGGCAAGCAGATCGCCAAGAAGTTCACCGGGAAATGCTACAACTGTGGCATTCAGGGGCATGTCAGCAATGAATGCAGAAAGGCCAAGAAGAAGCAAACCAAAGCAAAGGCGAACATAGTCGATGCATTGGATGATCTAAATCTCTGTGCGGTGGTCTCAGAGTGCAATGCTGTGGGGAACGTACGTGAGTGGTGGCTTGATACTGGCGCCACTAGACATGTTTGCTCCAGCGGAGAGATGTTCACAGAGTACCAGCCCGGGAACAATGAACAACTTTACATGGGAAACTCGGCCTCCTCGAAGATTGAAGGCGAGGGAAAAGTTGTTCTGAAGCTCACATAAGGGAAGCATCTGACTCTGCAGAATGTGCTGCACGTCCCTGATATTCGGAAGAATTTAGTATCTGGATCTCTTCTAGTCATGCATGGTTTCAGACTAGTGTTAGAGTCCAATAAAGTTATTCTTTCGAAAAATGGCATGTATTTGGGGAAGGGGTACTTGTCGAATAGGATGTTTAAATTGAATGTCATCACTATTATACCCAAAAGAGATTTGCCCGCAGAGGCTAATAAAATTGCTTCCTCTTCTGCTTACATGCTTGAGTCTTCTTGTTTATGGCATTTTCGTTTGGGACATGTTAATTACAAGTCAATACAACGTATGAGTAATCTTGACTTATTGCCCAAACTGGACTTTAATAATAAAGGAAAATGTCAAATATGTGTTGAAGCGAAGATGGCAAAGGCGCCATTTCCTTCAATAGAAAGGAACACTGAACCTTTGAATTTAATTCATACCGATGTGTGTGATTTAAAGTTTGTGCAAACGAGAGGTGGTAAAAAGTATTTTGTAACTTTTATCGACGATTGTGCACGATACTGTTATGTATATTTGCTAAGCAGCAAAGACGAGGCCCTTGATGCTCTCAAGGATTATAAAAATGAAGTTGAGAATCAACTTAGCAAACGAATTAAAACAATTCGAAGTGATAGAGGTGGCGAATATGATACACCGTTTAATGAATTCTGTTCAGAACATGGCATTATTCATCAAATGACTGCACCATATTCACCTCAATCGAATGGTATTGCTGAACGCAAGAACCGTACTCTAAAAGAGATGATGAATGCTATGTTGATAAGTTCGGGTTTACCTCAGAACTTGTGGGGGGAAGCAATCCTCTCAGCCAACGTCATTTTAAACAGAATTCCATCTAAGAAGATGGATGTAACCCCTTTCGAGCTTTGGAAAGGCTACAAGCCTAGTTACAAATACTTGAAAGTGTGGGGGTGTCTGGCGAAGGTTGCTGTACCGAGACCAAGACAGGTGAAAATTGGGCCTAAAACGGTTGATTGCATATTCATCGGTTATGCAACTAACAGTAGTGCATATCGGTTCTTGGTGCACAAGTCGGATATTCCTGACATACATGAAAACGTTGTCATGGAGTCAAGGAATGCAGTGTTCTTTGAAGATGTCTTTCCGAGGAAAGACAAAATTCAAGAAGAAACAAGATTTGGTAAGCGAATGCGTGAGGCGACTCCTCAAGGAGATGAGGAGCTTCGTCAAAGCAAGCGTGCCAGAATGCCAACTTCGTTTGGACCAGATTTTCTAACCTATATGGTAGAAAATGAGCCAAGGAACTTTTCCGAGGGTATGTCAACTCCAGAAGCTCCGTTCTGGAAAGAAGCAGTGAATAGTGAAATAGACTCAATTCTTCAAAATCACACTTGGGAGTTGGTTGAACTTCCACCTGGAAGTAAACCACTTGGTTGTAAGTGGGTTTTCAAGAAGAAACTGAAAGAGGATGGGTCTATTGAAAAGTATAAAGCCAGGTTGGTAGCTAAAGGTTATCGACAGAAGGAAGGCTTTGACTTTTTTGACACCTACTCACCAGTGACTAGGATCACTTCTATAAGGGTGCTAGTTGCAATTGCTGCAGTCTATAACTTGGAAATCCATCAGATGGATGTAAAGACTGCGTTTCTGAATGGTGAGTTAGATGAAAAAATCTATATGGAACAACCCGAAGGGTTTGTGGTTCCAGGACAAGAGTCTAAAGTTTGTAGACTCGTTAAATCCTTGTATGGACTTAAACAAGCGCCTAAGCAGTGGCACTTGAAGTTTGATCAAGCTATGTTAGCTAATGGTTTCAAGATCAACGAGTGTGACAAGTGTGTCTATATTAAGAGCACACAGAATGCTTATGTGATAGTGTGTCTCTATGTAGATGACATGCTAATCATGGGAAGTACTCGGGACATAATCTTAAACACAAAGAAGATGTTGACGAAGAACTTCGATATGAAGGACATGGGAGCTGCCAATGTTATTCTAGGAATTAAGATTTCTAGGGTGACTGAGGGACTCATACTGTCACAAACACACTATATTGAATCACTCCTGAAACGGTTCAATATGGATGATGTGAAACCGGTAAAGACCCCGCTCGACTTAAGTGTGCACTTAAGGAAGAATCGAGGCGAACCTGTAGCTCAGTTGAAATATTCTCAGGTGATCGGGAGTCTGATGTACATAACGAATTGTACAAGACCAGACTTAGCTTGTTCGGTAAACAAGTTGAGCAGGTTTACCAGTAATCCAAGTGATGATCATTGGAAAGCTCTTAACAGAGTGATGAGGTATCTGAAATACACAATGTATCTTGGATTACATTATACGAGATATCCAGCAGTGTTGGAAGGATACTGCGATGCAAATTGGATATCAGATAGTAAGGACTCGAAGTCCACCAGTGGGTACGTGTTCACTATTGGTGGTGCTGCTGTGTCGTGGAAATCCAAGAAACAAACCTGTATAGCTCGGTCCACTATGGAAGCTGAGTTCATAGCATTGGACAAAGCTGGGGAAGAGGCTGAGTGGCTTCGGAATTTCCTGGAGGATATTCCGTGTTGGCCTAAGCCGATCGCTCCTATTAGCATACACTGTGATAGTCAGTCAGCTATAGGACGTGCTCAAAGCAGCATCTATAATGGTAAGTCACGACACATACGTCGAAGACATAACACCATTAAGCAGTTGATCTCTAATGGCGTGATTTCCATAGATTATATAAAATCAATGGAGAATCTTGCGGATCCGCTTACAAAAGGTTTGCCTAGAGATCAGATGTCAAGATTGACAAACGGAATGGGATTGAAGCCCATAATGCATGAATCTTTGTAACGGTAACCCAACCTTGTTGACTGGAGATCCCAGAATCTTGGTTCAATGGGACAACTAAGTTATGAAGATTCAGTTAGCACCTACTCATTCCGTCTGATAAAAGTGCTGTCTGCAGAGAATTGTAGGGTAAGCTAAGGCTTTTAATGATGTCCTATATCTTGATGCGTCAAGTGGAGTATGGCAGAATACTCTTGATAGGAATCACCTATGTATGTATGAAGTGGGGCCGCTTCTATGAGAAAGTCTGGGAGGCAAGATTTCTCTAAAATACTTTCTGAAACCAGGTTGTTCATGGCCAAAACGAACACAACCATGAGAACCAAAAGGGTGTTAAAGGAAATATTGTGTGAGTATTGTTGTCTTGGTTCACAACAAAGGCTGACTAGTTCAAGACATCAAGTCACTATTTAGCCGAGTGAATCCGATGGTACATCACTAAGAAAGGTTCAAAGCCAGAAGCTACCTCTTCTGATGCAATATTTTCTTGTCTGACTTCTCCTCAGAGTCTGCATATGCATTTGCATTAATTTCCATTCATGTGGAGGATTTTTGGAGAATTTAAGGTTTGGGCTTTGGCCCATCGTTGGAGATTGGAAGATTTGGGCTTTGGCCCATTAATGAATGTTGCAAAACTTGGTTGAGCAACGTACTTTGAGCTTAATGAGTTTCCGATAATGATAATCGAAAACTAATGAATCCTTAATTATCTACGTGGCGAGTAGTTAATTTTAGGATGTGGAATCACTCAATTACGATGTTGTGTGAATGTGAAATTAATGCTCAAAGTGGATGGAAAATGTTGTGGATGGGTGACGTGTCTCCCTTATGGAGGAATATCACGTTGGATGTGTCCATGTGGTGTAAAAGAGCTTCTGACGGACATCGATCGATGACATCGATCGATCGATGTCACTTCGATCGATCGATGTCATCGATCGAAGTTGATCAGAGAGCTTCGATGTTTCTGTCTCACATCAGTCGATCACTTCGATCGATTGATGTTGACTTCGATCGATCGATGTATCGATCGAAGTTGGACAGAAAGGTGAGGAACGATTCTGACGTACATCGATCGATGTCGAACAGCGTGCAGAATCTCTTCAGTTTGAGTGGTTATGTTTCAAATCTGAAACTAACACTATCCTCCTGTTTAAAATAAGATCAACCTGTTTTGATCTAACGGTGGTGGGGAGGCAGCTTTGATCTAACGGCCGAGATTTAAACTGTCTTAACCGCTTAACCGAATATGGTTTCCATCTAACGCTCCAGGTTTAAACCTGCTAATCTATCTTCGATCTAAAGGCTGAGATTAAACCTTCCTAATCTAGATAGGAGGTTTTAATCTAACGGTCTAAATCAAACTTCGGTTTTGATCCAACGGTCACGGTACCTTGTTCTCTAACCGACTCCCCTATATAAAGAGGGCAAAGGAGTGCATTCATTCATAACATTTTTCCAAGCTCTCATAGCATACTAAGTTCGTAGCATCCGAGTCTTGCATATCGTCCGGGAGAAGTCAGGACATTCGAAGGTTCGAAGTAGTTCAAGTTCAGCAGTGCCGCTCAACTGAACAGGTACCCGTTGTATCCTGGGAGACGATTGCTCACACCGGTTGGGTACAGTATACCGGAGCAATACGTCTTAAGGACAGAGTCCTCGACTCGCCCCGGGTTTGATTTATTTTATTTTGCTGTTTCATATGCACACATTGTACGACTGCGTCTTGGTATAGGATTGATTGTCTCCAACACAAACTACATTTGTATATTATAAAGGATCAAACCACATTTGTACATTATAAAGAATAAGAAGTAGCCGTTAGACTCACTTAGGAACTAGCCATTGGAAGAATAAGGCCGTTGAGACCATTGTGCTTTTCTTAGCTTGCCTTATATAAAGGCACATACTTGTAACCTTTGTGATGTTGAATAATTTTTTTTGTTCAACCTCCAGTATATTGTTAAACTTTTCTACAGAGTCTTAGGTATTTTATACAAATTACTGGACAAATTATGTGTGTGTTGTCATATATTTGTTCTACGGGTTAAGTTTTTTCTCCTTACAACAATAATGGGTAGGAGTGGCTGATCTTGATACTGCACGAACGCGAAAGTAATGATGGGAAATGTTTTTTTTTATTGAATAACTCATGATAAAGTGTGTCTTAAATTTTCTGATATAAAATAAACTTAGTCTTTCTCAGAGAAATAGTCTTCTTGAATGTAACTATGGTGATTTATGTGTGGAAGACGGGTCTATAAGCCTATAAAGACTTGTTAATGTGAGATTTTTTCGATAAGGTAATCCTAGGTGGATAGTAGGTAAAACACACACAGTACCATCACCTTTAGAACGTGTGATATTGTCCATATTGGTTGCTTTCTCCACGAGGACATTGACCTGCCTTTAGTAGTGTTACCACACAATATATCATTGGCTTTTAGTAGGGTTATCCTTGTCTCCACTTATTTAGAGGGAATGAGATCCGTTTATCTATAAGGAATCTATAAGTAATCGTGATCCGATCTCGTTCAGTCTTATGAATCCTGTTAGTTTATTACTCATCCTGTCTAATCACCTCTGGTGTTACGTACTAAACAATGAATCCGTCGCCGTCCTCTCCAATGAGTGAATATAACCCATTTGAATGTGGTTGGGATCTCCTCACCTTCACTTTCCCCACCTCCTTTATGACCACGCGACACGTGGCAGCAAGGAGGGGTGATGAGGCTAGATGAGGGGATAGGATCCCCTCACCGTTCTCCTCTCACCGCGTACGTGACCGCGCGACACGTGGCAAAAAGGGGGAGTGGTGAGGCTGGGTGAGGGTAACCCTCATCCAGCCTCACCACCCCCTACTGCTGCCACATGTCGCGTCCTGGGCCGTGCGGTGACTCACCGCACGATGAGGAGATCTCATCCCAGATGAGGGTCACCTGCATCTAGCCTCACCACTCCTTTTGCTGCCACGTGTCGTGCGGCCACGCATCACCGTACCCCCTTGCCGTGTGGGGATCCTATCCCATTTGAATGGCTCTATCACTTAAAATTTGGTGCGCCTGCAAAATCTTCTGTAAAGTAAGGGAAGATTCAACTTTAAACAGAAGGAGCCACAGACTCCACCAAAAGTGAAACAACGAAGAATCCAAAATAGGAAGTAAAAAAAAAACGCACAACACATGCTAAACAAAAAGAAGAAGTAATGACATTTTTTATTTGAAGATTTTGTACTTGTTGCAACATTTAGGACTTTTGAGATTAAATATTTTATACAAATATCGTTATTTGTTGTACAATTTTGTCTCTAATTATAGAAAATAGAAATTAAGTGCAAAATATTTAAAACTTTTGAAATTACAGGTTCCATTCAAATATCGTTATTTGTTGTAGAAAAATCTCTGTAATTATAAAAATATAAAGTAAGTGCAAACTATTAACAAATTTAGATAGAAAAGGTAATTTCAGAAGTTTTGTGTAACATGAGAAACACTTGTATTAAAATGGCGATTAACGGATATTTCATGAATCTAGTCTAAAGGGTACTTCTTCCATCTGGCTGGGTAATTTGAGGACGGTTAGATTATACAAATTCGTATGAACAATGCAATAGTTGACTAAAGTATTTAAACTTTCCTATATATATATATATATACCCATACCATTCATACCGATGAATCTGACATAGGAGAGGGAGCAGTATGCATATCTCCTCCGCTCTTGGAGATTTCAGACGCGAATGTACAGCATGTTCCAGAGTTAAATCCAACTTCTGAAGTGGTTCCGGAAGTCGAAATTCAACCCGTTCAAATTGATTTGCCAGTGCCACTGGCGATACTACCAGCCAGTGACCATCTTTCCTTCCCTGATTATGATCCTTTAATTGAACAATCTTATCAAGACCACTTTCGGAAGGAGGAAAATGATGTTGATCTTGCAGTAGGTTCAGACAATGAAGCATCTCGCTCATCTAATCGGCGTAAAGGGAATGACTATGATGATATACGGGAGAGTTTGCTCATTGCGGCAGATGATATAGATTGTTGCATGACATCAACTGGTGGCGGGACTATTCTTGGCGGACTATCTCGGAAAAAGCGCAGAGCTCGGAAGAACCTTCCACCACCTCCACCGTCCTCAATGGTTACTAGACGGGGAAGTCATCGTTCTTTTGAACTATAGTGTGATTCGCATGCCTCATGTTCCGCGAATGATCATGATCATTTGATTTTGCTTTTTCTTTTTTAGTTTGTAGTAAAGGCTACCCTCGGCCTTTTAACGTGGGATCTTATTGAATAAATAAAAACCGGAAGGATTCCTTCCGTTTAACACACATATATATATATTCTATATTGCATATAAATTTTCCTTATCTTATTGAAGTCCATGGTGGAGAATTAAAGTAGGAATCTGAAAACAGTGGTTGACATGCTAGAAAGAGACGAGTGGATGAATGTTTAAAACTGTGTACAAATTTTGTACCCTTTGTGTCAATCGAGCCCATATGCCTATCTCTTGGAGCAAAAACCAAATTCCTCGCTCTGAATGTCCTCAATGTCTTAATCATATGGAGCTACACGAAGAATGCAAATTAGAAGCTCAACGGTCTCTTAGATTGATATGGTATTGTTAGAACCCAAACAAGGAGCCTGATGCAAACTAGACCTATATTTAAGCTTGAGTAGCAGTATCGGTATCACTCTACAAGTGTTCTAGTTCGAACCGACTAAATTATGTCTTGAGACTTGTATGTCCATTTTCGATCATTATTCCACATCATATATTGTATTCCATTTACAATAACTTCTATTTGGAATACTTCTTTTTTCTCTCTTGATGTTTAGGGTGATTCCGAGAAAAGGATCGATTTATTATATAAATATCAAATCAAAATGTTTACATGGTAGGGTATCTATGTACATCTCAAGCTACTACATTACTCGCGTCATCCCTTGAATTACAACCAACAGCACTTTCTATAGTATAAGCTCTGCACGCTATCTCGCTAGAAACAGCTACTGATGGAGGGAGATACGTAATACTACCATGTATGAACTGGTTCCTCCAAAACCAAATGCAAAATGCTGCCGTTCGAGGATAGGATATCTTGAGGCCCCCCTTTCTCTCACCCTCTCCCACCGCTCTCCACATGGTGGGTTAAAACAAATCCCCCCTCCCACGTGCCAGCTCCAAATTTTAAAATTTTTTTTCTTAATCCTCCTACCCCAAACTCTCTTCTCTCTCTTCTCTCTCCTCTCTTCTCTTCTTTTTCTCTATTTTTCCTTCTTTATGTCGCCGCCCTCCCCCTTTCCTTCCCTTCTTCTTCCCTTCTCCCTCTATCGGCTGCCCTCAAACCCCTCCAACCCTTTCTTTTCTCTCTCCTCTTCTCTTTATCAACTACTCGTGGAAGAATCGTGCAGGGCATCGGCCTTTTCCTTCGACCAATTAGTATGTTCTTTGTGTAGTAAGGCGGCGGAGGTCTGGGTTTTCGCAATTTGGCTCCTTCAATTCTGCCCTTTTGAGGAAACATGTCTGGAGGTTCATTACTCATCAGGATTCTCAACTCTTTGTTGTTTATTCAGCGCCTTACTTTTCTGTGATGACAATTTTCGAGGACAAACCATATAGCAAGGCTTGTTTTTCATGGCGATCCTTGCTTCAAGCGAGAGACGATATTACAATTGGTTTTATATGGTGAATTGTCAGTGATCAATCAGTGTTTAAAAACACGTAAAAATGCTTTAAGAAGTGCTCCAAATTTATATAAAAAAGATAAAAAGTTTGATTGGAGAAAAATGAAACATGACATGTATCAGTTTTGACCATACCTTGAATTTAAGGTTCAATCTGTCGTCATATCCTAAATTCAAGGTTCGGCCAATCGAATTCAAAAAAAGGCTGAATATTTGACAGCTTTTATTAAACATTCAACAATGAATTCAGAATTTGGTAATACAGTTCGGGTAGTGTATTAGGCTGTCTGAACGCTGCACCAAATGTTATGTGAAATCGGCTAAATGTTTGGTAACGGAGTTCGACCGATTGCAGAATATGCTATTTTTTCTTGAAATGATGCAACTTTTGCATCTTAAGTTATCTTCTTTCAATCCCGAATAATTATAAACTAACTTTGAAAGTTGAATTCTACAGGTAAGTCAAATTAATTTCTTTCTTGTGAATCAATAACAACAATGACAATCATACCTAGTGTATCCCAACAACAGCAAAAGCTATCACTAGGGTCTGGAGAGGATAAGAGACAGGCAAACAATACCGCCATCCAAAGGGATAGAGAGTTTGCTTCCAGTTAGACCCCCGGCTATACATGTACCTGTATAGATAGTACAATAATAGGAATATATACTAGTGAATGGATATGCACAAACAGTTGAAAGACAGATACCAAAACAAAAAAGTGCAAGTCAAATCATCTAAGTATGATCTAAGGTGCCCCTATATTATGACTACCCCTCCTTAACCTTAATCATCTGCCTCCATAAACTTCTATCCTGTATCATATCATCAGAGAGGTGCAACTCTAGTAAGTCATGCATAATCTGCTCATCTCACTTCAGTTTGGGCCTTTCTTTACTCCTTTTCCCTTCTACAGTTTTTAATTTCTCTGATAAACGCCGTTGTCTGTCTCCTCTTGGCATGCCCAAGCCATCTCAGTCTTCCCTCTCTTATCTTATATGCTATACTAGCTACCCCTAACCTTTCTCTGTATACCTCATTTTGTATCCTATCTAGCATTTTATGCCCACACATCCATCGCAACATACTCATCTCTGCCACTTCCATCTTCTGCGATTATTTTCTCTTGATGGCCTAGCAGTCTGTTCCATATAACATTGTTGACCGTACTACCACCCTGTAAAAATTTTCTTTTAATTTAGTTGGAAAATTCTTGTCACACAGCACCCCTGATGCCGCCCTCCACCTACATCAACCTGTCTGGACTCGGTGTGCTACGTCACTCTCTATGTCCCCATCTTGCTATACAAATGATCCTAAATACTTGAATTTACTTACCTTTGGGACCACTTGACCGTCGATGGTGAGTTGGCTATTTTCATCGTTGGCTGCCGTTGAAGTCGTAGTGCAGATACTCATCCTTAGAACGACTAATCCTTATTTCTTTTCTCTCTAAAGCACCTCACCACTCTTCTAGTCTCATGCTCAGGTATGTCTACTTTCTACGACTAATATAATATTGTCAGCAAAAAGCATACACCATGAGACTGTCTCTTAGATCGTCTTTGACAACTCAACTAGAACAACTGCAAAAAGAAATGGGCTCAAAGCAGACGATGGAGGCCGACCTCTACTCGGAAGAAGTCCGTATTCCCTATAGGTGTATGAACGGTTGTTTTCGTCCCAGCATACATATCCCTAATTATGTCTATATACTTCATATGACTTTTTCTATGTTTTTAAAAGAAACTTTGAAAGATACCTTTGTGAAAACATGCAGATTTTGTTTATTTCTTTATACTTCTTTCTATGGTATTAAACACTTCAAATAGATAAGTTCAGTATTCCTCTTATAGAGCAAATGAAATGAACAAGCCGTTATATCCTGGAAAGCATTTGCAGCATAGTATACCTCGCTGATTTGTGGAGATAATTTCCCTTTAAGAACAGTAACTGTGTTACGTCTCGTCTATTTCTCCTTCTTCTCTATTACATCTATTCTGTTTGGTTCTAATATTTTTGTGATTCTTTTCTACAATCTACTGTAGTTACCAAGACAACTTCATCATTTAGTGAATCATTTCTTTAATGTTCACTTCGATACTCCTTGCAATTCTATTTTGTATTATTAGTTTCATCAATAGTATATCATTTTACATGTTTTCAAGAGTATATGTCAAACAATCAAGTCAAGAAACTCCTAAATCGTTGGGTTCCCTTGGCCTTAGTGTGTAAGTCACTTCAGTGACTACTATTGGTATTGGTGATATGGTGGAGGTCTTTATTTGCAATGGTGGGGAGTATAGCAGGAGGATCACATCAGGCAGATTATTGATGAGTAGGAGGCTATTGTTGGGATTAATTCGAGATACGTATAATGCGCATCACGTTGATTAAGTATACATGAATTAATCATAAGGTGGACGTTATGTATGATAATTTTATATGTCACATATGTCACGTAATAATATTAATTATTGCGTAAAAACATCCACACGTTAAGTGATCATCGGGTATGTTCGTGGATATGTAGTGTGGTCTAAAATAGAAACCCCGCATATGTAGAAAGTCATATAGTCAGAGACCGCGATGGATGGGCTCACAGTGCAACGATCATAAAGTGTACGACGTCTGGTCCCCAAGGGGCTACAACCCACGTATGGTTAGTAGATAAATATTGATACATAATAATTAAATATTAAATAATATTAAATATTAGATAATAATATTTATTATTAAATATAAATTATATTTAATATTGGATAAAGATAACTTGATGATAATTCAAGCATATCCTCAGGCGTTTGGAATGAGAAAAGCTCTCATTCATAAAGGAAGACAGTTTGGTTTCAGATACAACTCTGAACCTTAAACCCATCGGGATTCTTCCTTCCTCCCTTTATATAAAGGAGGAGGTCTTACACCTCCTCACACAGTCTAGAAACCACCGGCCTAAGAGGGTAACAGGAAGAGTGTGCCAACCTTTTTCTATAAAGGCCATACTACCTAGCCTCTCATCGGGTAAAGCAGTGAATTGTTGAATCCGTTCAAGTGGTGCATCAACAATTGGCGGGAGGTCGTGAATCCTTGGATCACGCAAGATTCATCAGCAGCAGGAGCGTCGTGGTGGACAGATTAACATTAACAATGGAGCAAGGTATAATTTCCGCATTTTGTTACTTTATCTATTGATTTGATTAAACGGTCCTATTCAGGAATTTTTAAATAAATCCAACAAGTGGTATTAGAGCAGACCTAATCGAATTATTTTGTTAATATGTTCATTTTGAAAAATGGAAATTTTTGGGTCAAAAAATTGTTTTTAATTTCAATCAGATTTTTTATTCTGGTGGAATTTTGGTTTTTAATACAAATATAAAACCCTCTATTTTAACATGGTCAGCACCTCTGCCAACAATCTGAAGGTCACTGGCTCGAAACTGCAAGAGGGCGAAAATCTGATTTTTTTGGCAAGGCCTGGCGGGTCCTGGCTGCAATTGGCGGGCTGGATCCGGCTCTGCTCCAACAGATTTGGGCTCAGATCTGGGTTCTACCCGATCCAACCTTGTTTTAGAAATTGGGCTTGGCCCAAATTACAGTTAAATAAAAAAGGGGGTAAAATTGGGCTGGGTGGATTCTGACCCGACCCGACCCGCGCTCCAGCCCCTAATTTTTTTTTAATTTTCAGTTTTTTATTTCGAGTCGTATTATTATTTTGGATAAAGTAAACAATAATAATTTTTTATTATTATTATTTAAAGTTTCTTTTAAGAAAAATATTAATAATGATGATAATTTCATTTATTATTATTATTATTATTATTATTATTATTAAGAAAAATAGTAATAATAATAAATTATTATTATTATTATTTTAAAGTTTCTTTTTTAAAGAAAATAAGAATAATAATGGTAATAATTCAATTATTATTGTTATTATTATTAAAGAAAATAATAATGATAATAATAATAAGTAATTATTATTATATAATTGCCCCTTTTGTTTTATATATTTTTTGTAGTTTCCGGTTATTACATTATTTGTATATGCATGCATTTATTTGTTTATTTATTTATTTATGCCTTTTATACATGTTAATAAACAAATAAAATAAGTTAAGAAACTTAACCCATAAAGATCTGAATCTTGCTTGACATGGTTTGGCCGAGTTCAACCAAGTTAACTTGATGGGCTAAATTGAATGTGTTGACCAATAATATCTGGGTTTATCAATCAATGCAGTTTAAAACTCGTGATAGATGACTTATTGTAGTGTGATAAAAACATCATACATATAATTCTGTCTAAGAAAGTCGGTCCTTAAGCGAGACTATTGTGACTCCACTGATGGCCTGAAAAGTATGTGGAATGGCAATACACGCTTATGGCAAGTGGATATTACTGAATCGGTTTATTTCACACTCAATATGACTTATCATAAGGTTATATCACTTGTTAGATTGATTGATAAGATATTGTTTTCTTAAACTGTAAGGAGTGGCCGATTTCATTCGGTTACTCGAAATGGCCACTCTTATTTTATCACCTTTATTGATAACTATTCGCGATATGGCTACATATTCTTAATTAAAGAAAAAGCTTAATCACTGTAAATGTTTAAATCCTTTAAAGCTGAAGTTGAGTTCAACTCAACAAAAAGATTAAATCCGTTAGATCGGACCGTGGAGGAGAATACTACGGTCGACACAATGGACCAGGAGAACGATGTCCGGGACCATTTGCTAAATACATAGAGAAAAATAGAATCGTCCCTAAGTACACCATGCCTAGGTCACCAATCATGAATGGTGTAGCTGAAAGACGAAGCCGCACACTTATGGACATGGTACATAGTATGATGAGTCAAACTACTCTACCATTATTCCTCTAGAGAGAAGTGCTTAAAACCGCAGCTTACATCCTCAGCCACGTACCAACAAAAGTAATGATTAAGACCCCTTATGAGTTATGGACTGAGCGTAAGCCTAGCCTTAACCACATATGAGTTTGGGGTTGTCAAGCAGAGGCAAAGCCTTACAAACCAAATGAAAGAAAACTGGACACCAAAACAGTTAGTTGCTGTTTTGTTGGTTACTAGGAAAGGTCACGAGGGTACAAATTCTACGATCCCACAAGTAAAGTGCTTTTTGAGACAAATTCAGTAAAGTTCTTTGAGGATACTTTGGTTCCGGGGGAACGATTTGCATCAGCAGATCATTGAGTTAGATGAGGATAACTCAGACGCGACAGAAATGCGAATCGAACCAACTTTTGAGGAGATAGCATCAGGGGTACCTGCACCTGAGGTACCTCGTCCCAGTAATGATGCTCCACAGGAACAAGTTCATAAGGAAGTCACTCAAGAACCCCTAGAATTGCCTACTGAAGCAGTTCAGAAACCTACAGTATCCCAAGAACAAGTGCTCCTAAGGAGATCCACTCGTGAAAGGTGAAAACCCATATCCAACGACTATATGGTGTATCTTCAAGAAAACGAATTCGATGTTGGCATGATGGACGATGACCCCGAAAACGTCCAAAAAGCATTACAATGTCGAAATTCAGAAAAGTGGACAAAGGCTATAGAAGAAGAAATTAAGTCTATGCACCACAACAAAGTATGAGATGTTGTCTCGTTGCCTAAAGGTTCAAAACCCGTTGGTTGCAAATGGATATTTAAAACCAAAAAGGATTCAAAAGGCAACGTAGAACAATGCAAGGCCCGACTTGTTGCTAAATGGTTTACCCAAAAGAAGGACGTAGACTATACGGAAACATTCTCTCCAGTGCCGACGAAGGATTCTTTCCGAATAATCATGGCTTTAGTGGCACACTTAGATCATGAGCTACATCAGATGGATGTCAAGGCTGTATTTTTAAACGGAGAACTCGACGAAACCATTTATATGGTTCAACCGCCTCAATTCGAAGTGGGAGATCCAAAAGGCATAGTTTGTCGACTAAAGAAATCCATCTATGGGCTCAAGAAAGCGTCTCGACAGTGGTACTTCAAATTCGCCAAAGTGGTTGCCTCTTTAGGTTTTGAGGCAGACCAAATTGACGAATGCATGTATCACAAGTTTAGTGGGAGCAAGTCCATATTCATGATCTTGTACGTAGATGATATATTGCTCGCAACAAATGATGTAAACATGTTGAGCGACACCAAAGCCTTTCTGAGAAAACATTTCGAGATAAAAGACCTTGGTGAAGCCTCATTTGTGTTGGAACTTGAGATACGGAGGAATCATAGCAAGGATATCTTAAGTCTCTCACAACAAGCATACATCCAAAAGGTGTTGAAGCAGTATAGCATGGATAAGTGTAAACCACTTAATACCCTTGTGGCTAGAGGAGACAAGTTCAGTCTGAAGCAATGTCCCCAAATAGAGTTTGAACGTTTAGAAATAAGAAATACTCTCAATGCTTCGGTGGTAGGAAGTATAATGTATGCTCAAGTATGTACATGACCATACTTGGCATACATTACTAAAATGTTAGGCATATACCTCTCAAATCCGGGTAAGAATCACTGGACCGCAGTAAAGAGGGTGCTGAGATATTTACAAGGAATGAAGCAACACGTAATGACGTATCAGAGATCTGATGAGCTAGAGATCACTGGATATATAGATTCCAATTTTGTTGGATGCCAGGATAGCATGAAATTGGCCTCGGGCTATGTGTTTACTCTAGCCGGAGGTGCGATATCGTGGAAAAGCACAAAATAGACCTTATTGGCATCCTCCAATATGGAGCCAGAATTTGTAACATCCTTCTACGTATACAATCAGACGATATGGCTTCGCAATTTTGTCACAGGACTGCGAGTGGTGGAGACTATATCGTCTGCAATGAGGATTTACTGTGACAGTAATGTTGCGATGCTATATACGAATAAAAACCGGAGTTTATCTAAAAAGAAATAAATAGAGATGAAGTATCTGGCTGTTAAAGGAAGAGTTCAGAGTGGTCTGATCAGAATTGAGCATATTAGTACAGATTCCATGATGTCCGATCCTTTGACTAAGGTCGTGGAACCCGTAATGTTTCAAAAACATGTTAGCCGTATGAGTCTTAGTCCGGTTAAGAATGTTTTATCATAGTGGGAGTCTGAGAGGTTTATGTTTTCTTATGCTCAATAAAGTTGTTTATTTCAGATAAATAGTATAATGTACATTTCGGTTGTATTAGTTTTCTACAGAAGTAATGTACATTAAGCAGTTATGGCATACATTATGAATTCTATTGATCTCGCTAAGTTAGGGCCAAGTTGGAATTAAATATATACGATCACCTAGCATATTGATACCACACTACATATCCGTTTCAGTATCCATGTCATTTAGTGGAATGTTAGTATCATGATTTAAGAGGGATAAGTCACTAATTCAATGTGGCGGCGTGCGGCTTAAGTCTTTTGCTAACATTTGCTAATGGACCAGAAAAAGAAAGACACACTAAGAGACATACAGTAAAAGAGCACAAAAGTGTGACATATAATCTTTAAGATACGTATATAGTCCAAGTGGGAGATTTTTAGGATTAATTCGAGATACGTGTAATGCGTAGCATGTTGATTAAGTGTACACGAATTAATCATAAAGTGGACATTATGTATGATAATTTTATATGTCACATATGTCACGTAATAATATTAATTATTGCGTAAAAACATCTACACGTTAAGTGATCATCGGATATGTTAGTGGATGTGTAGTATGGTCTAAAATAGAAACCCCGAATATGTAGAAAGTCATATAGTCAGAGACCGCGATGGATGGGCTCAAAGTGCAACGACCATAAATTGTACGACGTCTGGTCCCTGAGGGGCGACAATCCACGTGTGGTTAGTAGATAAATGTAGGCACATAATAATTAAACATAAAATAATATTTAATATTAAATATAGATAACAATATTTATTATTAAATATTAAATAATATTTAATATTGGATAAAGATAACTTGACGATAATACCAAGTATATCCTCAGGTATTTGGGATGAGAAAAGCTCTCATCCATAAAGGAAGAGGGCTTGGTTTCAGATACAACTCTGAACCCTAAATCCATCAAGATTCTTCTTTCCTTATTCTATATAACGGAGGAGGCGTTACACCTCCTCACATAGTCCAGAAACCGTGGGCCTAAGATGGTAACATGGAGAGCGTGCCAACCTTTTTCTATAAAGCTCACACTGTCTAGTCTTTCCATCGGGTAAAACATTGAATTGTTGAATCCGTTCAAGGGATGCATCAACAATTGGTGGGAGGTCGTGAATCCTTGGATTATGCTAGATTCATCAGCAGCAGGAGCGTTACATGGTGGACAGATTAACATCAACAATGGAGCAAAGGTATAATTTCCGTACTTTGTTACTTTGTCTATTGATTCGATTAAACAGTCCTATTCATGGATTTTTAAATAAATCCAACAGCTACCACCATTTTGAGCTTCCCCCTTTCTTTATCCACCGCCAAAGATTGCCCATATTGGAGTCATACGTCGGCGGAAAGCTACACTGTCAAATATGCTTGTAGATAAAAATCTTCCTTTGGCAGTTATGTAGTGATTAGCTGCCTTCTGCAGCAAATTCAGGCAAACGTGGGGTCCACATTGATAAAATGTGCATCTCGTGTGGGGTGGAGGCGGGGGGATAGGATTCCTTCACCGTAAGAGGGTGCGGTGATGTATGAACGCGCGATACGTGGCAGTAAGGGGAGGTGGTGAGGCTAGATGCATGTGACCCTCATCTAGCCTCACCACCCTCCCTTTTTGCCACGTGTCGCGCGGTCACAAAGAAGGTGAGGAAAGTGGGGGTGAGAAGATCTCAACCCGGAGGCAGGGGACGTGAATCACGTATTTCGACAATGTTTGTCGATATTAAAAAAGATTTAGAATTCATTCAAGTTAGTTAAAAATTAAAACGTGTTTTTCTTCTTATATGATTTCATTTTTGTCACTAACAGCTTTATTTCTAGCATACAATTTTCTTGTTTATCTACAGTAGCCTGACTTGACTACTAAAAATAACGACTAGTTATATGCTCTGTTCAAGCATGTGCATAGTAAAATTCTTAAGTTACAATATTTATATATACATAACACTCACACCTCCACGAATTGTGATGATGCAGCAACGTTGAGAAGTTAGTTCAAGTTGTATTTAGAACATTGTGATTAACCTTTTCATGCTCACTCTGTTTATCCTTCCCTTGCACATGTGAACTTTTTATTTTTGTGCTTGCTTTTCTTTATTGTTGAATTTTTCAGCTCCTGATCCCATTTAACTCATTTTCATCTCTGTGCTCCTCTTCATTTTTCTGTCTTGATCACCTCGGCACGGCGTTCGTACTTCGTCAGTTCAGCACAACTTCACTTTGTCCACTCTACCTCAGCACGACCATTTTTATATTTAGGTCGCCGCATCTCGGTTGGCTTACTTCGGCCACTTACTTTCTCCAGCACGGCCACTTTCATACTCAGGTCGACCCACCTCGGCTAGGCGTATTTATACAATGTTTATGTGCAAATTTGAACACTGACCTTTCTCTCATCGGCGATTGCCTTGGATCACATACAATTAGTGGCCAAGTGGACTGGGCAAGTTCTTAAGCGAGCTTGTTTATTGACTGCTAGAAAGGTCGTTATCCTCTTGTGGGTTTTATGGGGGCCATGAAACCGGAAGCTTTTTGAAGGGATCATACCATCTCACATTGAAATCGCACAATATGGTCTCATATATTTAGGGGTGGCAATTTCAGGCACGACACGAAAACACCACCCGAATCCGACACGAATTTTCACGGGTATGGGTATGATCTTGACGGGTTTCGTGTACAAATCGGGTAAGACCTGAAAGATACCCACCAACGGCAGGTCGTATCCGGGTATACCTGCGGGTACCCGTTTATGCACAAAATTTAAAAATATATTTTAAATAAAATTTATAATTAATAAAAAATAATTTTTTCCAAAAAAAGACTACTGCGCCCTATTCGGTTCCCCCTTCCTCCATTCCCAAATCCCATTTCTTTAATGTATTTTTGCATAGTCAAGTGATTTGAGTGTAGATGACCTCGCTCATTTTGATCTTTAACGTTTAGTTGTGTACTTATTGTTGTTTCATACATTGTATCAGTAGTCGTTTAAGTACATAAAACCTGAAAACGCATGAAACCTGAAATTACCTGAAAAATACATGAAATGACATGCACACGACTTGAAATATTTGTACTTGTTAAGTTTGTGGATATACCTGATACACGACACAAAACATAACATGTACGGGTTTGGGTATCTACATCCATACACGCGAAGCAAACGGGTAAGGTATGGGTATGACACTTTGATACATGAAACTCAAAAAACACGAAACACGAAACACGATACACAATCTGTTTGACACCCCTACCTATATTGGGCAGACTTCCGGCGTTTGGCACTTCCTGCATCGGTATCTACTTGATTCTCGGCCATTTAGCTGCTGCGTCTGCTGGTTTCATACTACGGTGGTGCATTGTGGCTCTTAGCATGGTGATTATGTTATAGATACTATAGAGTTTGTGTCTAAGGTTTGTTCTAATCTTCGGTGGATATGTATATTGGAGTAAAAAGCTGAAATTTCTCACCCCCAAGCCTCTACTGTTCCATCCCTAAGGAGCATGTATGGAGGATACAAGTCAGGAGCTCAACGGCCTCTTAGATTTGGTGAGATCTTACGCAGTGACCCACACAAGGTGTCGCCTGCAAACCAGGCTTTCGATCTAGCAGCAGAGGAACACCCACACTGTGAGTGTCTTTGAAATCGAACTCTTGACTTCTTAGAACAAATCTCAATCTGAATAACAACTGTAGTATACCCTGAGGTCGTGGACTATGTATCTACCCGTATGAAAGTTGTGGAACATCTTTGCCTTTGAATCAAAGTACAACTGTTTATCAAAGAAAAAAACAATTGTGTCACTGGGAGGTACATAGCTTAGTGCTTCTTCCATTCTAATTTCATAATTCAATACATTATTTTTATTTGTTCTAAAATGATATTCACTTAGTATTTATGTTTTACAAACATAATACATCGTTCTTAAATTACCTTTGCAATGAATAAAAGTGATGGCAGGTAATTAAACAACATAGTGGAAAGAGATAGAAAAATGATAAAACTAGAAAATGACGATAAAATTTAAATAGAGATAAGACAAAAATGATGTTTTCATAATAAGTTAAGATTACGAAACATGAAAATAAAATTGAAACAGAGGGGGTAAAGAAAAAACTAAGATCATGTAATTACAGGCGTTGGGATATACTGGGTATGATTAATTGATATATATACATTTCTTGTGTAAAGTAAGCTTCGAAAAAAGTTGAGTGTTACATATTCTTTGATTTACCTTCCATTATATATATTTTTTAAAATCAAGATGCATATTCACTAAATTATTTTCATATATAAATAGTCAGAGGCAGATGGTTCTAAAAAGTTAGAACCAGAACCAGAACCTAAGATAGGCTGGTTCTGATAGTTCCAAAACCATCGGTTCACGGTTTCGAAATGGTTTTTTCTAATTTCACTTTCGGTTCTGTTTTCGGTTCCAACACGGTTTCTATTTTTCTATAATTTTAATTGTACAAAAATATTTATATATTAAAGAAATAAAATAATAAGATGGGATAGGATAAGAGAGAGGGAGGGAGCTTGAGTTTAATTATAAATAAGATATCATTTATAATTAGGTTGATTACATATCATTTATGTGTATATAGAGTAGTAGTATTACTTACATGCACTAAAGAATCAAAACCCACAAAATTCTTTCAAATAAAATGTACCTCAATTGTCTTCTACAAGTTCGGGATGTTTGGTTCATATATGACATATAAAACACCTTTGACCTGCTTTCTGGTCTCGACCGACATTTATCACCGTAATAATTGCAATGTGCCACCTAACTCGTTTTAGGTATATATCAAAAAACAAGTTCTTTTTTAAAATATTCAATAAACAACCGATCATACAACCGATCATACAGTAGACGAGATTATTGTTGTTACATAGGAACCGGAGCCAGAAGAATAGTATTGTGAATTATTGTGTGTTAGTGGGGATAGTGGATGTCCAAACATTAACACCCACTAAGGCTATTAACACCCACTAAGGATCATGGTGTTAGTGGGTATTAATCCTAAGAAGATGTTACATTTTCATACCCTATAAATAGGACATATTCTTGTATGAATGGAGATACCTTTGAAGAGATATATTATACAATCTTGGTGTTGTTGTTTTCTTTATATTTTTGTGTGAGTTTATAACACGTTATCAACACGACGCTTTACCTGCTATAGAAGATCCATCGTGGTAAGTAATCTTGGTGTATTTACTATGATCTTGTCAAACTAAATCTTTATATTTTCGATACTAACTTGGATCATGTATTAGTTTTTTTTGAATTGCATAAATGAATTATATATGTTTGTATCATTTGTATACGTGTAATATATAAATTTTGTGTAAGTGTTGCATTATTGTATTTTTGTCAGTCACTATCGTGGCGAACATTTAGTAATTCAATTTAATAAAGAGTGGTGATGATGCTGTCAGTTGAATGAGGGCCGAATCTTTGTCTTCATTTCATATATGTATGTTAAAGTATAAACTGTGGGTACCAAATAAACAGCGGCTAATTTTGTGTGATTTGTTTTTTCTTCTGGTTCATGAGTGAATTATAGGCGCTGTTGGTTATAATTAGTGCTTAAAAAGTGTGTCTTGTATCTATAGTATGCAAACTTGTAGGCCAAAGGAACACCTTTCCGTCCGTAGTTGTTCGAGAGCCTTGAATTGTGAACAGTACATATCCTTTCTCCCTTAAAAATGGCACGTACCTATTTGACTGAAATTGCTTGCTCATGTTATTCTTGGTAGATTATATCTCTGTACAGACTTGAAGTGTAGCTCCTTCAACAATTGATACTTAGTTTTTTTTCCCTTTTGTTTTGTACAGCTTTTTGGTAGTGTTCTTCCCTCTGGAAAGAAATGAAAATGAGTTTCAGGCGTTCTCTTTTCTGCTAATTAATTGAGCTCTCCACAATTTAGTTTTTAGTGAGGTATATTTTTTTTTCCCATCTGTCTCTGCAGCTAGTTTCTGATTGGCTTATGAGATGTCTGAAACTCCAGGAGGTGGTATAAATAATACTTTCAACTTCGGTCATCGGTGTTGCAATTCTATGTGTTCTTGTATTGTTTGAAATAACGTGGTCATGGTTCATAAATCATTTATCATCTTTTGATATATTTTCTTTATGTATAAATCAGACCAATGGCGAACATCACAAAACTGGAATTTGCAGCCCTTGATATTTCTGGCAGAAATTACATGGCATGGGTTCTTGATGCTGAAATCCATTTGATGGCCATGAACCTTGGGCATACAATTAAGGATGATGTTGTGGCTAGTGAGCAAGATAAGGCTAAAGCCATGATATTCATTCGCCATCATCTCCACGACGGGCTGAAATCCGAATATCTTGGGGTAAAAGAGCCCCGGGAGTTGTGGAAAAATCTGGAGGAACGATATGATCATTATAAAAGTGTTATCCTCCCAAAGGCTCGATATGACTGGTTGCACCTGAGGTTGCAAGATTATAAAACAGTCAATGAATATAATCCTGCTATGTTTTCTATTGTCTCTCAATTGAGGTTGTGTGGTGATAAAGTTACTGATGCTGACATGTTAGAAAAAACATTCACTACTTTTCATGCATCGAATATGCTCCTGCAGCAGCAATACAGGGAACGAAATTTTGAAAAATATTCCCAGCTAATTTCATGTCTCTTAGTTGCTGAACAAAATAATGAACTATTGATGAAAAACCACACTTCTCACCCGACCGGGTCAAAACCATTCCCTGAAGCGAATGCAACTTTTAATGGTCGTGGTAGAGGACGTGGTCGTGGTCGTGGTCGTGGCCGTGGCCGCGGTAGAGGTCGTGGCGGTGGTAGAAACTTTGCACCATACCACCAGAAGTGGGAAAATAATGAAAAGCCACATGAAAAGTCAAAAGCTGTAAAAGATGGTGCAAAGGCTAAGCATCATGATGAGACATGTTATCGATGCGGATTTCACGGACATTGGTCTCGTACTTGCCGTACACCAAAACATTTGGTTGATCTTTATCAGGCATCCCAGAAGGATAAAGGCAAGGAAAAACAAAGTAATTTTGCAGATTTTGGAAACATAGCAGATAATGATGATACAATTCCAAATCATTTTGATGATTTAGATCTTGAAGATTACCTTATGGGCCCTAGTTTGGATGGAAATGGAATTCAGTTTGTGGATGATGTTACAAATACCAATAGTCGGGCATAATTATGTAGGATGTCTAGTTATTAGTCATGTTTTCTTTGAATAAGTAGTCATTTAGTTTATGATATCTTAGTATGTAACTTTGTTTCAATTTAAACTTATTTGTTTGCATAAATAACATTTCGTTGTCGTTTACATTATAACTTCTATTTATGTGTTGATTCTTTGTAATTAAATTAATTATAAAAATTGTATATGCTATGCTAGACATATATTCAAGATGAATGGTGGGAACATATGTCTGGTTGACAGTGGAACAACACACACAATTCTTCGTGATCAAAAATATTTTTCGACATTGCAATTGACAAAAGCAAATGTTAGTACAATTTCGGGTACTACATCATTGATTGAGGGCTCTGGAAGAGCAACTATTATACTACCGGGTGGTACACATATATTGATAAATATGGCGTTATTTTCTACCAAGTCGAAACGAAACTTGTTGAGTTTCAAAGACATACGTCTTAATGGTTTTCATATTGAAACCATGAATAAAGGGAATATGGAATTTTTATGTATTACATCCGAAGAATCAGGCCAGAAGCTTGTAAAAGAACAATTCCCAATTTTCTCATCTGGATTGTATTATGCGACTATACATCCAGTAGAATCTAATATTGTGATGAACCAGAAGTTCAATGATCCAACACTGTTCATGTTATGGCATGATCGACTTGGCCACCCGGGATCGGTTATGATGCGTAGAATTGTACAAAACTCACATGGACATCCTTTAAAGAACCAGAAGATTCTTTTACCTCGTGATTGTGTGTGTGTTGCTTGTTCACGAGGAAAATTAATCAAGAGGTCATCACCAATGAAGGTTCATGTTGAATCTCCTATATTTTTACAAAGAATACAAGGAGATATTTGTGGACCCATTGATCCCCCTTGTGGACCATTTCGATATTTTATGGTCTTATTGGATGCATCTTCACGATGGTCTCATGTGATTTTGCTTTCGACAAGAACAGTAGCATTTGCCAAGCTTCTTGCTCAGATTATACGCTTAAGAGCACAATTTCTGGATTATCCAATTAAATCTATTCGTCTTGATAATGCTGGTGAATTTACTTCCCAAGTTTTTAATGATTATTGCATGTCGATTGGGATTGATGTTGAGCATTCAGTGGCACATGTGCATACTCAAAATGGTCTAGCAGAGTCATTTATAAAACGTTTACAATTGATTGCTAGACCTATGCTCTTAAGATCTAATTTACCCATGACAGCTTGGGGACATGCAATTCTGCATGCATCTGCATTAATACGGCTTAGACCCAGTTCGTTTCAACCATATTCGCCATTGCAAATGGTATCTGGCCAGCAGCCTGATATTTCACACTTAAAGATTTTTGGTTGTGCAATTTATGTTCCGATTGCTCCACCACAACGGACAAAACTGGGTCCTCAAAGACGTCTAGGCATATATGTGGGTTTTGATTCTCCATCTATTGTGAGATATGTTGAGCCCCTGACGGGTGATTTATTTAAGGCAAGATATGTTGATTGTCATTTTGATGAGAAAGTTTTCCCGCCGTTAGGGGGAGACAAAGTACCGTTTCTTGAAGAATGACGTGAAATTACATGGAACGTTCCTTCACTTTCTCATCTTGACCCACGAACAAATCAATGCGAGCAAGAAGTAAGAAGGATAATTCATTTACAAAATGTTGCAAATCAGTTGCCTGACGCATTTACTGATAGTCAAAAGATAACAAAATCCCACGTTCCGGCGATGAATACGCCAATTCGGCTTGATGTCTCTGAAAGACATGATAATGGTATACCAAGAGCAAGTCTAAAACGTGGACGTCCTGTCGGTGCAAAAGATAAAAACCCTCGAAAGAGAAGGGTGCAAGTTAATGCTCCCGAAGAGAATACTCCAGAAGAGCAAAGAAGTTCACAACTTGAAAGCGCTATAGAAATTGAAACTGATCAGTCTAAAATTGATAAACAAGTTGCTCCTGAAGAAGCAAGTGAACAAAATTTTGAAGAAATCTCTTTGAATTATGTAAGTTCAGGAGAAAATTGGGATAGACAAAAGGTTATTATTGATCATGTTTTTGCTTATGGTATTGCATGTGAAATTGGGAATGAGGATCCTGAACCGAGATCCATTGAACGATGTCGACAAAGAAATGATTGGCCAAAGTGGAAAGATGCAATCCAAGCAGAACTGAAATCATTAGAAAGTCGCAAAGTATTTGGACCTGTAGTTCAAACCCCTGAAAGGATAAAACCTATTGGATATAAATGAGTTTTTGTACGAAAACGCAATGAGAAAAATGAGATTGTGCGATACAAGGCACGTCTTGTTGCGCAAGGTTTTTCACAAAGACCTGGGCTTGATTATGCTGAAACATATTCTCCAGTAATTGATATAATAACATTACGATATCTAATCAGCCTGGCAGTAGCTAAAAACCTTGATATGCGGTTAATGGATGTGGTTACCGCATACTTATATGGATTTTTAGATAATGATATTTATATGAAGATCCCTGAAGGATTAAAATTGCCTACAAAATGTGATCAAAAGGCACATGGATTATACTCAATCAAATTACAGAGATCCTTGTATGGACTAAAACAATCTGGCAGGATGTGGTATAATCGTCTCAGTGAGTATCTCATTAGAGAAGGATATGTAAACAATCCAATTTGTCCATGCGTATTTATCAAAAGATCTGAAAATGGGTTCTCTATAATTGCTGTATACGTTGATGATTTGAATCTTGTTGGAACTCCTGAAGAGCTTACCAAAACTGCTAATTATCTCATGAAAGAGTTTGAGATGAAAGATCTTGGAAAAACAAAATTTTGTCTCGGCCTGCAGATCGAGCATTTGCCTAATGGAATCTTTCTTCATCAGTCTACGTACACGGAGAAGATCTTGAAGAGATTTTATATGGAGAAAGCTCACCCATTGAGTAGTCTTATGGTGGTACGATCATTAGATATAAAGAAAGATCCATTCCGACCACCAGAAGATAATGAGGAATTATTAGGTCCAGAAGTACCTTATCTTAGTGCTATTGGTGCTTTAATGTATCTCGCAAATTGCTCGAGACCAGATATAGCATTCTCAGTGAATTTATTAGCGAGATATAGCTCTACACCAACACGAAGACATTGGAATGGTGTCAAGCATATTTTACGTTATCTTCGTGGAACAATAGATATGGGTTTATTTTCAAACAATTCTGAGTCACAATTGGTGGGATATGCTGACGCTGGCTATCTATCTGACCCTCATAAGGGAAGATCACAGAGTGGATATGTTTTTACTTGTGGAGGTACAGCTATATCGTGGAGATCAGTGAAGCAGACATTAACAGCCACATCTTCTAACCATTCTGAGATTTTAGCGTTACATGAAGCGAGTCGTGAATGTGTATGGTTAAGGTCGATGATTCAACATATTCAAGAATCATGTGGATTATCTTCACTAAGAAAGACTCCGACGATTTTGTTTGAAGATAATGCTGCATGTATTGCTCAAATTAAGAATGGCTATATCAAAGGAGACAGAACCAAGCATATATCGCCAAAATTTTTCTACACTCATGATCTTGAGAAGAATGGCGACATTGATATCCAGCAGATACAATCAAATAAGAATTTTGCTGATTTGTTCACCAAAGCACTGCCGACAACTACATTTAGAAAGATGGTCTACAGCATTGGAATGCGTCAACTCAAAGACCTCTTGTCAGCATCAGGGGGAGTGTGATTACTATACACTGTACTCTTTTCCCTTCGTCCAAGTTTTTATCCCACAGGGTTTTTCTTGGCAAGGTTTTAACGAGGCAGTATATCACACTTACCAATTTTAGGAATGTGTACTCTTTTTCCTTCGACCAAGTTTTTATCCCACTGGGTTTTTCTTGGTAAGGTTTTAACGAGGCATATTCTATAAAATTTGGACATCCAAGGGGAGTATTGTGAATTATTGTGTGTTAGTGGGGATAGTGGATGTCCAAACATTAACACCCACTAAGGCTATTAACACCCACTAAGGATCATGGTGTTAGTGGGTATTAATCCTAAGAAGATGTTACATTTTCATACCCTATAAATAGAACACATTCTTGTATGAATGGTGATACCTTTGAAGAGATATATTATACAATCTTGGTGTTGTTGTTTTCTTTATATTTTTGTGTGAGTTTATAACAAATAGGATTGTTGTTTTCTATTTTTTTTCCATCAACAAGGACTAAGCAAGCAAAAGACATTGAAAGAAGTAAGAAGTTAAGAAGTTTGCTGGTGGTGTGAAAGAAATGATTTGGATTTTGGATTGTGTTAATATTTATAGAAACTAGGAAGGGGCACATAGGGAAAAAGGTAGCAACTTGGCTAGTAGCCAAGTGACATTTAGGGAGGGATAGGATCACCTCACCGCAAGAGGTGCGGTGACACGTGGCAGCAAGGAAGAGAGGTGAGGCTAGATGATGGTCACCCTCATCTAGCCTCACCACCCCCATGCTGTCACGTGTCGTGTTGTCACAAAGAAGGTGAGGAAAGTTGGGGTGAGGAGATCCTAACCCCATTTAGGGGGTAACGGCTTTTTTGTTAAGAAAAACTCTAATTGCTAAATAATAACCAGTATGTGTAAATTAGTTTTAATAGTATGTATGTAAATACAATACACATATTATTATATATTAAAATAAACTTAAATAAATAGTTATTTGAATCCATAGATGCACTCTAGCACGACGTTCATCTAGTATATAACCTCATACGCTAAATGATTGTCCTACATTGGATGAAGTATAACTATAGTATGACTATAAGTATAAACGTATGTAACTATACAAGTATATAATCATACAGATATATATATATATATATATATATATGTATATATATATGTATATATATATATATATATATATAAGTACATAAATATATAAGTGTATAAAAATATATATGCGTATGAGTATATGATTGTATAATTATGTACTTAAATACTTGTGTAGTTACATAATTATACTTTTATAGTTATACAATTATATTTATACACTAATATACTTCTATAGTTATATATTAATATGACTATATAACTAAATTAAAGGAAAATTTTTGTAGGACGGCAATGCGGCCGGGAATGTTATATGAAACAGATTGCTGGACTATCAAGATGACACAGTCATAGAAGATGGAAGTGGCAGAGATGAAGATGCTGAAGTGGATGTGACATACAAGGCTAGAAATGATAAGAAATGAGTTATACAGAGAAAGGTTAGGGGTGACCAGTGTAACAAATAAGATAAGATAGGAAAGACTGAGATGGCTTGGGCATATCAAGAGGAGACAATCAACAGCGTCTGTCAGAGCAATTGAAAGCCTCACTGTAGAAGGGAAGAGGAGTAAAGGCAGTCCCAAATTGACGTGGGATGAGCAGATTATGCATGACTTACTAGAGTTGCACATCTCTAAGACATGGTCTAGGATAGGAGTTCATGGAGGCAGAAGATTAAGGTTAAGGAGGGGTATGCATGATATAGGGTCACCTAAGAGTATACTTAGAGGATTAGATAGTTTTTTGTACTTTTTTGTTTCAGTATTTGTCTTTCAACTATTTGTTTATATCCATTGTTATGACTATTTTAATATCGGAAGATTTATGTTTATGTTTAATAAAATCCATTCACTAGTACATATTCTTATTATTGTGCTATCTATGCAGGTATATGTAGAGCCGGAGGTTTCACTGAAAACAAACTCTCTATCCCTTGTGATGTAGGTATTGTTTGTCTGACTCTCACTCTCTATAGACCCTAGCGATAGCTTTTGCTGTTTTTGGGATATATTGAGTATGATTGTTGTTGTTGTTATATATTAATATACTTACGTACTTGTATAACTAGATAACTATATAAGTATATAGGTGTGTAACTATACACTTACACAATGATATAAGTACCTAAGTAAAAAACTATATAAGTTTATAATTACATAGTTATATGACTAAATAACTACGTAGTTATATAAGTCTGTAACTATATATTGAGTTATATACTTATATAATTATATAGTAATATACTCATATAGTTTTATATTAATACAATTATATAGTTATATAACTATATAACTTTGCAAGTGTATAACTATATAAGCGTATAATTGCATTACATATAAAAATATATAACTATAATTATATAAGTATATAGGCATATACCTATACAAGTATATAGTTATATAACTATGTATTATATGAGTATAGAACTATGTAACTATATGCTTATATACTTGCAAATATATACTTGTTTAGTTAGATTGTTGTATATTTTTATGATAATATATTTATATAATTTTATAGTTATATACTTATATAGTTATATGAGTTCGGACCTTGGAGTAACTAGTAAGGTTGTTGTTTTATGGCCTTGAGGTCACGAGTTCGAGCCACGGAAACAGGCTCTTGCACAAAATATAGAGAAAAGCTGCGTACATCAGATCGCAAAGTGATTCGATCCCTCCTCGGACCATGTGTAAATGTGGGAGCCTAGTGCATCGGAAACGCCCTTTATACTTATATAGTTATGTATTAATATACTTATATGCCGATGTAACTACACAAGTATATAACTACATAAGTGCAACTATATAGTATATAGTTATATAATTATGCAAATATATAATCATATAAATATATAAATAAATAACTATACTAGTATTTAACTATATCAGTACATGAGTATATAACTATATAGTTACATAGTATTATATATAATTATATATTTATATAGTTATACTTTGTAAGAACTTATTATATACTTAGTTTTATAGTTATACACTTATCCCATATTATATTTTATGTAATGGGTATATATATATATATATATATATATATATATATTGCGGTTGGAAGGGTCGGTTTAGTTCCAACAATTTCTGGCTGGTTTAACAATCAGTCTTAGAACTGGCGGTTCTGGTCCATAGAGATACAAACCAAAATCAAACCGCTGACCAGAGGTAATTGGAATGGGAAGAACCGGAACCGCCGGCTAGCCGGTTCTCGGTTCCTTTTTGAACACCTCTATAAATAGTAACATGCGGAAGAAAGGAAAATTCTGATCCATGCCCCTCGTATCATAAATGGCGTTCTCAGCCCATTAGTTTTTCGTGTTTGTGCAGAGTTCGAAGAAAGACCGGTTTGCTTCACGATCTGATGTACGTAAGGACGGTTTCCACATTTGTACAGGGTCCGAAGAAGGCCGGATTGCTTCGCGGTGGGTCAGATTGCTTCCCAATCTGATGTATGCAGCTTTACCTCTACACTTTGTGCAAAATGTTGTTTATGTTGATTAAACATGTGATCTTAAAATTACAAAACAACGACTTTATCAGTTACTTTGATGCATATCCTCACACCTCTCTTTCATTAAAAAAATAAATATAACAATAAAAAAACAGTCGTCCACTTCCTACCTCCTTTTTATAAATACCACCGCATTACCCTCCAGCTTTATGGTGTGCATATACTTTTCACTCGACTTTCACTCTCTCTCTCAACCTGCTGCCATTTGATTTCTTCTCTAATTAATCCTAATTCTCTAAAACAATCTTTTATTTAATTGAAGGAATCTGTAATACGACTGATCATTTTTTTATTCTGGAATCGAGGATCTTTTTTATAAATTTAGGGTAAATAATCATCTTTGGTGGTGAGGTTTTGCAGAGGAATTTTGAAGATGATAGTTGAGGGTGATTTAGGGTATAAGAAGGTGGAGGATAAGGAGGATGAGGAGATGAAGGAGGAGGGGAGGAGTGAGGAGTTGGCGGCGGTGGCGGAGAGGAAGTGTTCTTTCGCCGGAGGTTTTCCGAGGGCGATGAATTTTGTGGTGGTTGGATATGCTCTTACCTCGAAGAAAACTAAGAGCTTTTTTCAGCCGAAACTCGAACGATTAGCGAGGTGATCTTATGTTTTTTTTTTTTACTTTTAAATTCCTCTCATTTCTGAATTGTAGATAAAATCTTTGTTTGGCTTTTTGAAACAAAAATACTGCACGGATGGTGTTTGATAGGACGCAAGTGGTGGAAATACTGCGATACGCATTTGTGAGATATAGTAGGACGATTGGGAAGTGGCTGCACCACCTCGTGAAAATGCATGTTTAAATATTTTCTTCCCCTTCTTTTTCTCTCCGTTTTTCATTGGGTGATCTGAAAATTTCGTCTGTCCGGTCGGAATGCTTTCTTTGTCCGTTAGGGTTGAGGATGGAGGTGATTCTAGGACTGCTTGCAGAGTTTTTTTTTTTCGCTCACCATTAATAATTAATATTGCTTTTTTTCTTTTCTAAGGAAATTTGCTGTCCAGTGTTTTTGCAATTTCTTATTATTTTTATTTTCTTTGTTTTTTTGAGTGTTGCAGGGTTTTTAGGATTCGTTTCGTTTGAAATGAGGTGTAGATACCATTTTAGTACTGTTGCTTGTAGAGTGAAAGAAAAATAAAATAATGTCATTTGTGAGGTGTGGAACTAGATGATTTGTGCTTTTGAAAGAATCTTGTACATGAATATTCAACCCAGAATATCCTTTTTTTGTGTGCCCAATGGATTCTCACAAGGCTGAGGATGGCCGTCAGATGATGGGAAAGATATTTGTCTGAGGGGTCTCTGTTGCTTAGAGGAACTGTACATGTTTGTCTTATTAAAATGTGGTATTGTTACCTTTAAGCCACAGGTTGTCATGTCATCCTGCTGGCACTTTTGATTTTTCTGGGCATCTTTGCCTATTCAGGCCTTAGTACTAATTAATAAGCTATGAAATTGTCTCCACTGGACATTTGACTTGAATTCTTGCTCTTGTAGTTATTCCAGATGTTGCTTTTACTTACTTAATTGTTTTAGATTTAGCTCCAACCTGCATGCTGAAATCTTCAGTTGTTGAAATTATGCAATAATAATTTTAGTTTTAGTGGAAATCTTGTTTGGGGAAAAATTTACAATAGTAAAGCTTTCTTTAGGAAGCAATTTTACTTGATCGCACGAAGGCTACTGGATAATTTTCACTCTTTATCTGTAATTAGTTCCAAAGTAATATTACTTAGAATGGATTACAAAGTAATAGTTTTTTATGGTAATGGAAAACATCACTTCAGTGCATTTATAATGAATTTCATTGCGGATTACAGAAGTAATAATCTGTCGGAAGCAATTTTACTTGATCGCACTAAGGCTACTGGATAAATTTTCAGACTCTTTTTCTGTTATTAGTTTGAAAGTAATATTACTCAGAATGGATTACAAAAGTAATATTTTTTATGGTAATGGAAAACATCACTGCAGCGTATTTATAATGAATTTCATTGCGGATTACAGAAGTAATTATCTGCCATCACTTGTTTTTGAGTTGCTATTGTCGGTTGGAAACCTTTGGGCTGTGTGTTTGGGAAGTGGCATAGTGAATAACTATCTATTTGAAAAAATTAAATGAAAAAGAAAATCGTGGTTCTGCTACTGTTCGCTCCCTGCAAACCTTAAATAGGGGTTTCCTGGTTCCTCTCGGATATGGAACAAGGACTTTGCTAACAGATACTTTTGTGCTGCAGGAATAAGGGGATACTTTTTGTCTCTATCGACCACACAAGACCTCTTTCTGATCAGGGTCCTTTTGATATTGTGTTGCATAAGGTTAGCACATGGCTGGGTCACCCTCTTGTAAGCTGGGTTGATTTTTTGGTTTGATTTTATTAAATTTAGCGTTTTGTTCCTTTTTTTAATGCAGCTATCAGGAAGGGAGTGGCGGCGTGTCCTTGAGGTTGGTATGCTGAAGAGCTCTATTTTACAATTCTCGCATACTTATGTAGCTATGATCAAAATATATATCCGTATCCGTAAGTGGCATAGTTAAGCAATGCTGGTATGGTCTTTCTGTAGAAGCTGGACATTCCTGGACCAACTGTTCTGCAAGCATATATTGTGTGCTTCAGAAGTTTATTCACATTGAAGAACACGTTAATCAATCAATGTCTAGAGCTTAACATTAAAAGCTTTTCTGATGTTGTTGGTAGTCGACCTAATCTACCGGTTCTGTAGTGTATTGTGCTGAGTCTGTGGTACCTTAAACCCCTTAAGTTTGGTGGGCTATCTAGTCGATGAGGCTTACTGTGTGCCTGGTTGTGCCTTACAAATGTGGTTATTTCTGTCATTCTTGTGCTGCTGGGTATTATCTTCTTTTTTAAACTGTGGTTTCTAATGAACAGGCTCCAAGCGCCGCTGGTCGGAGCATAGATCAAGCATTTGTAAATATCTTATGTGTGTGTGTGGTAGATGGTTTTCTTTGTTCTTCTGAGAGCCATATAGGTGAAAGAGGACTGACTTTTGACTTGAGCTAGGTGATTTTTGCTTCGGTTGGAAGATAATTCAAGAGCTTTGACATACATTGCAACAGAAGACCATTGATTGACTGATAGAGTTGTAATTATTAAAGGATGAGTTGAACAACGATACAGAAAAGCCTAGGATGAGTTGAACAACGATACAGAAAAGCCTTGTTCCATGTTCTAATATTAGTAATTGTTCTATCTAGTGTCTTCTTTTTTAATTCTTATATAGTGGCTCATGAGTATGTGCTCTCTGGGAGCAGCAATCACTCTGACTGGTGTTTGGTTGTAACTTTTGCCATTACATGAAGGGGCTCTGCTGATGCTTGTCTGATTTGGAGGCTTTGGTGTTTGTTTGCATATTTGTGGATGTATAAGTGTGATTTGTGTGTCGGCATGCAATTATTTATTTGCACTTTTTGCTGCTTTACGTATTTGTGTTCAGTTCAGTAGTTAAGTTAGAAAGCATTGAGAATCATCCAAATTGTATATAACTTATTAAACCGAGTTTTGTGCTTTTTCCTCTTTCTTGAAGGATTATAGACAAGCGCATCCAGAAGTCACAGTCCTTGATCCTCCAGATGCTATACAACATGTGCACAATCGTCAGTCCATGCTTCAGGGTGTTGCTGACTTGGATATGTCGGATGCTTGTGGTAAGTTTGTCTTTAACCCTACCCTTTGAAATAGTTACTTAAATGTAGTGCAACAAAGTAATAAACGTATGTGTAAGTTCCGACCATTTCATATGTGCATTTTGTATTACATTTAATGCTTTAGATAATGCATGATCATCACTTCCACTTGACGACATCATACCATCTATTCCCCCCCCCCCCCCCCCCCCGGGAAAAAATCTTCTTTTGCATTTCTTTGACAGAGTAATTTCTATTTTACTTCTCTTGGATCTTTTATTCTTATGAATGTTCTTGCCAATTAATGGCTGGTGTTAATTTTAGGTTTACGCTAATAACAATTGTGTCAGTAACGAGTGTCAGATATGGTAGTTATCTTCAGTGTATAGACTTGACCTTAACTTGGTTGTTGGGAAAGAAAAATACTTTAATTTGAAATGACTTACTTTGTGGAATGTTGCTGACATGATTTTGTACTCGCCAGGCAAAGTTGGTGTCCCAAAGCAACTGGTTATTGAGAAGGATCCATATACCATACCTGATGCCGTCCACCAAGCTGGACTGAGGCTACCCCTAGGTATGTAGTGATTGAGTGCTGGTACCATTGTAACTTGCTTGCAGGTTTGAAATGTATCAAACTCTTCATGTTGACTTAGTTCCTGGACACTATACTGGTTGTAGTGAAATCTAATTATGCTGCTACTTTTTTTCTTCAGTTGCAAAACCCCTGGTAGCAAAATCACATGAATTGTCACTGGCTTATGACCAATACTCTCTTCAAAAACTGGAACCCCCTCTAGTTCTGCAAGAGTTTATTAACCATGGTAAGAGAATTGACTCTTGTCATCTTAAGGTTCCTTGTCTGAGATTATGTTAGATTCATTTATAGAAAGCACAACTTTTCTTGTTGGCAGGAGGTGTTCTCTTCAAGGTTTACATTGTCGGGGAAGCAATTAAAGTTGTCAGGCGATTTTCACTCCCTGATGTGAGTAAACGTGAGATGTCCAGTAATGCTGGTGTATACCACTTCCCAAGGGTTTCCTGTGCTGCTGCATCCGCAGACAATGCAGACCTTGATCCATCCATTGCTGGTTTGTCTCTTCTTAGAAGTCTAGTTCTCTTTATTGATCTTTTTTTGCTTCTGTAGGAGTTGCAATATGATTTGCAGATCAGGATGTGAAACATTTGATTCTTGTTTTGGTTTGTTTATACTGATACTAACTATCAAGAGTTTCTGTCGTTTAGTAGTACAAGTTGCTCCACCTAGTTAAAACTAACATGATTTACTGTTGCTTGTTTTTTCATACAGAGCTCCCTCCACGACCTTTACTGGAGAAACTAGCTAGAGAACTACGAAGGAGATTGGTATGATGATGCTTTCGATACTTTGTCTAAATTTCGATCGCGGGTTGGGGAATTTAGATTTATGGATGGATAATGATAATGGCTTCCTTTTAAATTTCGTTCTCATACAGGGTCTACGGCTCTTCAATTTAGACATTATCCGAGAGCATGGATCAGAAGACAAGTATTATGTGATAGACATCAACTACTTTCCAGGTAAGCATATTATATGAAATTGCCATACAGTTTCTTCATTTCCTGTTGTACAAGCGATAGAATATAATGGTATTTGATTTCATGCAGGGTATGGTAAAATGCCAGAATATGAGCACATATTTACAGATTTTTTCCTTAGTCTTGTGAGGAGCAAGTAAAGCAAAGACCTCCATGTATGGCGGACGTGCGGCGACGTTTTGCAATTTCAAGTCTGTCGAGAAATAACCTTGTTCTACTTGCATGGAATTCATATGACTTGATCTAGGACTATGCAGAAACATGAAGTCCTCCAATCATCTGAAGGACTCAAAACTTGGCTGTGTCTAAAGCAAGCAAGCTTCTTCTGTAGGTGTCCATTTAGCAGGACACTCCAATCCTCCTCCACCCCCCTCCTCTTCCCCCTCCCCCCTGTCCTTCTGAATATTGGAAAAAGAAGAAAAAAAGAAGAAAGAAAGATGAGGTTTCTCGATTTGGGTGGCTGAAATGCGCCCATGTTAATGGATTAGGACATCGGTGACACAGAAGGCTGAGTATGTTCACTACATCTAAGTTGATGCCCCTCTTTTTGGATATCACATCCTTTTTAGGTTTACAGGCATATACTCTTTTATTTATAACTTAGCTTCTGGTCTCTTCTTTTCTTTGCTTATGTGCGTTGCTGATCGAAAATGATGCGCGTGTCGTTTTGATACCCTTGTTAGATATTACATCCCATGGTTCTATTTAGCAATATAGATTAGAAAATTCAGTTCACTGGGAATGGGTGAAGGAGCCTATTTTTGGGGCCATAAAAAGTCCGAATGTGAAGAAGCAGGCCTTAAAGGCTAGGAGGGGCTAGTTTGTTCAGTGCTACATGTACAGTGACTCATCTTTAGTAGTTGACCATCGGTTGAAGCTCGGAGCGTACTATTGCATCTGTTCCAAAAATAGTCATCTTGCATTTTCTGCATCTTGTTGCACGTGTTGAAAAGTCAAACATGACAATATTTTTAAAACGGAGAAAGTAGTAACTGCAGTCAGGTGAAAGTTTGCAACATTAATGACTTGTCCACTGCCTGTTGGGGGCTTCTCCTCCTTTGAATGTCTTCCATGTTGTTGTACTTGTCCACTGCGATTGGCAAGAACAGCTGTTTTTTCATTGATAATCTTGCCCGTTGTTTCTTCTCTTTGCCTGTGCATTGGGTTTTTAACAATGCTTGTAAGCTTCTTACTTTCCCTGGCTTTGTCTACCACGAGATATTAGATCTGGAAATTAACCTAAGGACAAGGAACCTACTCTTGGGCCCTATAAAATTTTCAAATGTGAAGGGGCAATGGTATAAAAGCTACAAAGGGCTGGGATGTTTGGTTCTACACAGAGAATGGCTCATATAAAGCACAGTAACCTCATCGCAAGTCTTGGAGCAACTGGTAAGATTGTTGTTTTATGACATTGAGGTCACATGTTTGAGTTGCTGAAACAGCTTCTTTGACAAAGTATACGGGAATGTAGTGTACATCAGATCGCAAAACGATGTGACTTCTCCCCAAACTATATACAAATGCAGAAGCCTTGTGTACTGGAAAGACCTTTGTTACACAATGCATTCCTTATGAGTTAACAGGGAAGTCTACGGTGCAATGACAATCTCATTTTGATGACTTTTCTGATGCTATATCCTGCATTTGATATATTATCATCATGATTTAGCAGTTTGAGGTGTAGTGTCATAAAAAATGCTACAAATAATTTGCAGTCTTCAACTGGATTACTTAATCAGACGGATATCTGGAATGCTTATATGTTTTCAAATGTCGACTTGTGCATATGCAAGAATGACAGGAGGGCAGTAAACGAGCCGAACGAGCCGAGCATTGCGTTGTTCAAGTTCGGTTCATTTAACTTAGCGAACGAGTCGAGCTTGTTTGTTTATTTAAACGAACATATTTAATTGTTTAAGCTTGGTTCGTTTAACTCACGAACAAGATTAACGAGCCGAACACCTTAAACGAACGGTGCCACTTACCGAGCTTGAACAGAAAGAAGGTGTTCAAGCTCTGTTCATTAACCTTTTATCCGAGCCGAGCTCGAGCTCTAAACGAGCCGAACAACCGAACGGCTTGGTTCATTTACAGCCTTAAGTGACAGAACTGCCTACATGCCTTTCCCCGTCCTGCTAACAAATGACTGAGTCCAGCCAGAGTATTTTGTCTTTTGTCTTTCATTGTTTATGCATATATGCGGTCACATCTATTCTAATATCAGAATCTTTCTATTTGTATTTATTAAATCTTTTCACTAGTACACTAACACACCATATTCGTATTATTGTGTTTGTAATATTGTGTCATCTATACAGATATATATAGAGTTGTGGGTTTCTGAAAACAAAATCTCTATCATTTGAGATGAGATGAAAGTGTTTTGTTTCCCTCTCATTCTCTATAGATTCGAGCGATGATTTTTGATGTATATGGTTAGCTGTTGTTTTGATATATGGAATGGTTTCATCTTTTAGAAAGTCAGATTTACAGATATGCAAGTGTCGGGAACACCCCATATGTTATTTTAAATGATTTGATGTGATGTGTATTATTAACTCAAAAACAACATCTTTAGAAGATGGATTTATATGTTTTCGTGTCGTATAATTATAAGGTGGAAATGACGATAAAAATTATGCCTACTCTTTGTAATGTCATGATGAATTCAGACGCTCTTATTTACAAAAAAGTAAAAATAAAAAATTCAGACGCTCTTTTCTGTAGCTTCAATTCAAGATTCATCGTTAATTGGGTAAAGCAACTTTAAAGATCATTAATCTCCAAAACCCCATAGTCAACAAATGAGTTGAAATTCTCTCTCAACGTCCTTCCAGTAGCAAAAAAAGACAAGAACACAAGAGTTTAATTACCCAACAAATTTTAAAATGCAACTCAATTTCAATATCCAGCAAGCAAAACAAGAAATCACACAGTAATATCATCAAACAGTTGGAACACATACACTACTAAGACACCGTTACCTGAGATTCTGAAACCGCAGATTGAGCAGCAGGAGCATCATCGGCACCACCATCAGTCGCAAAACTCCATTCCGTAGGAAGCTTTGGCAGAGGAGCATACGCAGTAGGTCCCTTTCGCCTGATATCCCATGCCTGAGTCTTTCGCGGCCGAGTCTTCTTGTGATGAGCAGTTGCTTTCTTTTGTGGCCTAGACGAACATTCAATCATCAATCCACCGTTGCCGGCCACTCCGAACTTCAGTGTCGCCGTTTTTATCTTGGTAACCTCGCCGGTGATGCCGCGTGGTGTCGGAAGCGCCACCATTCTGGTGCCGAATATGGCGGAGACGGACATGGCTGTTGATTCAAGTTGTGGAGAGAGGATCAGAGGAGCGAGACGTGCAGTACTTTGGGTGAATTGAGAATCTTCTTATCCATTTACTCAGGCTCTGATCTTCTAACCCTCAATTTATTCAACTCTTTTCTAACCGTGCGACACGTGTCAGTAAGGGATGGTGAAGGCTAGATAAGGGTCATCCGCATCTAGTTTTACCAACCCCCTTACTACCACGCGTCGCGCAGTCACACATTACCGCACCCGTTTGCGGTGAGGGATACTATCTCCATTTACTCGTAGGGCCGAAGCTTTTTATCTTGGGCTATGTGATTATAGTCAGTTTACGTAACAAGACGTTTCGATGTTGGGCTAAAAACAGCCCGCCCAAAAGGAAGGGGAAAATTGTTCCGGGTTATATTTACAAAAAAAAAAAACACAATATTACACTCGGTTTCCACTTATAGCGTAATTCATTCGAGAGAGTCGAATATACGCAACCATACCATGTGTTAGAAATACATAAAAGTTGTTTTCCGATGATCTATAATGAAAATTGCGTCAAGTTGTGCGATCAACTGCTACTTCACTAGATAAGAAACGCAACCAATTTAGTGAGCTATTTTGTTTTATTCCATCATATTTCATAATCAACGTATCCTTAAAAAATCTTTTTTCCCGAAATGATCAGTTTTTGATAAAAAAATGATTATTTTAATTTTTTTCTTTGTTCACAAATAAAGAAACTCAATTATCGTAATACAATTACCGCGTAGCTGTTCACTACGGGTATTGTAAATACGATAACTGTTATCATGATAACTAAAACGGCATTTTAGAGTACGCAATGTACATATTACACATATTTATTTCAAAATCCATAATTTCGGTGATCAAACCTAGAATTTTTGTGAATAACATTATAATTTTACATTTATTTTACCATAATACGGAGATTGCATATATGCACAACAATAATTTCAATATTAAGAATAAAATTCACGATATTACGAAATTTGCACACATGAGCACTACACATACTCAATTACGAAAAACAACACAGGAAGATGTATCATTTAATCAACTCAACCATTAATATATATCTTTGTCTCTCGCTCTATGTATGTCTATATCAACAAACTTATAAAAATCACCGAGTGAAAGGTTCTCTATATAGTTTTCTTGTATGATCACAAAGTTTTTCACAACGACCACATACACACTCATTCTTATTCATAGTGAGTTCTCCTATAGACAAGTATCTAGTATTTTGCCAACCCGCCAATCTCCTTTGGTTCGGTGGGTGCATAACTTCGGTTGTCTTGTCAATATCATTCTCAAACATCGTAGTGCAAGGAATCAGATTCACACATTTCTTGTAGCACCTAACAATGTTGCTGGCTAATAAATAACTCTCCACTAATGGCTCAATTGGTAACCGGTAAATTCTAACTACACCACAACAAGGCACAAGAAAATCCGTATATCTGCCCACCGATAACGATAACATCATCTCGACTCCAAATCAACTCTAACACTAGAAAAACAAATCATCTCGTACAATGTCGTCTTGCTTGCTGCAACCTTCCATGTCAATCCCAGAGTATACTCTCTAGCTGTTAAGGAGTCGTAAGACTCCTGCTTACATGCGACTCGTGCGTACGGTTTGGGTGCCAACCGTGAGGATTATCTTCCAGCAAGTTACAAGGTGGTTGTTAATATCACAACCACTTATCCCAACAAGTGTTTGTCATTTTGTTGTAATCTTTATCTTTTCGTTGTAACTTCAAACTTGTACCACAACCCTAATGTAGGAAAGTCTATATATTCAAGTGTAAATACCATATCAAAGGTATGAATGAAAATACCATTTATTTGATAAATCTTTCATGGTATCAGAGTCATAACGATTCCAACGAGTTGTCATCAAACCCTATGGTATTTATCCCTCATGGCCGAAACATCCACCCACAAGTATGGCTCTCTTGACGGAGTCATCACCATTAACGTTGCAGCCCAGTTGCCCATTAAACTAACCAAGAATAATTTTCCCTCCTGGAGGGCTCAATTTGACGCATTACTGTTTGGTTATGACCTTATGGGTTTTCTTGATGAAACTAAGTCATGTCCTCCTAAACACACGCTGGACAAGGAAGGCACTACACAACCGAATCCAGATTATGCTATCTGGGTTAGGCAGGACAAACTGCTCCTCCATGCGATTTTAGCTTCGGTTTCGGAAGACATGGTTCCACTCATTGCCACGGCCACCTCTTCACGTGATGCTTGGACAAAGCTTCATAAGTTGTATGCAAACAAATCGCGCTCTCGCATCATGAATCTTAAGGAGAAACTCACTAACATTACGAGCGATTCTCAGTCGGTTGCAGATTATCTCCAAACTATCAAAGGTATTGCAGATGAGTTAACCCTTGTTGACACTCATCTGAGTGATGATGACCTCACGATCTTTGCGCTCAATGGGCTTGGCAGCAGCTTCAGGGAGATTGCTGCTGCTATTCAGGCGCGTGACACTCCTATTTCCTTTGAGGAGCTTAATGACGAATTGGTTGAACACGAAGCGTTTCTTAAACGTGAAAAGAGCCGCAGTGCTGCTGCAGTTACCATTCACGTGACTCAAGCTAAGGCTGGTCACGGCGGGGGTTCAGCTGGGACGAATCGAAATGGTGGGCGGCAGTTTTCTGGCCGAGTGTCATCCAACCCGGGAGTACAATAGCAGCCTTTTATCAATGCCAACCAGCAGCCATCCGCCAACGGTAGGTTCACCCGTCAACCTAGAGTGACCTGTCAGTATTGTCAGAAACGTGGGCATACAACCCGCCAATGCTACTCCCTAAAACGGTCTTTGCAGCAGCAACCTGAAGTACATCACACCACATCTGGGATAACGAAACAAAACTGGTTTCTTGATTCTGGGGCGTCGCATCATGCCACCAATGATCTCAATTCTCTTTCTCACCATCAGTCGTATGAGGGTTCTGACGATGTCTTCTTGGGCGATGGTTATGGGCTTACCATAGCCAACACTGGTTTTTCTATCATCCCTTCGTCCTCTAAATCTTTTGTTTTGTCCAATGTGTTGCATGTGCCGCTGCTTACTAGAAACTTACTTTTTGTCTCTAAATTTTGTCAACATAATCACACCTCTATTGAATTTTTCCCTTTTTCGTTTGTTGTCAAGGATCTCACAACGGGGGCGCCACTTGCTCACGGGCGGACCAAGGGTGATGTGTACGAATGGGATGTGCCATCCGCCGCCCCTTCAGCCGATTCCACAGTACATCCGTCCGTTTCATCCAAGCGTGTCTTCGCTGCTACCACATCATCTCGGGCAACTTGGAATCATCGTCTTGGCCATCCGTCGTCGCGTATTTTTCAGCTTTTAAGTCAAAACAATAATATATCAGTTTCTTCTGGCACTTCAGTTGATAAGTTCTTTTGTGAGTCGTGTCTTAGTAGTAAAAGTCATAAACTTCCCTTTCATAGTACTTTAGTCGAAAGTCGTGGCCCTTTTGACTTAGTGTATTCTGATGTATGGAGGCCTTCTCCTGTTGAGTCTATTGATGGTTTTCGGTATTATATTCTTTTTATTGACTACTTTACCAAGTATGTATGACTATTTCCCATGTCCTGCAAATATGATGTTTCTGAGATTGTTCCCAAATTCAAGCGCATGGTTGGAAATTTTTTTCGACGTCCTCTTGTTACGCTTTATACTGATGTGGGTACTGAGTATAAGGGTCTTAAAAATTACTTTGAGTCCGAAGGTATTCAACATCGTATTTCACCACCCTATACTCCTGAAAATGTTGGATCTGCCGAACGCAAACATCGTCATATCGTTGAAATGGGGTTAGCTCTTCTCCACCATTCCGCGTTACCCTCCATGTTTTGGTCCTATGCCTTCCTCACTGCCGTCTATCTCATAAATCGACTCCCCACATTTGTTTTACAAAATAAAACACCGTATGAATCCTTGTTTACAAAATCGCCCACTTATCATACATTGTGTGCGTTTGGGTGCCTCTGTTATCCATGGCTTAGACCCTACTCCCACCACAAGCTTGCTCCTTGTTCTAAACCTTGTGTATTTGTCGGTTACTCTAACACGCATCATGCTTACAAATGTATTGATTTCTCTACTAATCGTCTTTATCTTTCACGGCATGTACAGTTTGTAGAGCATCACTTTCCGTTCGCACTCAGCTCCCCTTCGGCTGGCATGCCTTCGGCTGCATGTTCCACTCCAGCCTCTGCTTCCTGGTTCGCAGCACTTGATCCACCCGTGGCTCCCATCCCTGCCGCACATTCGCCCGCGCCAACAGTCCCGCCTGGAGCAATTGTTGCTCCCTCAAGGTATGATTCCTTCTCCAATTCTACCCCTTCATCCCCTTCTGTCCGAACCCCCCCTTCGTCCTCTCCTGTCCAAAATAAACCCCCATCTCCTACGTCTTCCCCAGCGTCTTCCCCTTCCCCATCGTCCCCGTCCCATCCTAGCCACCCTATGGTCACCTGCGCCCGAAATCAAATCCACTGTCCTAAATAGTTTCCTGACTATGTCACCCTCCACACTACCACGAAACATCCTCTTCCCCCGTACCTTAAACCAACCATGGTTAAGCAAGCCCTTCGTCATCCTAAATGATATGCTACGATGGATGATGAGCTTGATGCTCTACATCGTAATGGTACGTGAGTTCTTGTTCTTCCTCCTCCGGGTCATAATGTTGTCGGCTGTAAATGGGGTTTCCGCATCAAACGCAACCCCAATGGTTCCATCGCCCGTTATAAGGCCCGTCTAGTTGCTAAAGGTTTTCATCAACGTCCCGGTATAGACTATCATGATACCTTTAGTCCGGTGGTCAAGCCCACTACCATCCGCGTCGTGCTCTCCATTGACCTTAGTCATGGTTGGTCTATCTCACACCTTGATGTTAATAATACTTTTTTTAATGGCCATTTAACCGAACATGTGTACATGACCCAACCCCCCGGCTTTATTGATTCGGCCTTCCCCACTCATATGTGTCATCTCAAGCGCTCCCTTTATGGCCTCAAGCAATCACCACGGGCTTGGTATAATGAGTTGAAGGTTTTTCTATTACAGTATGGGTTCTGTAATTCACAGTCTGATACATCCCTGTTCATCTACCGGTGTGACAATGTTGTTATATATTTTCTTGTCTATGTTGATGATTTACTTGTGACAGGCAACTGCAATACTTCCATTCGCAAGTTTGTTGGCTCTTTAGGTTCCCTTTTTTCTCTAAAGGATCTTGGCCCTCTCAATTATTTTTTGGGCGTTAAGGCCATGTTTAACACTGACGGCCTATATCTATCTTAGAACAAGTATATCAGGGATCTTCTTGATAAGTTTCATTTAGCTGGTGTAAAAGCTGTTGCCACACCTATGAGCTCTAGTGGTCGATTGGTTCTACATGACGGCACACCCTTTGCTGATGCGTCTCAGTATCGTAGTCTTATTGGTGCACTGCAGTATCTCCAGCTTACGCGGCCTGATATAGCCTTTGATGTTAAAAAACTTGCGCAGTTTATGCATGCTCCCACGCAGACGCATTGGACTGCTGCCAAGCGCCTGCTCCGCTACCTAAAGCACATTATTCACCACGGGATGTTGCTTCAGTGTAACCAACCATTTGCTCTCCACGCCTACTGTGATGCAGACTGGGCCAGTGATCATGATATTTATCGTTCCACTACGGCATTTCTTCTCTTTTTAGGTGGTAATACCATCTCCTGGTGTTCGAAAAAACAACAGACTATTGCTCGCTCCTCAACTGAAGCCGAATACCGTGCCGTCGCATCCGCTGCTGCCGAAATCACATGGGTCTCGAACCTCCTCACTGAGCTTGGCGTTCGGCTCTCAAAATCTCCCACTATCTACTGTGATAATTTGAGTGCCACATATCTTTCCGCTAATCCTGTTTTTCATAGTCGCATGAAGTATATTGCACTTGATTATCATTTTGTTCGTGAGAAAGTGGCTGCGGGTGATCTCCGTGTTGCGCACGTTTCTACTACGCATCAACTTGCTGATGTCTTGACAAAACCCCTTCCTAAGGACCGGCTCGTTTTCCTTTGATCCAAGATTGGCCTTTCCGACGGAACCGCCATCTTGCGGGGGCGTGTTAAGGAGTCATAAGACTCCTGCTTGCATGCGACTCGTGCGTACGGTTTGGGTGCCAACCGTAAGGATTATCTTCCAGCAAGTTACAAGGTGGTTGTTAATATCACAACCACTTATCCCAACAAGTGTTTGTTATTTTGTTGTAATCTTTATCTTTTGGTTGTAACTTCAAACTTGTACCACAACTCTAATGTATGGAAGTCTATATATTCAAGTGTAAATACCATATCAAAGGTATGAATGAAATACCATTTATTTGATAAATCTTTCACTAGCCCATTTATCTTGCATCGCTTTACACAAAACCATCATGCAGCTCAAAGCAAGATTGTAACGAACATAAAACCACACCATCAATTTCGCACGTATCGTGTCCAAAAATTTTGTAAATGGCAAACACGTTGTATCTTTGATCCAACTTTTAAATGATTCAACCGCGTTTGATGCCCATTTTCCATGAAGAAGAACGGGAGAATGCACAAGAGACCACTGAGTATTTTGCAAAAAATCCAGTGCAATCGCGTCACATATTGTATTAAAAACTTCTAGCGAACCCCAACCCAAAGAGCCACCACTGCCCCAGCCCCAAAGAGCTGTGTGGAGGATGTAAATCAGGAGTCCTGTGGCCTCTTAGATTGGGTGAGATCTTACGCAGTTACCCACACAAGGTGCCTCCCACAAACCAGACCTTTGGCCTAGCAGCAGAGGAACACTCACACTATGCGCGTCCCTGGATTCGAACTCATGAACTCTTTGTGGCAATCCCCAACCCGAATACCGACTGAACTATGCCCTGAGAGCGACCTCTAGCTTATCTTGTGTTAGGTCCCTTAGAACACACTAGAAAGGGGGGGGGTTGAATAGTGTGTTCACCAAATATGGATATTTTATGGATATTTTTTGTTTTGAGGTGCAACCAATACTTGGGTGTGTTCTTTAAAAAGAATAAAATCTTGTAAGAAAGTAAAGAACACAAGTATGTATAGAGGTTCAAGTCAAATGACTCTACTCCTCTACCTTCTTGATTTTTCACAAGAAGGATTTTGAAAAAGGGATTGTTATTTCTTTTGGGGGAAACAACAATCACAGAACAAAATCCAAATACAAAAAAACTAGGCACTTTGCCTAGACCACAACCGAGAGATCTAACCCTTTGAAGTCTAGCCTCCAAAGAACTTCTTTGCCCTCAAAGAAGTCTTGTAGGGAGAATAGTGCACCACACACTATCAACTAACCCTTCAAAGTCTAGAAATCTCCAACAAGAAGCACCCTTTCTCCTTGACCAATAATCTACCCAATCTCTCACAATAGAATCTCACCAAGAAGAAGACTCTTCTTCCTCTTACAATAGTCACTCTCAACAATAAAGTAAAATGTACAATGTTTACAAGTATTTTGAGAGCTTGAGCTTGAGAGAAATTTTGAGAGCTTGCAATGTAGAAAGTTGGAAAAGATGGAGAAGAAACCCTTGTTTTATCACCCTTCAAGTTTCTTCTCGTTTGAAACCCTCTGCACAAACAATAATGGGTTTTGGCATCTTGTGTTGGTGAGTCCTCATCGTTGGAGATCTCCCTTTGGCATGTAGCAACATTCTTGGAGAGATTTCAAAAGGAATGCCAAGAAAGGAAACCTGAATTCTTCAGCAGAGAAGAACCTGTGAAAAAGACACTAAAAGAGGAGGGTACAAAGAGTCAACTGATATTAAAAAGTGAAGTATAAGACCTTTGTAACGTTGGTCACATGAAGCGCCTAATGTGCTTAAAGCACAGGCGTTCGAAGTGACATAGAGCGCTTGATGTGAAAATGAACTGTCGTTCGAAGTCACATCAAGCGCCTAATGTGGGCTGCTTAAGGCGTTCGAAGTCACATGAAGCGCCTAATGTAGCCTTCATGCTTGTTCAAACTAACTCTAACATTTTTTCAGAGAAAGTACTTGAAAGTACATGCCCACTCAGGGGAAAAGTACTTTTGACTTGGTGGACCACTTAAAGCGCCTAATCAGGCGTTCGAAGTGTTCGCATTTTTCCACAGGGCACATGAAGCGCCTAATCAGGCATTCGAAGTATCCTGACTTTCAAACACTTCACATGAAGCGCCTAATCTAGGCGTTCGAAGTGTACGCACATCTAGACACTTCACATAAAGCGCCTAATGCAGGCATTCGAAGTGTACTGGACTCCACCAAGGTACATTAAGCGCCTAATGTAAGCGTTCGAAGTATACTGACTTCCAACAACACACATGAAGCGCCTAATCACTTGTTCGAAGTACCAAATGTGCAAATCATCAAAACTCAACATATTCTAACATTCTCCCTCTTTTTGATGATTTCACAACATGCATAACTTATCAAAGCTCCCTCTCAACTTATGCTCCCCCTCATTAGATGCAAGAAAAAAAATAACTTGAAAAGAACAATGTGATGAAACAATTTACTGAACATTGACAAAGAAATACAAAGTCACATTTTCTTGCAATAAACATTAACTGGAAATGTTTCACAACCAACAACAAAAAGAAATAAAATTACATAGCACCACCACTTGGTGGTGTAAAACCACTAAAGCCAAAACCTCCGTTAGCAGCAAAATCTGTGAATCCACCCATGGATCCTCCAACATCTCCAGAGCCACCAGCATCACCACCACCGCCAGCACTGCCACCCGCACCACCACCTTCTCCCCCTAAATCATCAAAATTACAGGGAAGAGCCCATGGACAAACCTGCATGAATGCATTTCTAAATGCAGTCATGCGCAGTTCATTGCGCACATGCCGGGCTTCATTTTGTACATGCCGAGCTTCATGCTCAGCATCACGAAGATGCAACTGTTGAACAGTCTGTTCAAGCGCAGCAATGCGAGATAGCAACTCAGATGAATTGCTACCACCAGCAGCTTCTTGAGGTCCCTCCTCGACCTCTTCATCATCAGGAATGGTAGTGGCCTTCTGTTTTTACGAGTCAATGGCTTGGGCGATATTGTAGTGATTATAGATGTCAGATTTAGCAACGGGGGTCAAATCATCATCAGTAATTTCAATACCTTTTGACCTTAACAATATTGTGATAATATTGGCAAAAGTTAAAGCTTTGGACCCTTTTCGGAGAGCTGCAAACATGACTTCTATGAAAATCCAGGCGAGATTCAACTGGGTCAGATGTTTGAGACGGTAAGATACATAGAAATCCATGTTGCTGGGATTTCTAGTAGCCTTACCATTGATGCAGTAGGTGACCACCGCTAGCAAAATGCGATCCACCAATGGCATGTTCTGAGTCTTTTTGGAGGGGAAATACCTCAGATCGAATTTTACGTCCTGCTCACGGATGCCGTATTTGCTACTCCAGTCAAATACGGAGAAATCAGTCAGTCCTTCATTCCGGATTCTCAAGACTTCACAGATTTCAGGGATAGTGAAGCTGAGAGGAGTACCATCAATAATAGTGTTGAGGAAAAAAGTTTGAGACTCAGATTGTGGAGTGACCCACAAGTTGGAATAGAACAGCCGGGTGTGCTCGCGGGAATATCTTTGCATGTCAAGTCTGGACCAAAGAGATGTCCAGCCTTGATGTTCCAACAGGGGAACAATTTCAAAAGCACTGCTCGTCTCAGGAAGATTGCTGAGGTTGAGCAGTTTCAGAGGGATGATGAGACGATTATTTGCTACCCATTCTTGGAATAGCATGCTGGAGTAGTAAGAAACATAGGCACCTTTGTCAATGGAGCGTGGAGGTTTCTTGATTTCGAGCTCAAACTTCTTTAACCAAGGAAAATTATCCTTGGTGAGCCCTTCACGAATGTTCTTGATTTCAGCTGGCTCAAGAATCCCTTGTCCAGCCATTTGTTTTCGCTTTTGGGAGCGGGGGCGTTTGGAAGCACCAGCAGAAGCCATTTGATAAAAGGAAAAAAGGTTTTGAAAGGAGAGGGCTTTGGAGGATATGCAGAGATGATTTGAAGATGTGAAGAATGATGAAGAAAGAGTTGGGTTTTTAAAGGTGAAGAAGGAAGATGAAAAGGATGGTGGAGTAATGGTGGGAGGAAGATTAATGGGAGAGTGGAGGAGTGGGAGAGAGTTTTGAGGAAGAAGGTGAAAGGATGAATTGAATAGGGAAGAGGAAAGGGGCAGACGTGGGAAAGAGAAAAAGAGAAAAAGAGGCGGCAGGGAATTGATGGTCCTGGAATGGCGCGAAAACTGAAGAGGCGGCAGACAGGACAGTGAAGAATTAGGGTTGAAGCGCCTAAAGTGACTTCGAACGACTTCACGAAAGAGGATAAAGCACCTAAAGTCACATTGAACGGCTGTGGAGATGCAGATTGAGCGCTTAATGTCACTTTAAACAAGAGAACACATTTAGATAAAGCGCTTAATCCCACATCGAACGCTTATGTAAAGGACCATAAAGCGCCTGATGTCACTTCGAACGAGTGACATCCTTAGCATCAGGCGCCTGATGTGACATCGTACGCCTAAAGCAAGTGTGATGAAGCGCTTTATGTGCACTGATCTTGAAAATTTCAAAATTTTCGTGCTCAAAACTCAAGATGGGTTTTATCACCCCATGTTGAGCAACCCCAACCTACTTCATATAGATACAAAAACATCACTAGGTAAGGGTTTCGTGAAAATGTCCGCTAATTGGTCTCGCGTAGGAACGAATTTCACACTAACCAAGTTCTTTTGTACACAATCACGGATGAAATGATACCTCACTTTAATGTGCTTGGTCCGACTATGTTGGACGGGATTTTGTGCAATATTAATAGCGGATGTGTTATCACACAAAATTGGCACCTTTGAGAAGTGAATTTTATAATCATTTAACGTGTTTGTCATCCATAGTAACTGTGCACAACAAGAGGCGGCCGACACATATTCGGATTCCACCGTAGAAAGAGACACCGTGTTTTGTTTCTTAGAAAACCAAGAAACGAGACAATCTCCGAGAAACTGACAAGTTCCGGAGGTGCTCTTCCTATCAACTAGACTCCCCGCATAATCGGAGTCACAATATCCTCTTAAATCAAAACATGCATTCTTAGGATAAAACAAGCCAAATTTCAAAGTACTTCTAAGGTATCTAAGGATGCGTTTCACCGCAATAAAATGCATCTCCCTAGGATCACTTTGAAATCTAGCACATAAACATACTGCATGTAAAATATCGGGTCTGCTAGCCGTCAAATAAAGTAGACTACCTATAATACCACGATACAAGGTTACCTCGACATGCTTCCCTTTTTCATCCTTGTCAAGCTTGGCACTTGTGGTCATAGGTGTGTTTACCTCTCTTCTTTCACCAAAATTGTACTTTTTGAGCAAATCTCTTGTGTATTTGGTTTGGGAAATGTACACGCCTTCTTCGGTTTGCTTGATTTGTAATCCAAGGAAATAATTAAGTTCCCCCATCATGCTCTTCTCGAACTCACCTTGCATAAGACTAGCAAATTGCTCACAAAGACAATTGTTAGTAGCACCAAAAATAATATCATCAACATATACTTGAACAATTAAATGATTCCTACCTTGTTCTTTTATGAACAAAGTAGTGTCAACTTTACCTCTTGAAAAGCCATTATTAAGAAGAAAAGTACTTAACCTCTCATACCAAGCTCTTGGAGCTTGTTTGAGGCCATAAAGAGCCTTTTTAAGTTTGAAGACATGATGTGGTGAATCATGAGATTCAAACCCGGGAGGTTGTGCAACATACACTTCCTCTTGAATAACACCATTCAAGAAGGCGGATTTAACATCCATTTGGTAAAGTTTAAAATCTCTATAACAAGCATATGCTAACAACATCCTAATAGCTTCAAGCCGTGCTACGGGTGCAAATGTCTCATCAAAATCAATATCTTCTTCTTGACGGTATCCTTGAGCAACTAACCTAGCTTTGTTTCTAGTGACATTACCTTGATCATCCATCTTATTACGAAATACCCATTTCGTACCAATAATAGGATGATCGTGTGGTTTGGGAACTAACTCCCAAACATCACTTCTTTCAAATTGGTTTAATTCTTCTTGCATAGCCAAGATCCAATTTTCATCAAGAAGTGCATCTTTAATATTCTTGGGCTCTATAAGAGAGACAAATGCATTCTCTCTATATTGCCTTCGTGTGGTGATACCCCTATTTAGATCACCTATGATCAACTCTTGAGGGTGAGAACTTTTGTGCTTAAATGATCTAGGAAGATTGGAGACATCTCCTCCAACTTCCTCATGATCATGTTCCGGAAGAGATGAACCTTCATCATTCACATGACTTCCATGTTCCGGAATGTGTGATGCATTATCTACATTTTGTGTATCAACATGAGTACGAGAAATATTTCTATTTGACTCACTAAGTTCATTCACACAAGGTGGAGGAGTACCTTCAATAGGTTCAACTCTCAAGTCAATGAAGATGTTTCCATTTGGAGGATCATCAACAATCTCTTGTTGAGGAACAACCATAGGAATATCCTCAAGAATTTCTTTTTGAGGAGTCACATCTTCATCTTCTTCACAATCCTCATTAAGTTTAGGCTCGTCACTAAGTGACTCATTAAACTTAACATGGATTGATTCTTCCACCTTTTGACTCCTTTTGTTGAAAACACGAAATGCCTTACTATTTGAGGCATAACCTAAAAAGATACCTTCATCCGCTTTTAGGTCAAGTTTGTCCAAAGTATCCTTGGTATTAAGTATGAAACACTTGCAACTAAAGACTTTGAAATACCCAATATTGGGAACTTTTCTATTCCAAAGCTCATAGGGTGTCACATTTAGATATGGTCTCAAATAGACACGATTGATCACATGGCAAGCGGCATTTACTGCTTCGGCCTAAAAATATTTGGGCAAGCCGAACTCATTCAAAATTGCTCTACACATTTCTTATAGAGTTCTATTCTTTCGTTCGGCCGCACCATTTGTTGAGGAGTTCTAGGTGCCGAAAGGTCATGAGAGTATCCTTTGGATACACAAAACCTTTCGAAATCACCATCAAACTCACCACCACGATCACTACGGATGGTCTTAATGGTGTCACCCACATGATTTTCCAATCGTTTACTTAGACTCATAAACTCACTACATGCATCACTCTTCTTAGCTAGAAACATCACCCACGTATAACGAGTATAGTCATCTACTACCACGAAGGTATAATGTTTACCACCCAAGCTTTTTGTTCCAACATCCCCATACAAATCCATATGAAGCAATTGTAGGGGCTTGGAGGTGGAAATATTTGTCTTGGGTTTGAAGCTTGTTTTAACAAGCTTTGCCTTTTGACAAGTGTGACATAAGTCATGGTTTTCGAAATTCATTTTTTGGAAGGCCTCGGACTTTACCATTTTTGCAAATAAATTTAAATGTTTTGGAACATACATGTCCGAGACGTCTATGCCATAGTTGCGTCAAATCATTCTTAGCAACTAGGCAAGATACATTTTGAGAAACCAAATCGTTGATACTAAGTTTGTAAATATTTTTGAAATGCAAAGCCTCAAATAAGATCTTATCGCCCTTTTTTACAACACACTTTGTTTTCAAAAACGTTACCTCATAGTTAACATCACATAATTGACTGACACTTATCAAGTTAAACTTAAGACCTACAACATATAAGACATTACTAAGAGAGAAGGAATCGTTACCTACAATACCATGTCCTTTGATTTGGCCTTTGCTACCGCCAAAGTGGACAACTCCTCCGTCTTGCATAGTGAGTCTATGGAAGAGACGTTTGTCTCCCGTCATATGGTTGGAACACCCACTGTCCACGACCCATTTGACCTTCTTGTCTTCGCTTTCTCCATTGAGTGCTAGGGCCTGCAAAAGAACCATATGAAGTTGGTACCCTTTTTGTTTTGGGTCCTTGAAAGTTAGTCACCTTCATCTCGCCTTTCGGCACCCACACAAGATTCTTGTTATTTTTAGCTCTACATACTCTTTCTACATGACCTTTCCTATTGCAATAAAAACATGTAGGAGTATGCTTGTGAGTTTGTGTATGCTTGTGCGAATGCTTGTGCGTAGGCACATGTCGTGTTTCCTTTTTAGGAACCACCTTCTTTGGAATCGAAGAAGGTTTTTGTCTCACAACATGAACCAAAAGTTGTGATGCCTTTGGTGCATTAGCCTTTTGTTTAGGCATGTGCCTTTGCTTCTTCAAGGAGGTTTTGGACTCCTTGACAACTTGTGATTGTTCCTTCTTATTTCCCTTCTTAGATGCATACATGGCACTAGGTTTGATTTTAGCCTTTATGCTTGGTCTAGATGCATCCTTAATCTCTATTTTTGTAGCACTTACCCTTATATCATTTTTCTTTTCATCAAGGGCTTGAGCACATGATTTTATCAAATCATGTTTCTCTTCTAGTGCAATCACATGCATGGTCAAAAATATATCATGCTCAAGTTGCAATGCAATATGATCTTCTAACGTGTCATTATATTCATTCAAGCATGCTCTAAACTCTTTCTTGACACGTTTATATTTTAAGTCTAAGAGGTCATTTTCTTATACTAAATCATCTCGTTCATCAATTAATCTATAGTGAGATGGAATATTGCATACCTCTGTGTCATCATCAATGGCCATGAGTGCAAAGAACTCCTTGTCAAGATCATCTTGAACCACACTCGTGAGTGCAAGATCATCATGGTCGCCATTGTCGCTCTCGGACCCAGAAAGAATGCTCTCCCAATGGGCTACTTCCGCTTGCAAGGCCTTCTTCCTTTGGTAGATGGCCTTCTTGTCTTTGAGTTGCGGCTCCTTCACCCGACAATCCTTCATGAAGTGACCAAGCTTCCCACACTTATAACATTTATTCTGTTGGTCCTTCACCTTGTCCTTGGAGTATTTTTCTTTGATGAATCTTTTAGCTTCATTACCATTCTTTCTCGCAAAACGTCGGAATCTTTTGACAAGAAGTCCGACTTCATCGTCCGAGTCCTCCGACTCGCATGCAAGTGCCTTAGTGGAGTGGCGAATAGGATCGTTCTTTTCTTGTGCATCTAAATGAATCTCACAAGTAATGAGATTTCCATATAACTCATCCAAGGTGATGGTCTCCAAATCCTTGGACTCCTCAATGGCCATCACCTTTGCGTTCCACTCTCTTCCTAAACTGTTTAGGAAGCAATGGTTTAGATCCTCTTGCTCTATTTTCTTGCCAACCGCTGTGAGAAGGTTGACAAGCTTGGTGAATCTTTTGATAGACTCTTCGATCTTTTCACCTTTGGGGACAGTGAAGTTGTAGAACTGTTTGATTAACTGTCTCCTCTTGGCCTTTCTTACTTGAGATGTCCCTTCGTGGATCATCTCAAGCTTTGTCCAAGCCTCATGAGCGGATTGGACTCCTTGAATCTGAGCTCTCTCATTTGAAGAGAGAGAGCTGTTTAAAATAGCAAGAGCCTTGGTATTTATGGTCAACTGGAACTCCTCTTCAGGAGTAGGATCATCAATATCAATGGGAATCATAGAGGCTCTTGAAACTTCAACCCAGATTCTGTGCCCATAAGAACGTAGATATGTTTCCATGTTTGACTTCATAGTGGGTAGTTTAGAGGATCAAATATAGGAACTTTGACATGAACATTTGAAATGGAAGGGAATAGTGTTTCTTGTCTCCTTCTTCTTGAGGCATCACCACTAGGGGAACTCACATTATCAAAAACAAAGGGATCCATACTTTAATGATCAAATCTTGTATTTGAACTCAAATAAACAAGATGTGGCTCTGATACCAATTGTTAGGTCCCTTAGAACACACTAGAAGGGGGGGGGTTGAATAGTGTGTTCACCAAGTATGGATATTTTATGGATATTTTTCGTTTTGAGATGCAACCAATACTTGGGTGTGTTCTTTAAAAAGAATAAAAGCTTGTAAGAAAGTAAAGAACACAAGTATGTATAGAGGTTCAAGTCAAATGACTCTACTCCTCTACCTTCTTGATTTTTCACAAGAAGGATTTTGAAAAGGGGATTGTTATTTCTTTTGGGGGAAACAACAATCAAAGAACAAAATCCAAATACAGAAAAACTAGGCACTTTGCCTAGGCCACAACCGAGAGATCTAACCCTTTGAAGTCTAGCCTCCAAAGAACTTCTTTGCCCTCAAAGAAGTCTTGTAGGGAGAATAGTGCACCACACACTATCAACTAACCCTTCAAAGTCTAGAAATCTCAAACAAGAAGTACCCTTGCTCATTGACCAACAATCTACCCAATCTCTCACAATAGAATCTCACCAAGAAGAAGACTCTTCTTCCTCTTACAATAGTCACTCTCAACAATAAAGTAAAATGTACAATGTTTACAAGTATTTTGAGAGCTTGAGCTTGAGAGAAATTTTGAGAGCTTGCAATGTAGAAAGTTGGAAAAGATGGAGAAGAAACCCTTGTTTTATCACCCTTCAAGTTTCTTCCCGTTTGAAACCCTCTGCACAAACAATAATGGGTTTTGGCATCTTGTGTTGGTGAGTCCTCATCATTGGAGATCTCCCTTTGGCATGTAGCAACATTCTTGGAGAGATTTCAAAAGGAATGCCAAGAAAGGAAACCTGAATTCTTCAGCAGAGAAGGACCTGTGAAAAAGATACTAAAAAAGGAGGGTACAAAGAGTCAACTGATGTTAAAAAGTGAAGTATAAGACCTTTGTAACGTTGGTCACATGAAGCGCCTAATGTGCTTAAAGCACAGGCGTTCGAAGTGACATAGAACGCTTGATGTGAAAATGAATTGTCGTTCGAAGTCACATCAAGCGCCTAATGTGGACTGCTTAAGGCGTTCGAAGTCACATGAAGCGCCAAATGTAGCCCTTCATGCTTGTTTGAACTAACTCTGACATTTTTCAGAGAAAGTACTTGAGAGTACGTGCCCACTCAGGGGAAAAGTACTTTTGACTTGGTAGACCACTTAAAGCGCTTAATCAGGCGTTCGAAGTGTTCGCATTTTTCCACCGGGCACATGAAGCGCCTAATCAGGCGTTCGAAGTGTCCTGACTTTCAAACACTTCACATGAAACGCCTAATCTAGGCGTTCGAAGTGTACGCACATCCAGACACTTCACATAAAGCGCCTAATGCAGGCGTTCGAAGTGTACTGAACTCCACCAAGGTACATTAAGCGCCTAATGCAAGCGTTCGAAGTATATTGACTTCCAACAACACACATGAAGCGCCTAATCACTTGTTCGAAATACCAAATGTGCAAATCATCAAAACTCAACATATTCTAATATCTTGTCTGATGGTTGGAGCATTAGCACAATCACTCAATAAAATATACATCTTACCTCGCACGATAACTATTCGAAAACCTCTTACCTGCGTACCTATTCTTCATATTCATAAAGAACCACATCCCCTCCTCGAAAACAATTGGTAATGCCTTCATTAAACCAACATTTTTATCAATCATCATACGCACGGGTTGAGATCTCCTCATCCCAACTTTCCTCACCTCCTTTGTGACCACGCGACACGTGGCAGCAAGAGAAGGTGGTGAGGCTAGATGAAGGTGACCCTCATCTAGCCTCACCACCCCCTTGTTGCCACGTGTCGAGCGGTCACGCGTCACCGCACCCCCTTACGGTGAGATGATCCTATCCCCATAAACACCTCCCGCCTCCTCAACACTACATTCAACTTGTTCAAAAGCTACATTTTCTTTCCCCGTCACAACAGCATAAGCTAGAAGGAACAAGACTGCATCACAATTCATTCATTACATAAAAAACATACACAATATCCAAAACATCCAAACATAGATACTATAAAATATGGTAACATACCTAGTTACCATATTACGGTTGACAATCATGAAACATTTAACATCTCAACACATGCAATAGTGTATCGTAATACGGTAACATTAATACCGTATTATAGTTATTTATATAAAACATATCACACACTGTTGTTTTCATCTTTTTCAATCGCATACGACACTGTCCCATTTATGCAAGCAGAGAAGCAACAAACGCACCTATGAATTCCGTAATGTACCACGAAAGCTCGTGGAAAGACATGTCATACTCAGTAGGTAATAATTTCTTTGTCTTTTCCACATACGTCAATGCCATTGAGTAATTTATGTCAAGGCTATAATGACGTCCATCCCTAAATAGTTTTGGTCTAGCCTTACGTGCCTGAAAGAATGAATTTGCTGATCAACTTGCACCGGATCCTGCTAGTCTTCTCAAATATCTTCTATAGGGTACAAGTGTGATTCAAGTTGTGTGACATGATTTTGCATTTCTTATTATGTATGAAATGAGATGGTCTATCCCAAACTATTCTTGAGATAATGTGATGATCATCCCAAGTAAAATGGCTTTCCTAATTGCTTGTCCCAAAATCTTTGGGAAAAATTTAAATGTTGTAATTTTGTTTAACCCAATGGACTCAATTCATGCTAGTCTGCAGCCTGTAATATACTTCGTTAATCTATTTCATGGGCTTTCACCACAAAGTGCTGTTATAATTAGCCTCTCCTGACAGCTAATATGTGTAACTTTGGATAATTTTAATTTATCTTGTGGGAATCTTGAATGTCCGTCGAAAACTTGATTTCCGGCTTCATCTCTATATGTTTCAAGCAAATTTGGATGGTCCAGGATCCAGGATTACTCTTGGATTTGTTAGAGCCTCACATCTACAACAACAACAAGTATACCAAATATATCCCAACAACAGCAAAAGCTATCGCTAGGGTCTGGGAATGGTAAGCGGCTGTTAAACAATACCTCCATCCCAAGGGATAGAGAGTTTGCTTCCAGTGAGACCCCCGACTCTATATGTACCTGCATTGATATTACAATAATAGGAATATGTACTAGTGAATGGATTTTATGAAATATAAATCAAACCTTCTGATATTAAAATATTCAACAATGAATATGCATAAATAGTTGAAAGACAAAGACCAAAACAGAAAAGAGCAAATAAACCTAAAGTGTAGAGACTATCTAATTCTCTGAATATGCACTAAAGTGTCCCTATATCATGTCTACACCTCCTTAACCTTAATCATCTGTCTCCATGAATTCCTATCCTGGACCATGTCCTCAGAGAGGTGCAAGTCTAGTTAGTCATGCCTAATATGCTCATCCCACGTCAGTTTGGACCTGCCTTTACTCCTCTTCCTTTATACAGTGAGGCTTTCAATTGCTATGACAAACGTCGTTGTCTGTCTCCTCTTGACATGCCCAAGTCATCTCAGTCTTCCCTCTTTTATCTTATCTGCTATACTAGTCACCCTTAAGTTTGCTCTGTATACCTCATTTCGTATACTATCTAGCCTTGTGTGACCACATATCCACCTTAACATCCTCATCTCCGCCTCTTCCAACTTCTGCAATTGTGTCTTCTTGATGGCCCAACAGTCCGTTCCATATAACATTGCCGGTCTCACTGCCATCCTATAAACTTTTTCCTTTAATTTAGTCAGAAAATTCTTGTCACACAGCATCCCTGAGGTCGCCCTCCATCTACAACCATACAGATGTATTAGAAACACAAAGATATTGTTTTTTCATGACTTATAATGAAAATTGCGTTAAACTGTATCGATCAACTGTTACTTCAATAAGAAGCGTAACCAGTGAGACATCTTTGATCGACATAGAAGAACAAAGTGAGAAATCATCTGCTTCTTCCTATATGCAAAAATTTTGAAGTATGAGAACCACTAAGAACCGCAGGCTAAAGATATGCGGTTTTGTGTTAGTTTGAACATTTCATTCTTTTGATATTTGGGAAATGTCATCCATGGTTGCCAAATGCGATAAAAAATAGTGTATTGGTGATGTTTTGAGGATTTATTTTAGCTTCTTGATGTGTCCTAATAGAACTGATCGCGAAGGATCCGATCCGATCCCTTCAAACGTGGTTTGTGAGATGTTAGTGTTCGCCTCAAGAGGGCTATCATCATCATCATTCGGACCCAGTATATCCCAACGACATCAAAAGCTATCGTTAGGGTCTGAGGAGGGTAAGTGGTAGACAGACAATATCTCTATCCTAAGAGATAGAGAGTCTGCTTCTAGTGAAACCCCCGGCTCTATACATACCTGTATAAATGACATGACAATAGAGATATGTTGTGCTAGTGTGTTAGTGAGTAAATTCAAGAAATACAAAGAAATGACTTTCGATATTAAGATACACATCACGTGTATATGTACATATAATGTAAAACAACGGTATAATATACGCAACCAAGTGGAAAGTCAACCTAAAGCGTAGATAGTGTCTACGTCTATCTATGTCCCTAAATATACTCTAAAGTGTCTCTATATGTGACTTATAACTCGTTAACCTTAATCTTATGTCTCCATACTTCCTATCCTGGACCATGTCCTCAGAAAGGTGCAAATCTAGTAGGTCGTGCCTTATCTGCTCATCACAAGTCAGTTTGAGTCTGCCTTTACTCCTGTTTCCCTCTACAATGAGGCTTTTAATTGCTCTGACCGACGCCGTTGTCTGTCTCCGCTTGACATGCCCAAACCATCTCATTCTGACCTCCCTTATCTTATCTGCTATACTAGTCATGCCTAACCTTTCTCGAAACACCTCGTTTCTGATCCGGTCTAGTCTTGTATGCCCACACATCCATCTTAACATCTTCATCTCTGCTACTTCCATATCTATATGTTATCAACTCGATCGATTCAGAAGACCAGGAATACAAGAATTAGGGGTCACAGCAAGAAAATTTTCAGAAATGCCATCATAAGTTGCTCATTTGGTGTGAGCTCATAAGTTGGCTCGCCCTTCAGTATATTAGTTTGTGAGGTTTATGAACTTGTTAGTGGCTGGCAAAGAAATGTCACATCCTTCCATCTAAAATATATGGTTACAATCGACTTTTCGAAATAGTATATTTTTGAGACGGAAGAAGTATATGTACTTTATCTTACAATGACTTAGACTTTATGTGCTACTCACAGAAGAGTATGCAGGAGAAAGGAAAGGTTGCCTTAGCTGAAACAACATTTCTGGATAAAAACAAATTAATTTATAATCAGAACAATCAAAGGAAACTGTCATACAAACATTTGAAGAATGTGCAGTCTTTTGATTATAAGATAGACTCTGTTCTCATAGTGAAGCTCGTGGGAAAGAGGTAGGGAAAACCATATATAATCGGAGTGGAGAGGGATAGAGTTTCAACATTAATCAGTCTGCACGTTGCTTCATGAGTGTATTGGAAATAATAAATGAAGGATTGCAAAGACGCGTAATTTATATATACGTTTTTTTTAATAAAAAATTAGTGAGGGGAATCGAAATCGAGACCCGGAAATGGGATAAATGTTATTCAACCGCTAGACCTAAATGCTTTTCGCTTATACATACATACATACATACATATATATATATACATAAATATATATACATACATATAAATATACACACCCAAACTGACTTGGGATGAGCATATAAGACACGACCTACTAGATTTGCACCTCTCTGAGGATAGGAGTTCATGGAGACATAAGATTAAGGTTAACGAGGTATAGGTCATATATAGAGACACTTTAGAGTATATTTAGGGACATAGATAGGCGTAGTCACTATCTACGCTCTAGGTTAACTTTCCACTTGGTTGCGTATGTTATACCGTTGTTTTACATTACATGTACATATACACGTGATGTGTTATCGAAAGTCCTTTCTTTGTATTTCTTGAATTTCCTCACTAACACAATAGAACAACATATTTCTATTATAATGTCATTTATGCAGGTACATATAGAGCCGGCGGTCTCACTGGAAGCAGACTCTCTATTCTTTGGGATAGAGGTATTGTCTGTCTACCACTTACTCTCTCCAGACCCTAACGATAGCTTTTGCTGTCGTTGGAATATACTGGGTCTGGATGATGATGATATGTATATATGTGTGTACACGCCTGGGCTTGTGTGTGTCATGGAACCACAAACACTTCGGTTATTGCATAAAAGTAGTATGTGTATCAAGCCCTATGGGACATACCTATGTTCATCAGTCAAGTACGGAGTATAAAAAGACTAATATTACAACAACAACATTACTCCATTATCTTAGAGGCTTCTGTTTATAACGGGTATGGAAGGTCGGAAGTATGCAATCATACTTATATATTATAAATATACAGATGTTATTTTCCGATGACCCATAATAAAAATTGCGTCAAGCTGTGTCAATCAACTGCTACTTCACAATATAAGAAGCGTAGCCAATTTAATGAGTCATTTTACTTTATTCCATCATATTCTAAAGTCAAAGAAGAGTGTGTTATTGACTCCATTAGAAATAGAAACATATAAAAATACTAATAACCTTCCTTTAATATCAGTAGCTCTATTATGGGAGGAAATGCTTTGAGCTTTTGTCTATTTGAACACATCTCGCATTACGTCTTGTTTGTATATCAAGAAGCCTATCTGAAACAGAGTGAAACTTAGCACTTACCTACTGGAAGAATATATATGTACTGAAAGAAAAAATATACAACAACATTACCCCATTGTTTTAGAGACTTCAATCAATAACGAGGTATAAAGAGTTGGATATAAACAACCATATTTATATGTTAGAAACAAAATACGTAGTCTTTTATTTTAAGATGGAATTTTTGGTCTTTCATGTTACAAATAGATATGTAACGGGAAAAAAAATAAAAACAAAAAAGTGCCGATGATGCTTTTCGTATGCAAAAGATAGATTATTCAACAAGCACAGGGATCCTTTTACATGATTGAGCAGGGCTTTGAATCTGATAATGACATAAATCATTAATTATTCTGATTAGTACTTATAATCATATACTTTATTTAAAGCGTGCAGTGGCCGACGTAAACAAACAAAAATTGACGTGTATGATGAGGAAAAGTTAGGCGACCAATCATCATTGCCACACGATTTCATGATTGGGTGTCAAGATGGTCAAATGTTGAACTTGAATAAGTGAAATGATCCTAGAAAATTTCTGTACAACTTCAAGAAATGATATCTTTGGGCTTGGAAAAAATTTACACAAAGTATTAGTATATGATAATCTATGATCCATTAATTATAAGTTAGTTTACATTAGTCATTTGCCTTCATGGTCAACAACAACAATAACAATCATACCCAGTATATCCCAACGACAGCAAAAGTTATTACTAGGGTCTAGGAAGGGTGAGAGACATGCAAACAATACCTTCATCACAATGGACAGAGAGTTTGATTCCAGTTAGACATGCGGCTCTATATGTACCGGTATAGATAGCACATTAATAGAAATATTTAATGGTAAAGGGATTTTATTAAACATAAATAAAAAGTTTCTGATATTAAAATAGTCATAACAGTGGATATGGACAAATAGTTGAAAGACAAAAAACAAAACAAAAAAAATACAAAGTTAACCTTAAATGTAGAGATTATATATATATATATATATATATATATATATATATATATATATATATATATATATATATAATCACAAGCCTCTACAACAGTAGAGAAAAAATCCGTTTCACAAAAAATATTTTCTCCGGTTACAAGCTAAATACAAAATACTACTCTTCCTTCTTATAGAAAAGTACTACAGAAAAATAATTTTATTTAAAAACTATTTTTTTAATATATTACTAAAATAAAAAAATTTAATAAAAACCCCATGATCGCACTACAAAAATATTTTGGCGACAAATTTTGATTATAAATCATGGAACTTTACAAAAACTACAAATTTTTATCAGACTCTTTTAATAATGACAAAATCTGTAGAAAGAAAACGTAACTTTTCCAAAGAAAAAATAAATAAATTTACTTATCCTAGTTTTCGAATATTATATATAATTACTCCATAATACACACACACACACATATATATATACATATATATATATATAAATCATGATTATTAGTCGTGTTTTATAATGGTGGCATGTTGCTTGATCGGTCAGCTTTGATTATCGAGTGAAACATCAAGCCTTAAAAACCATTTTAAAAGGTGGAGAAAATAGCCTGCTATGGTACATAAGTGCAACTTGTGAGACATGGATGAATGATGTGGAAAATTGTCATACAAACAGTTACATATGTCTTCAGTACAATTATATATTTAAAAAATAAAAAATATGATATAAGTTATTAAATATAATCGTTTGCTTGAGAGTTCCCAACACCGACTTTGATTAAATTAAATGGGAGTAGATAAAGTTCCCAATCAAATTATTGAAGCCTCAAGTGGGTGACCGACAAGTAGAGAACCAAATTCTTGTTGGATATGATGCTTCAAAACAGGGAACACAGCAGCTTGCAATTAATTATTCATTTAAAAAAAAAGATGGATAAGACCAACTTTGTATTAATAATTCACGGGGAACAAGGTTTTTTATATGTTCAAGATGTCTTCTCCTAACATTCTAACATATTATTTTGCTTAGGGGTAATTTGTAAATTGGTATAACCAGCTAGGCTCTGGAAACAACTTCTATTTGTTTCAACATATTGGTAAAGTTACATACATTCGGCCTTTTTTTATCTCATCGCACGCGGAAGCTTCTAAGATAATGTGTTAATGTTGTTATATAATCAGTTAGGCAACATAAGACTTAACAGCTAAGTGCTAAAAGTTGAGGTCATGCCTTACATATGAAGAGGAATTTAATACACAAAACATTGTTGTCTAACAATTTGCATGACATTTTTCTTCAATATTGATTAGACTTCCACAAAGAAACAAAAGTAGAAAAAGTATTTGTCCTTTTCTCTCTGTTAAACAAGTATATTTAAGATGACTCATGAAAGAGATGTAATAATTGGAGTGGCTACTATGTTTAATATGAGGGCGGGCCTTAAAGTAACTGGTAATATTGTTGTTTTGTAACCTGGAGGTCGCGTGTTCGAGCCGCAGAAATAGCCTCTTACACAAAATATAGGGTAAGGCTGCATACATCAGATCGCGAAGCTATCCGGCTCCTCTCCAGACCTTATGCAAAAGCAGAAACTTAATGTACCGAAAACACCCTCTTACTATGATTAATATCTATTAGAAGCACTTCTTTCAGAAATAATATTTGGAGTCATAGAAAGGCATTATTTGTTCTGTTAAATTAAAACAACGTTTTTAGATTTTAAATAACCTATGTGATGCTAGTATATTTTCCATTAATCAAAAAGTTTATATTGATCAATAAATAATTATCAGGGCATCTTAAGAGTTATTTATTAAATAATAAAATGTATGTAAATAACGAGAGATTAACATGTTAATGATGATAAATGTGAAAAGTCAGAAATTTTGACTTCATTATCATATGTCTTATTAGTTAATAAGCAACAAAACTCATTGACATATTATAAATTACATCATGTTCGTCGATAGAACCGTCTTAATTAAAGATAGTCATTTGTTAAACTGGCGGGACCCATGATGATTGTGAGGGAGAGCTGAGGCAATCATTTATACATTGCAGATATATTTTATATATGATTTTTACTATGCAATGTTTACACAAAGTTATATCATTGATTTGGTGCAATATTCACTCATTCGATAATAAAATATTATCACACACCACAAAAACAAAAGCCTATAGCGACAGACAAAATACGTCGCTATTTCGTCGCTACAGGCATATAGCGACGAAATAGCGACGAAAAATGAAGGTCGTTATACGGCTTGTCGCAAAGCAAATTTCGTCGGCAATGCGTCGCTGTATTGTGACGAAAAAAATTGCGTCGGTGTATCGTCGCAAAACTGCGAAGAGAAACTGTCAGGTCTGCGACCTTTTTTCTGTTGTCGCTGTTTCGTCGGTAAATTATTTCGTCGCTATTTCGTATTTTTTATTTTTTTATTAATGTTCTGCGACAAAGAATTTCGTCGCAAAACTTCGTCGGTATATGTTTTACCGTCGCTATTTATTATTTTTTTATTTTTTGTTTCCGTTTTATTTCGTCGCAAAATGTCGTCGTTAATATGTCTTTTCGTCGCTAATTTTAAATTTTTGTTTTTTTATTTCCGATCTGCGACAGACCAATTTCGTCGCCGGTTCGTCGGTATTTGTTATTTTTAAAAATATTAAATTTACTAATAATTATTTTAAATACATTATTTAATATTAAATTTTATTTTTTTTTGATTTATTAATAATATTAATACATTATTAATTGAAAAGTTTTTATTATTATTATTTAATTTCTATAATATATTTTATTTTGTATATTAAATCATTTGTACAAATATTATACAGTAATACGGCATTTGCGCATTCAACTTCGTATAATTAAACAACACAAACGAAATAGAATCCGTAAAATTGTCAGATAGAATATATAAAAGTATAAAGAAAATGTCAATACAACAAATGAAATAGACTGTACAAACAATGAAAAAATAAAAAACTATGCAGAGGAAGATGGAGGGGGATCATGCGGAGAAGAGTGACCATCAGGAGGGCGGGGCTGAGGCTGAGGCTGAGGCTGAGGCTGCGAGGAGTTGGAAATGAAAGTCATGACGACCTGCGACAGCTAGAAGATTTGTTGGTTCGTTGCCTGCTGCACCTGCATCGTCTGATGCTGCGCATGCTCAAACGCCTGCTGAAGCGCCTGCTGCATCGCCTGCTGCTGCGACTGCAGTGCCTGTAAACTCTCCTCTTGCCTCGTCCTGATGGACTCTATCTCACGCTGCAGCGCCGCATTATCTGCTTCCAGGCGCGAAATATCCTCTGGCGTCGCAGAAGGCGCGGAGGTGCTGGCCTCAGAGGAAGCACCTGGATGCAGAACTTCGGAAAAGAATCGCGGCGATGCTGATCCAATCCCGTACACCTCCTTCTTCTTCTTATTCTGAGGGCCGACGGTCCGAACCGCATCCTAATAAGCGCGGTTCTTGTCGGCCTGTTCGCCCCTATCTGCGAGTAATCTGTTGTACTCGTCCTGAAATGAGAATATGAATTGTTATGGTTTAGCAATAAAACAAACTAAGGAAAAAAACAAATGATATCGTAGTCTACTTACACTGATGTCGCGGGCCTTCGTCGTGATCCAGTCCTCCGTTCCGTCGGAGGCTCTCTTCCGATGCGTCTTGTAGAAGAGATCGTAGGAGGCTGGCCACTCCCCCGTCTCCTGGTGCTGAAAGAATGAAATAAAATATGTTAGTGATATGCAGAATTTTTAAAAATTTCGGCATGACCTATTCGTTTATCGGAGGTATCCCGGCCTTAAAGGCCTCTCCCAAGTCAAATCACATGTACCACTTAAAGTAACCATATACGAATACCAAAAAAACAACAGCGCAACATAAGTAATCAATGAATATAGATAATCCACTTAACTCACTGAATGTAAATAATCCACTTAAGTCGATAAATGTAAATAATCCAATGAAATCAATGAAGGTCGTTATAATCCAATATTAAAATACTCACCATAGAACGCATCGTGGTGGCGTGGGAAACCGAACCACCTGAGTGTGTGGCAGGTGCTGGGCCCTGTACGTTGCCGCTGCGCCGGTTCGCCGCGTTCCGGGCGCTGCGGGCTTGGTAAGCAGGGTCCTCCACCCTTCTACCCACGCCGCCCAGACGGCCTCGGATACGTAGGCAGGCCTTATCCACGTGGGGTCACGCTCCGACTTGGTCTTGAGGGAGTTGACGAAGTCCCCGTAGCGTTTGGCGGCCCTATGCCGCCAGGCCTGCTCCACGTCGCGGGCGATGTCGGTTGGCCAGCTGTACGACTTCTGCAATTATCATACGGATGAATAATAAAAGTGTGGTTAGAAAAGTAATGATTGATTACGCATCAAAAAGTGAAATTCATCAAATTTGAATACCTGAAACTCATCCCAGTAGAACCTACGTGTCTCCGGGGTGACACGGCCCCAGGTATATCCAGATGGGTCAAGCCTCAGGTGGAAGGACCGGGTGATGCAACCGGAAAGCGCGCCATTGTCTGATCCAAACCTGAAAGAGTTTAAGTTGTTAGGAAAAAATAACGCGTGAAATATATTTGAAAACATGTTAAATAAATTAATCATTACTTACGTATGAGTATCATTTGACCAAGGGAGGGGACGACGCCCTGATATGACACCCTGGTCCGATGCCGCATCAGACGCCGGATGAGGTGCTGAAACGCTGGGTGTGGGTGGCGTCGTATGTCTGGGGGGTGCGGACATGTCGGCAGACCGTAAAAGGTCTGAGTCCGCAGCCAGAGCGGCGGTCGAAACCGAGGCATACGTATCATGCTGATGAATGAACGCATCGAACTCTCCTTGAAGGTCCTGTGTAGATGGTGGGTATGTGGATCTCGTCGGTAAACCGTCACTAGCCATCAGATCTGAGAGGAACATATTAATAATTTTTAAACGGAGGTTTCCCAGCCTTAATGGCCTCTCCAAAGACAAATGCAAATCATACCAAAAATCATATGCAAACCTCTTACAAAACAGTTTGTACATGCATCATTCATTGGCCAAGCACACCACATTTCAACTAATTCAACCTTAACAACAATATTGGTGCATATATACCATATATACCCGTATATACCCGTACATACATATATATACCATATACATATATACCCGTATATACATATATATACCCGTATATGCATATATATATATATACCGTATATACATATATATACCATATACATATATGTACCAAAAATAGATTATATAATTATAAATATATTTAAATAGGAAAAATATATATACATACATAATTCTACCAAAAAAACAGTTTCTAATAATTTTACATATATTTATATACAAAAATTACAAAAGATATATTACAAATCTATTAAAAACAGTTTTTACAAATTTAACTATATTTAAATACGAAATTAAATATATGTACCGTATATATGTATTTGTGCGTGTATATATGTATTAAAAACATATACATACATATACCGTATATATGTATATGTGCGTGTACCGTATATATGTATATGTGCGTGTATATATGTATTAAAAACATATACATACATATACATATACATATACATACATTTACAAATCTATTAAATACATATACATACATATACATACATATACATATACATACATACGGTAATTGCAATAAAAACGAAATACATACATATACATATACATACATACGGTACATACATACATATACATAAAAACGAAATATACACATACATATACATATACATACATACGGTAATTGCAATAAAAACGAAATACATACATATACATATACATACATACGGTACATACATACATATACATAAAACGAAATATACATATACATATACATATACATATACATACATACGGTACATACATACATGCGGTACATACATACATATACATAAAAACGAAATATACATATACATTTACATACATACGGTACATACATACATACGGTACATACATACATATACATAAAAACGAAATATACATATACATATACATATATATACGGTAATTGCAATAAAAACGAAATAGGAAGAAAAACTAACCGGAGAGGGGAGGTCAACGGAGAGGAAGCTCGTCGGGGGGGGATTCGCCGGAGGGGATTTCTTCGCGAGGGGGGGTTTTCGCCGGAGGGAGGGGAGGTTTTCGCGGGGGGGAGGGAAATGGGGAAGAAGAAGGGAATTTCAGCTTATATCTATGAAATTTTGCGACGACATAGCGACGGAAGTTTCGTCGCTATTTAGTTTCGTCGCTATTTTTCATGGTCGTCGTTATTTCAAATTTAGCGACGAAACATTTCGTCGGTAACTCGTCGGTGTTATCATTTTTGAAAAAAAATAATACAATTCTTCCTGGTCAATCTTCCTGGTCATCTGCATCCTCATATGCATCTTCATCTTCGTCTTCATCTTCATCTTCATCTACATGCTCGTTGTCCTCTTCATCCTCGTATTCGTCTTCGACTACGTCTTCAATATTGTCAGGCGGTTGTATGTTGAGATGAATTTCGATAAAACCGCCGTTGGGGTCATTTAGAGGGAGGTCGTGCAGTTGAACATGTGTCGTATCTAGAAAGGACGGGTTTTCTTCTTGAAATGCGGCGTCCATACCATCTGAAACTGTCTGTATACTCACTTCAAACTTGCTCGATTTCACTTTGCACACGGCTCGCCAGTCTTTTGAGCTCGCATTCATCCTCGTTGTTGGATAGGATAGATAGTACACCTGGGACGCTTGACTAGCCAAAACGTATGGATCGTATTTTCTGTACCGTCGCCCTTGGTGTATGTCTACCAACTTATATTGGTCGTGGACCTTTGTGCCAACGCGATAACCTTCTCGAGTTGGATCGTACCATTCGCATTTGAATAGGACCACCCGCTTTATAGGCAATGCGGGATATTCGAGCTCAATGATGTCAGTAAGGTAGCCGTAGAAGTCATCCTCGTCCGGGCTATTGTCATAACGCTTGACACACACTCCGCTGTTCTCTGACGATTTTCGACTGGCATGGGAGACTGTATGGAATCTATACCCGTTGACAAAACACATGTCGTGTCGCGTGACTCTGTTCAATGGACCCTCGACTACTGGCGTCAGAATGTAATCGTACTCATCGTCAGCCAGATGACCTTTGCTCGCCTGTAAAAGGACAAGTAAGTATACATCAACGGGGCAATAAATGTGTATCACATATCGTACACGTAACAGGCAAATATTAAACTTACATGCCACCTGAACCAATCAGCAAACTTGGAATCTAACTCATTGTTTATTGCATCGCTTGATATACCCGGTGAACGGTGTTGCAATAAATCAACGAACAAGCTGAAGCAAATTACGAATGAGTACCCTGTATATCTTTGTAACATAATGGATAGAGTATCGCAAGGTATTTACAAAATAAAATGGGAAATCGTTTATACCTCTGGAAACGGTCGACTTGGCGGCAGTTGCGCAGAACATAAGAATGAGCAATCTTCAGCTCGCTGTCCCCCAATATCATTTCCTTTCCCTGTCCGTGAAATCTGATCGGATGTGTGAATATTGGGAGGACACCGGATCTGGAAATGCCGTCATCGTTCCGGGGAACATCTCTGCACCTCGACGGGACATCTGGCTCGAAGTAATGAGACACGAAGGTCGATGCTTCCTCCGTCAGATAGGCATTGCACATAGAGGCCTCGACTTTCGCCTTGTTCTTGATGTTCAGCTTCAAATGCCTGAGATATCTGTTCATATAGTGAATATATGTTCAAATGCATATCGCTTAGACACATAAGAATGTCATGCACATAAAAAGAGTACCTCTCGAAAGGATACATCCACCTGTACTGAACAGGACCACCAACACGTGCCTCGTATGGTAGATGAACTGGCAGGTGTTCCATTGAATCAAAGAAGGCCGGAGGGAATATAGTTTCCAGCTTGCATATGATCACTGGGATTTCGCCCTCCAGCCTTGACATATCATCCGCCCTGAGTCTCGTGGCTGTAAGACATCTGAAGAACAGACTCATCTCGGTAATTGCTTCCCATACATTGGTTGGAAGCAGCTCGCGGAATGCAATGGGCATCAACCGTTGCATGAACACGTGACAGTCGTGGCTCTTCATCCCGTGCAAACCGCGTTTATTCACGTCGATGTTCTTCGACAGGTTCGAAACATGGCCATCAGGAAATCTAGCAGTCCCTAGCCACGATAACAACGCACTGACCTGCTCCGCATTCAGCGTGTACGAGGACTTCGGCATGTATGATGTGCCAACGGGATGCAGCTCCGGTCGCATGTTGAGGTCGCGCATATCAAGTCGTGCCTTCAAATTGTCTTTTGTTTTTCCTGGCACATTCAGCACTGTATTGAAAATGTTGTCAAACACGTTCTTCTCAATATGCATGACATCCAGGTTATGTCGGATCATATTGCTCTTCCAGTACGGAAGCTCCCAGAATATGCTTCTCTTCTTCCACCCGACACAGTAACGAGCCAAGTCTGCGTTGTGACTGCCGTCCGGATCATCAGCGACCCCCCACGAATCCACAACTGTCTATCTCCTGCAGCACCTCTGCACCCGTGAGGAGCTCGGGCTTTGTGTCCTTATCGAAATGCCAGGCATGAACGCCGTTACGTTCCTTCTGTACAAATGACGTCTGGGCAGGAACTTCCTATGGCTGTCGAACCAGCTTATCTTACGTCCATGTTTCAAGGACATCGTCTTCGCTTGCTTCATGCAGCAAGGGCAAGCGTATTTCCCCGCTGTGCTCCACCCCGACAACATAGAATAAGCCGGGAAGTCACTGATCGTCCACATCAGCGCGGCACGTAGCTGGAAGTTTTGTTTAGTCGATACATCAAACGTCTCCACGCCAAACTCCCATAACCACTTCAGCTCCTGTATCAACGGCTGCAGGTATAGGTCGATCTTCTGTTTCGGATTCCTAGGACCTGGTGTGATCACAGTCAAGAACATGTAAGGCTTTTTCATGCACATCCAAGGCGGTAGATTGTACGGCGTCACGATTACAGGCCACGACGAATACTGCTCTCCCGACTGTCCAAACGGGTTGAACCCGTCGGTGCATAAACCCAACCTAACGTTCCTTGTCTCCGACGAAAAACCCGGATGCGTCGCATCGAACGTCCTCCAAGCTTTGCCGTCAGATGGATGGCACATCTCACCGTCTTTCGTGTAGTGCTCCGCGTGCCACCTCATCTGGCTAGCTGTGGCACCGGATGCGTATAGCCTCTGCAGTCTAGGGGCGAGAGGTAAATAGTAAAATTGTTTTCTTGGCACATTCCGGTTTCTTTTGTTCGTTCTCCACCTGCTTGTCCCACAGACCCTGCACATGTCTTTATCCTCGTTGATGCCCCAGTATATGATGCACCCCTCTGAACAACAATCGATTTTCTGAACCGGCAGTCCCAACGCCTGCAGCTGTTTCTTCGTCGAATAAAAACTGTCGACCATTGTGTTCCCTTCGGGAAGAGATTCCCTCATCAGCTGACACATCCCATCGTACAATCTCTCCGTCATGCGGTGTTCCGTCTTCATGCTCGTCATCCGACCGATCATGGACATCTGTGTGTGACTACCGCAACCAGGATACAGCGGCGTGTTGGCGGCGTTCAGCATCTCAAAAAACTGTCTCGCCTGAGGGTTCGGATCTTCCTCCACGAATGTACGCGGCTGTTCATCCGGATCCTGCATTTGTAACAACTGCTCTCCGGTAAATGCGCCAGCGGCTGCGTCTGTCACCATCTGCATGTATGGGTTGTGAGATCCCTCGTCTATTTCTTCGGCATTAACCTGACCGGGTCCCCCTTCGACGTGTACAGTTGCAGATGTAGACACCCCCTCATATTCGCCGTGACAGTACCATGTATGGTAATTGTGGACAAAACCTTGTTTCAATATGTGAACCCTCACGTCACCCGGATCCTTATATTTACGGTTCTTGCATTTCTTGCACGGACATCTAATCTGCGTTCCACTTTCATTACTCGTCGCAAAATCAATAAATTCTTCGAGACCTTCAACAAATCTAAAACACCACTCCCCGTTGTTTACTCTCTGGTACATCCACTTTCTATCGCTTCTCCTCGGATCCATTTTCTCGCTACACCTTCAAACTAACAGCAGCTATCTTTTTTCGTTTGTAGAAAAAATCAAAATTCTACACTTCTGTATTTTCGTTCAAAATTGATGATTGATGTGTTTGAAATGAGAGAAGAATGGGAGAAGAGAAGAAGAAATATAATGGTTTTATAGTTCCCAGTACGTTACCGACGTAATAGCGACGAGATAGCGACCACAAACAAGCACAAATCTCGGAAACAAACAAACACAATATCGACGACTTAGCAACGAACGGCGACGAACAAGAAACACAAATCCCGGAGACAAACAAACACATATACCGACGACGTACCGACGACCAGCGACGAAACACGTCGTTTGATATGCTTTTACCGACGAAGTACCGATTACATTGCGACGCAAAACGTCTCTTCATTCCGTACGACGTGTTTCGTCGCTAAGTCGTCGGTACGTCGTCGGTAAAAGGCAGTCCGTCCAGTTCCCCATGTTTACAACTTACGATGTTTTGCGTCGCTAATTCGTCGCTATGTCGTCGCTGATTTCACTATATAGACAGTGGATCAGCGTGTGCCCACAACAACATATAAAACAACTATTTTATAATCCAAAATGGTTCGTACTAAAGCGCAAGCACGACGTGGTGGACGTGGTGGACGTGGTGGTAGGGCGGCAACACCGCCAACTGAAGTGCCTTCTTCTTCAACTGTTCCTCCCCCACCTCCTCCCCCACCAGAGCCCTCTGAGCCTCGCCGGGATCGACAAATTGTCGAACTCCAAACAGAAGTACGAGATCTGTGGAAAATGTTAGATGAGGTGAGGGCGCATGTCACGGTTCAGGAAGAGCGTCTCGACTACATAGATAAAAGGCAGATGCGGATTAAATCCAAATCTGCACAGTTGAGACGCCAACTGAAGGCGTGTGCGGAGAGTATAGCTTCTCTCTGTTCGGATGACGAACAGTGAGTGGCTACTCTTCGCTATTTAGCTTTTTTTAAATATTTCTTATTATATTTTGTAATTTTTAATTTTTAATTAATGAAGTTTGTTTTTTTAATATCGTATTTGTTTTCTTAATAATTATAACACGTGTTTAATCTCTTACGAATTCTGAAGCCGCACCTGTATACGCGAAATGTGGTTAAGAAAAATTTCTTCCGACTAATTCACCGACTAAACCTAATACAACGACGAAAACCTACTAACTATATCTTCGACGAAACTTAATAGAACGACAAAAACCTATTAACCGTATCGACGAAAAACGGAAAAAACTAAATACAATGAGAAGAACGGGCGGCGCGCTTTTTTTTTGAATTTACCGACGCTTTACCGACGAAACAGCGACGGATAACGTCTCTTCACATTATTCGACGCATTTCGTCGCTATTCCGTCGCCAAGTTGTCGCTATTCGGCAGTGTCAGTTCAGTTCCCAACGGTTGCATCGTACGATAAACATACGTCGCTAATTCGTCGCTACGTCGTCGCTAAAACATCCGAAAGGTCATCACTACACATTCCTAACGGTTGACAAATGCGTCGCTATGTCGTCGCTATGTCGTCGCTCATTTCACTATTTATACCCCAAACTTCCGCTGTTATACATACACACATAGAACGTTATGAATAATCAGAATATGCCGCGTCGTTTTAAAAGAACCCCAAGGCGTGGTGGACGGGCAAACAGTGCCCCTCTAGAAGGGCCTCCTCCCCAACCACCATCGGTTGAGCGAGAGGGTTCTGTATCTGTCTATGGCCCACCGCCGTATCAGGATGATCAAGAACAAATGCCGGTGCAGGACGCCGACTTCAGTATGCTGATGGCAAACATGCATCAGCAGTCGCGGCAACTGCACTACATGACTAGAAGGCTGCGGAAGATGAAATTTAGATACTACAAGCTCAAGCGCCTTCTCAAAGAGTTTGCGGAGAATGTCGCGGCCACTCTTTCGTCCGATGACGAAGAGTGAACGGCCCATCTCCGCATCTCTTTTTAGATTTTTTTTATTTTCGTTTGATAATGTAACTTCTTATTATTAAATGAATGAGTATTTTTCCCAATTACCGCTTTCTTTTTCCTTAATCAATACACGTGTTTGATTCTCGATGTATCTGCGATGACACAACGACAAACCGAATTACAAACGGAAAGTAATTAAAACATTTGCCACAAACGGGTTTCATTGACAAAAAAACGACGATACACAACTCCAAGAACTTAGTAAAAGATGAATTTATTTTATACTTTTAGCGACACAATTGCGACGACATAGCGACGAAACGTTACAAACTAAATAGCGACGAATAAAAACACGCAGAATAGCGACGGGACACCGACAAATCACCGACGTAATTCACCTGACTGACTATTTTTCTGTTAGCGACGACGAATTCATCGTACTTTCGTCGCAATTAGCGACCACATTTTTTTTGTCGCAGTCTCGTCGCTATTACCGACGAAACAACGACTAATTGTTGTTCGTCGGTGATTTTTTCGTCGGCAAACCACAATTTTTTTGTGGTGACAATTGACTAATTGACTTTATATGTATAGTTTGGTATAAGTGCGTACATATACTGTTTTGAATTCATAAGCTGATATGAACATTTATGTTATACACTTAGTGAGATTCAAATGTATTTTATTTGCACATAATTTCCCTAAGACAAGATGTAAAAGCTCATATCACTTACAAACTCAAAATTTTCATAAATATGTAAAAAAGGTTTACATATATGGCTCAAGATCATACACTTCAAGACTGATATTACAACTATCAGCCCAACACTAGTATAAAAAACGGGATTCAGCTGATTTTACACGTGTCGAACATCCAACAAATCAAACGAAGAATGTTCCACATCCTTGATTTACAAGATCTAATAACATAAGACAAAAAGAAAATCTAATTAGACTTTGTTACACAAAATTGCAAAGATACTAATACGATAGGATCTTCTGACTTATTCATTGATCATCTTAAAATTTGTTTTTCAACAAACAACTACGCACATGCATATGCAGATACTAAACTCTTTTAATTACTCATTGACTGTTTTAAAATTTGTGTTCGTAATAGTACTTATGATACACTATGCATAAAGTTGACTAACAAGCTGCAGAAGGATGTGTAAAGGGACTATAGAAATGAGGGTTTGCACCCAAGGGGAAAGAGAGCTTGGAAGACTTCTCGCCGGCGGCCGCACCGACACGGTGACATGACGGGCACATATTGAGGGTGGTTGCCGGAAGTTGCATGTAATAAGGGGTGGTCTGTTTTGAAGCTTTTAGGTGTCGTAGTTCTTTGTGGAGCCTTCTGTTTTCTTCTCTCAATGATTCACAACACTTCTTCCATATCTCACAGTCTGTTTCCGTTTGCTTTAGCTTCGTCCTATTGGAAGAAAGTATAAACCATTTTAATAATCAATACTAATGTAAAAGATAATTAAAGTCTAGCGAGTAAAATGATAACAAATAAGACTAAGATATGCTAAATAATGAAAATCTAGAAAGAGATATGACATTAACTGCTAGATGTCTCATAAACAATAGATCACGTGATCCGGAACAAATATTATATATATATACGTATATATATGTATACATATACATATGTATGTATGTGTGTGTATGTATATATACATGTATATATATACATCATAAAAAAATGGAACAAATTTTTTTTTTTTTTTTTTTTGTTAATCGTTACCTGGCTCTTCGATTTTGAAACCACACCTCCACTTGTCTTGGCCTCAAGTTCAACATGTTTGCCAAGGCTTGCTTTTGCTTCTGAAAAACGAAAAATAAGAAAAATTCAATAAAGTAAAGAGATCTGGAAATTGGGAAATCATTTTCAAATGAAATAGGAAAGAGAAAAGGGTTTGCTTTAGTTGTACAAATGAAACCGATTCACATAAAGATACACCATTAGACCAAGAATCTTGGCCTTAATCAAATGGTGCATCTTTACAAGCCAAGAAGTTACCCAAGGGATTCCCTAAGTCTCATCTCACACCAACTAAATGAAATGATGCCGTACGTATTCAAATATTCACATATAATAGGTGTGGCATGATCCGACTAAGTAGCATAGAGTTATTGTTTGTCTGTCTTTCATCCTTTCCAGACTCTAAGGATAGTTTAGTGCTTTTGTTAAGATGTTATGATCTGCTTGTTTAAAAACTGACTAAACTATTCAGCTAACTAGATGTAAGAACATCGTCAGATTAGAAGATGATAAACCAATTCTTGGACAAGATTTAAGGTAGAGAAAGAGTAAGAAACTTACAGGGTTGAGGGTGCTATGCTCCTTGAAGCTGTCCTCCAAAACTAAAGCTTGCTCTTTACTCAATCTAAGTTTCTTTCTTGGACCTTCTTCATCTTGATCATCACAAATCTTAGGACACTCTCTATCAATCTCAACATCTTCAACACTAACTTCTCTCTCCCTCTTCACACTACCATTAGAAAAACATGAAGCTGCACTCCCATGAGATGCATCTACATGAATATTATTACAAGTCTCACCGCCTTTAACCGCGATATCAAGCCGGTTAATCCCATGTAGATCATAGGGTAAACCTAAAGTAAGAGATGGGAATGAAAGGTGATGATCATCAAGGTCAAATCTTTGTGATGTTTTGTTCTTGTGGTGAGGGTTCAGATGAATATTCTTGACATCTGAAACTAAGGAAAGACTAAGTTTGGTGCTGCAAAGGTTGTCAAAAGCCATGTTGTGGAAGTTAATGATATCAGAATTTGGACTAAGGGGTTGGAGAATATTTATATAGAAGAATGGAAGGAATCGGATAAAAAAGACTGAGAAGGGAGTAGGAGAAACATGGTCTTATGGAGGGGGAGTAGAGAGACTATTATTAATAAAATGATTGATTCTACCCATCTCGTGATCTCGATTCTTTAACTAAAGTTACGTATTATAAAAAGCATACATTTTACACCTAGCTAAGAATATCAACTAGACATTTTAGTAATTGCACAATAATATATATATATATATATATGTATGTATGTATATATATATATGTATGTATGTATATATGTATGTATGTATATATATATTTGGTGGACAATCTATTTTGAACACAACTATGTATTGATATGACATTCTTGTTATTTGTCTATATCTCACTAAACAACATATTCGTAGATAGATAGATATATGATGGAAATATTTTTAAACACGGTGCACTAGGCTCTCGTGTTTGCACAGGGTCTAGGCCGGGAGAAGATGGATTGTTTCACGATTTGATGTACGCAGTCTTACCCTACACTTTTTCTATGCAAGAGTATGTTTTCGCTTCATGAAGTTGATGTACGCAGGGTCTGGCGAGAGGCTGGATCGCTTCACGATTTGATGTACGCAGTCTTATCCTATACTTTTTCTGTGCAAGAGTCTATTTTCGCTTCATGATTTGATGTACATAGGGTCTGGAGAGGGACTGGATCGCTTCACGATTTGATGTTCGCAGTCTTACCTTACACTTTTTTGTGCAAGAGTCTGTTTTAGACTCACGATTTGATGTACGCAGTCTTACCCTACACTTTTTTGGTGCAAGAGTCTGTTTCTACGGCTCGAACCCGTGACCTAAAAGTCACAAAGCAGCAACCTTGTCACTTGCTAGAACCCCGCCCTCATTTTTTAAACACAGCTATGTATTAATATGACATTCTTGTGACTTGTCTACATCAACAACATATATTTAATGGAGCTCAATAAAAATAGCAGGCACTAATAGTTTTGTTTTTTTTTGTTTTTTGTAAAATACAAATTTGTATTGATACCCATGAAATCAAAACATCCACAGGATGTAACCCATACAAAAGCACCAACACAACAAAGGAATCCTAAACAAATGAGCCAGCATACTGTCTCATTGACTAGGAATCAATTATGGGTATAATCTAAACATTACTTTAAGCACATGTATGCCTATTCTATGAATAACATCCTGTGGAACAAAAGTTTGTCCATCAAAAATAAGTCTATTTCTTGCCTGCCATAAATAGTAAACCGCAGCAGCAAGCGCAATTTTAGCCGCTTTTGTTCGAAAAGCTTTTCCCCTTAGATTCCGTCTTCCCCAAATCAAGATAAGTTCCAATTTGTTGAACCTGGAAGGCAACCCAATCCATTGCGAAATGTCACGCTATACAGAATGAGTCTTAAAACATCTAAAAAAGAGATGTTTTTCATTTTCATCAACCTCATTGCACAAAGGACATTTATGATCCTCAATAAAAGGAAGTTGGTCTCTTGTAGGCAACTTACCCAACGTAGCCAACCATAGTAAAAAGGAATGCTTTGGAGTGATTGCATTATCCCACACAAAACGGTCCCAAGATACCCCAGCTCCTTTGACCTTGAAGAAATCATAAGAAAGAGATGGTCTTAAAATGTCATTTTTCCGCCAGCTTTCAAGAATGCAAATAGCTCCATTAACCGAACCAGCATTCAGCACAATGTTGTCTCTAATCTCCAAGATCTTCTTAAGTAAAGGTGAGTCTCCTTTGTGCTTTTCTTTATGCCAAAGATCTTCCATTTTGTATCTTTTATGCAACCATTGAACCCATAAGGAATCCTTTTTGTGATGTATATCCCAAACATATTTAGCAAGAAGAGCGTTATTCCAAGGTTTAAGTTGAAGTAAACCTAAACCTCCCTCTTCTTTTGGTAAACAACAAACCTTCCAAGCAACCAAAGCCTTTTTATGGACGGAGCCATTACTACCCCATAGAAAGTGTAAACAGATTTGCTCAATGCGTTTCAACACCTTAGAGGGTAATGGCAAAGCACTTAGCCAAAAACAAGTGACTCCCTGTAGAACAGATTTAATAAGCTCAAGTCGCCCCGCATAAGAGAGAGATGTAGCCTTCCATGATTTAACTTTGTCCGCCAATTTGTTAATAAAAGCCGAATAATGAGAAGCTTGTAGTTTTGCACCAGCAATTGGTACACCGAGATATTTAAATGGTAAGGAACCCAAAGAAAGTGCATCAATATTTTCAACCTCAGCACCGTCCACTCCAAGACCCGCATGAAATAATTGAGATTTAGCAAGATTCTCTTTTAACCTAGAGCATTCGCCAAACTCATTCAAGACATTCATTAGTAATTGGACCGAAATGTTATCACCCCTAGAGAAAAGGATCAAATCATCCGCAAAACATAAATGAGTGATCTTTTGATCAAGACATTTCGGATGAAAGTTGAAGTCCAAAGAGCTGCTCATATTCCTCAATAATCTTGAAAGTTGAATTTTTTTTTTATTGTTTATCAACATAGATACCAATAGTCCAAAAAATATATGATACCAATAAAAACATTTACCGTCTTTGTTGGCTTTATCCCTACTCTTTATTGCTCATCTAAACATCAGTTGCTGCTTTTCAATTGATAATAGAATTTCAACTACCACATTAACGAAAAAGAGGCATTCAATGTCTTAGTCAAATAATCAATAGGTATAAAATTTTGAACACCAGTTGAAAAAGAATTTTTATAATATTTGATTGGCCAAGTATTTTTTATCTTAAACTTTTTTTGAAAGGTCTCAAATGATCAAATTGAACCATTAAAGGAATCATGAAGAATCGTGGTGATATACAATTTCCATATTATTCATCACAAAGTGGTGAAATTTGAGTTTACATCAGGTGAGATACATATCCACTCAAAATCTTAAGGTAATGTATGGTGGTAACCCATTCTCAGATAACCTATATATTTTTCTCAAATTGTGGACGATGTGAGACTATATTCTCAATACCCGCCCTCATGTGGTAAGATATACACAATCGTCTTAAAACCCGTCCTTAATCACAAACTACGAGCTAGACATGAATATCTGGACTTAAGTGGACGATGTGAGACTATATTCTTAATACCCGTCCTCATGCGGTAAGATATACACACGTGCCTTAGAACCCGCTCTCAATCGCAAACCACAAACTAGGCATGAACATCTGGACTTGACGAAGGGAGACAACAAATGACCAACCATAGGCTAGGTAAGGTGTGAGTCCACATCTTAAACCTGCTCTGATACCATGTTGAAACTTGGGCTTACATGAGGTGAGGCTCATATCCACTTTAAACTTTAAGGCAATGAGTGGTCGTACCTTCTCAGCATATAACCCATATATTTTTTTCAAAGTGATCAATATTGGACAAGAGAAAGAATCTAGACAGTAACATTATGTATATTCTCCATCTTGTGTATTTAGGTTGACTAACATAGTCCCCTCTATCTCTCTCTTACTCGTAAATACAAACACATGATAATCAACCATTCTTTAATAGGTATGGTATGGATGACATGAATGCTTGGTACGTGGAATCACGTAACAAAAGTGAGTGTACAGACAAATACTATAACAGCATGGCTCGCCACCTTTGCCTTTTTTCGAAATAATTTATGTATTCAACTTTCATGGCTATTACGCAAACAACCATACATATGATTTGCATTATATTTTATCAAGATTCTTTATAAAGATTTAGTCTATAAAGCGCAAACCTAGCTCACTCGACAAAAATTGAATAAGTAGATTTTTCTAATTCCGACACTTTCCGTTGTACATAATTACTCTTCAACCTGAATAAGTTGGTAGAAATTAGTAGCTTTATTAACAATTATTTTTTCTTTTAGTATTTGATATATGTAGATGACGTCGCATGGTAAATATATATATGTTATATAATGCACGCTTGAATAAGTTGAATTGACTATTATGCGAAGTACATAGAATAAATCACCATACACAAAATAAGTGAAATTAATTTTACATTTGCAAAGATTTGAATTCAACACTTCTTGGTTTTGAGACATCAGCTTTTAACTATTAGTTAGGTCTGATTGGCCCATTAAGAATTACATATTGCATGTTTTACTAAATTTCCTTCATTGAAATTTTTTGTTTTTACGGGAAAAGGATCTTTTCATTTCAAACAGCAAAAACGATTACATCGGCTCAAATTGAGCAAATTAACTATCAGAATTTACATCCGTGGCTACACTATCACTGAAGGCACCACTGGTAATCTCATATTGCGAGCTTTTTCAAATATCATATGGACAGTAGTGTGTATTGGTGGCCTCTCGAAACCTTCCTCGTGTAACTCTTTGTTCCTCAAGTTCCACACTGTATATACTCCCTCTATGAATATATATATCCATTTATGCGGCAAGTTCACTACACCAAATCTTCTTTAAAGTTCAAATCGATCCATTCTACAGTATTTTTTGTGTTATTGAAGAAGCTGTCCCATGCCCGCAACAAGCCGCTGCCATATTGCCTTTGCACCCTTAGAGTCCCTTAGCACGTGAGTAATGTCTTCACTATGCTGTCGGCATAACTCGCACACTGGCGTGTCATGAATATGCCTCCTATACATAAATTCGTTTGTTGGATGTCCGCCTTATCTTGCCTGCCATAGTAGAAAATTTTTACGAAGGGGCCCCTTTTAGTGTCCAAAGTGATGCCCATTACTTTCTCACGACTTTCTTCATCAGGTAGTTGACAGGCATAAGCTGAAGAAACACTGAATAAACCGTTGGTGGCTGCTTTCTAGTGGATTGCAAGGCGAGGTTCCACTATAGCAGCATTCTGGTGGAACTGTACGGTTACTTCAATGCCGCCGATCACCGCCTTGAGGGCCGACAACATACTCCTCCATGCATGAGAAGCATCCTTCCGCAGGGGGCGTGTGCTCCACAAGCTGTCATATTTCGCCTTTAGAACCCGTACCCATAATGCATCTTCGTCCATTAAAAATCTCCAAACTAGCTTAGCGAGCATCGCTTGATTCATTAGTTTTAGACGCTTTAAACTCATACCCCCAGCGCACTTGGTTTTACACGCATTCTTCCACGTGACAGTATGTATTCTTCGTTGGCCCCTGAACTCCCCCCAGAAAAAGCTCTGGTTAAGCTGCTCGAGTTGATTAATAACACCAATAGGTAGCGATGAAGTTTGCATGGCATAGTATGGTACCGCCAATGTAACTGACTGTATTAGCATGTGTCTCGATGCTTTTGACAGTAACCTTTCTTTCCATGAGGCCAACTTGTTTTTAACTTTCTCAACTAGATATCTATATGTTGCCTTACCAACTCTGCCATGTATTAATGGCATCCCCAAATAATGGTCTAGGTCATTTGTGAGTGGAATCCCAAACAATGAACTTAACTTCAACTTTAAGATAGGTTTCACATTCTTGGATACAAATAGCACGGATTTAGCAGTGTTTACCTTTTTCCCCGATGCTGCACAGAAATTCTCAAGACAAGATGCCATGACCTGAGCCTGGTATTCCGTAGCAACCCCAAATAAGAACAAATCATCCGCCAAACAGAAGGTGTGAAATTAGTGGCCCTGTGCGTGACGCTCGAATAGCTTTCCAACAGTCCATGGTTGCTGATTTGTGAATGGTCTGGGTCAAATACTCCATACATAAAACGAAAAGGTATGACGCCATAGGATTACCTTGACGCAATCTTCTCCTAGGATGAAATTCCTTCAATCATCTACCCTGCCATATGACTTCCATCGTGGCGGTGGTTGCCACAAACATTATAATGTTAGTCATATTCTCCTCAAAACCAACCGCATTTTACACTTTACGCTAGAAAGGCCAGGATATTCGATCATATGCCTTTTCGAGGTCTATCTTCACAGCTATCGCACCTTTGCGCCCCCTTTTTCGCTTCATAGAATGAACGAGCTCCTGTACTACAATAATGTTGTCGCTTGCTTGTCGTCCTGGTATAAATCTACATTGGTTCTGGCTGACCAGTTTATCAATAACCAGCTTCAGTTGATGTGCTATCACTTTTGCTATAAGCTTGACCATTACATTTGACAAGGCTATGGGTCGAAACTGAGATACAGACTCCAGCGTATCAACTTTCAGGATCAAGGTGATAAATGTTTTGTTCATGCTGTTAGGGAACCGCCTATTTCTGAACGCCTCCATAATAAATAGGATGATTGACTTACCAACGATGTCCCAGTTACTCTGAAAAATAGAGCTATGAAGCCATCTGGGCCCGGAGCATTGTGGGGGGCCCATTTGGAACAATGCATGGTATATTTTACCTTCTCCAATAGCTCTATTCAATTTGCGGATCTCTTCTCTGGAAAGGCATGGAAAATCAAGCACAACATCCTCACAACCCCCAACCTCATCATCTGAGTATAAGTCAACGTAAACTGTCTTACCAGATTTGCCACTTCGACTGGGTCCTCAATCCATGCACCTCTTGAGTTCTTTAACCGAATAACTATATTTCTCCTTCTGCGGATAACGTAGGTAGTGTGAAAGAAACGTGTATTCCATTCTCCCTGTGTGATCCACTTCAGCTTTGTTTGTTGCCACCAATATAGCTCTTCTTGTTGCAAGATTTGATGGAGGTAGGCATTTAATGTCTTATCCATGTTATGAAGAAAGGTTGACGGCCTCTACTGAAGGGCTCGTTGTAACCCAGATAGGCGTGCTAAGCACCGCTTCTTACGCCTAGTGATGCTGCCAAATACATGACCCTCACCAAGTAAGTTTACGTGCACAGTCAGCAAGCACAGCCTCAACGTTTGTCCCCTCATCTTTCAAAATGGATCTGATATAGTCTTTAAAATGATAATGTTCAAGCGAACAAGCTTGAAATATGAAGTTCGACTCCTGTCTAGAGTCTGACAGTTTCAGTTCCAATTGAAGTAACAGCGGGTGATGATCTGAAACTGTTTTATTCAGGTGCTGCAAAGTTGCTTTAGGGAATTTATTGCACCAGGCTGTATTGCTAAACACAAAATCAATCTGTTCCATTATGAGTGCTCTACCTGATCGGCTATTGATTCATGTATTTTTTGGCCCTGAAAACGGCATCTGCATAAGTTTGCAGTGGGTTAGAACTGTACTCAATCCATTATTATTGATGAACCGCCTCCCTCCAAGCTTGCCTTCTTGAGATAATACCTCGTTGAAGTCTCCTATCAGGCACCAAGGACAACAAAATATATTATATAACTGCATCAAGTGGCTCCACAATTCACCCCTTAGCTCGACGTCTAGGGAGGCATATACCAGGGTAAATATCCAATCCACTTCAGCGCCATTGACCAAAGCCAAGTTGATCATTTGGTTGTATAGCTCAAGACAACCACATCAAATTTACTTGAGGTCTAATACCACATAGGCCTCCAGCAAAACCATTCGCTCAACTGCCACGAACTTATCAAAAGCAAAAATTTCGCAGGATACACCGACCCTTTCGACTATGTACCCTTGGTTCCATCAAGAATAGTATGTCAACAACATACATGTGAACTAATTCCTTCAAACATCTATAGAATTTCGGGGATGAAACCCCTCTACAATTCCATGACAAAATCTTCATAATATGTTAGGAGGGACTTTAAGGAGTGAATGCACCATATCACCTGTCACATCTGTGATTTGCATTTGCTCATTCAAGACGCCTGGATTGCTCCTGTCCTCAACCCACATTTCCTCATTTGCATCGGGTGGGTGGCTTTTAATTTGATGGTCCAAGGTTGTCAGCTTTTTCCCGCCAGTTGCGAAGGCTGGGAGGGCACCACCCTTGTTGTTATATATTACTGGAGGTATGTTCGTACGCATATTTGTCAAATCATGGAAATGTGAACGGCTACCCGGATTGTTCACGAAGTCCTTGTCAAGCGCTATAGTGTCTCGACGTTCCTGCCTTAGCGATTGTTTTTCTTTAACTTGGTGTTTTATTTTGGGGGCCGATTTTAGAGTGACCTTTTTCCGAATCTTACCTCTGCTTGGTTTTCCATCCTCTTTGGTGCCTGTAGAGAATGTCACCCCGTTGTCCATGCCCTGTACTTTCTGGAAACGCTCCCATACCTCAGCAAGGTTAAACTTTCTGGTATTGTCTTGTTCTTCTTCCACCTCTAAAGTCTCAAATCTGGAACTTGAGGACACTCCGTATGTATTGAGAGCTGCCTCATCCCGCCTTGGTGTGTCAGTCCAGCCCATACGTCTAGCTTTGTCTGCTGCTTCGGCCCTTGATTTGCCTCCTGAATTTTGCACCTCTGCTGGCGCCATTGGGCACCATCGTATCATTCTTCTTTTGAATTCTTTGTCAGCGATTGGACGCCACCATCCAAGGGCCAAATATTGAGTCAGGGCACTCGATAGATTGTGCCACCTCCTGCACCGGCTCACTCAAATTAGGCACCGTAGTGTTTGTCCCACATTCACCTTTTCGGTGTCCACACTTGCCACAATCAAAGCAAATGAGATGCAAGCCTTCATATTCGATCTTAAACTCCCGGGTATTGAGCTCCACAACTGACACTAGGGGTTGAGTAAGATCCACCTCAACGCAAATCCGGGCGTACTTCCCCCGCGCATTTCGTAACGTAGTATCATCCACTTTGATAGGCTTGCCCAACTCAGCCCCCACCTTCATCAGTACATCTTCATAATAGAATTACATAGGCAATTGTGACAAACGAATCCATGCCAAAGTTGAGGTGATTTTGTTCTTGGCTGGCATGAAATATGGTCTCCACTTCATAATTGTTAAGTAATGCCCTTGAATAAGCCAAGGGCCATCGTCTAAGACATGTGTATAATCAGCCTTTGAATAAAATCGAACAATATAATATCCCTCTTCAAGATCAATTATCTCACACCTCTTTTCAAGATTCCAGAGAGATTTCAATTGTTGTTTTAGAAATCGAAAGGAAACGGATCGACCAAGTACCTTAATAATGATCGCCCTTTTCCATGGTTTCCACAGTTCTTTGCATGTTTCGATTGCGATGACCACCTTGGCTCTGCCCACTCTCTGCTCTTCTATATTTTGCTCTGGCTGCAACAACTCATCTTCATCAGACAACATATTCTCCTCTTCGTCATCGCTGGCGTAAATGACTTTATCCATCGAATCTCCTCTGAGAACATCAGTGAATCTTCTATTCCCCCAAGCATGTGTAGCAGATTGGCTCAATTCTGGCTGCGGAATAAATTCTCCATCAGCCTGTCTTTTGTACTTCTTGATGCTCCTTCTTAATTGGTCTGCTTCTTTCATAGATTTCTCGTCGCTATTAATGTCCATCAGTGTAGAGAGATGGTTGGGACTCTTCGTAAGTCCTCCATTGAAATTCGATTACGAGTGTCATGGGCCTTTATAGTTGAAATCTAGTGAAATATACTACGTTTGAATTTCAGATTAAAACATTTGGATGTGTAACTTGGTTGTATTAAAGAGAGGAAATCAAGATGTAGCATATGAGTTGACTTAAAGTACATATAATACATTATCTTTCAATAGCTATCTACTGTCAAGTTCTCCTGATATATTGGAATTCGAAATGAAATAATGATAAAAGCCATACTCTGATGAAAATTAGGATTTAGATCATATCTCTTCTATATATGTACGGTAACTTTTTTTAAAAAAATTAAAAGCGTTTCCGGTGCACTAGGCTTCCGTATTTCCACAGGGTCTGGAGAGAGGTCGGATCGGAGCGATCCGATATACGGAGCGCTGTGCAACAGGCTGTTTCTGCGGGTCGAATCATTGACCTTATGGTCATAAAGCAGTAACATTACCAGGTTATCCAAAACTCGCTTTATAATAACAACAACAACACAACAATAACAACAACAACCAGAAGTAGTAGTAGTTCTCCTGATTTACTATACTCAAGGCTACTTGTTAAGGTTAAAGACGCAAGGACCTAGAAGTATCGTGTTTAATTTTAGCACTATGTTTCTCATCAATTTTAGAGCGTATAAATTTTAGGGCATATGCTTTTACACATTATCTTTTAAATTTACCACATATAAGAGAAGAAAATATGATTTGAATTTTGATAGATATAAAAAAGGTAATTACATTCACTCAATTTGAATCGCGTAGGGTCTTGGACAACGAATTAGTATACATCTTAATTTATTATGTGATAAACTAGAATTAATCGTTGGTTAGTCAACAACAGTCAACAGTACAATCTTTGCAGTTCAGCACCCAAGCATTGCTGTTCAGCCTTGGCTGCACTTCGGCTGTGCCCCATGACATCCTTTTTATTATCGAAGAATAGGCCAAGGACTGCACCTCGGCACCTAACTTCAACCTCAACTTCAGCCTAAGTACTACACCTCAGATCACTTCGTCAAATTCAACATTGCACTTCGGCAAAGCTTGGTTTTGCACTTCGACGAAGGAGTCAAGCACAGCATTACATCATAGAACCATCAGGCAGAAGTGCAGTTCAAAGAAAGAGTACACATCTGGCTATTCAGCTTGTACACGCCAAAGTCACTTCAGCCGACCTACTAGTCACATCAGCCGGCCTACCGGTCATATCAGCAGACCTACTGCATCATAGGTCTTCTGCCCCAAACAAACGTCTCATCCGGCGTCAGAAGCCGAGGACAAGGGGAAAACTAATAAAAGCAAGCCAAGACAGACCAGAAAGGGGATCCGATCCATAAAAACATTTTCTTATCTCCTGGAGCTAATACATCAAATTTTCTCTGTAGTCAAGACCTGTGAGAATTTTCTAACTCCACACACTAAATTATATTCTCAACGAGAAATGGCCCAAACTGACTTGAACGTCGGAGGGTTTTACCCGGGGTCATCCCCCCGGGACCTCTGATTTTTGCTTCCTTGTGTAGGATTCTCAAGAAGCTATTCCAGCTATTTCCTTTTATCCAGCTGACAACGTTTATTCGAGGTCATCTTTGACCCTTGGTGAAGATCCGGCTTAATCATTATGTCTTCATTAGCAGTCTTTAACATAGCGAAACTTGTAATAAAACGATGTAGGTTAGAGTTTGGGCGTCAAGTCTGGGTAATTGTTGTGTGGATGGTCTGTATCATACATTTGCGTTTTAGCCAGTACCTTATTGGGACTTAGTGTGACGGACTTAAAATTTCCTTCAAAGTCGTGCGGCACTTAGCCTCGATTTGCCCACCCTAGCGATGCTCGACTCCGGCCCGTACGGATTTGGCTAAGTCAGCCTAACTTGAAAAACAAATATAAGACAAGTGTAGCGGAAGACTGAATGCTTAAAGCTTTGAAAGTGTGTTAGTTGAAACTTGCTTGATGGTTATAAAATGAGGATGAGGCCTTCTATTTATACTAGTCTCTACAAATCTGCGGTTAAGACCTGCTTGATCTAAAGGCTACAAATGATCATCTAGAGAATTCCTAATCTAGATATTTCTAATGGAGCCTTCTAGAAGCATTCTAGAGAATTCTATAGAACTCCTTCAAGTTTCTACAAAGAATATACAAGAAAGATCTACAAAATTCCACCTATGTGGGTTTGTTTAGCCTAATGTATTTTCTTGAACTTGGCTTGCTCAAAAGATCCAATTATGTACGGCCCGTTACACTTAGACTCATGTCTTCTCATTTAGAAAGCCGTTAAATGATCATACTTTGTCTCTTCTATGTAACTCCATGAGACTAGAGACCTGAAAACTGGTATGAAAAGGATTTGGCATTTTGCTCTCCAAACGAACGCATGACGGTAGACAAACTCACCTTCTTTCTTCTGTTCTTTTTTTTCTTGTACTCAGAGGACCTACTTATTGGAAGTACAAAAGAGGTACAACTTTAAAAACGAATAATTGTAAAGTTTTGATCACCGTGAAGACTTACATAAAAACTTATAAACACATGACAATCAAACAAAAACTTTGAAATTATATGGCTATATGATACTCCATTCGTCTTACAATAACAATCGCTTTAAGAAAAAAATTTTGTTCCAAATTGTTGTCAAGTTAGAACTTCACGATAATGTAACCAATTTTTTTTTAAAAAAAAAAAGCATGCTTATTTATGGTAAAGATTAATACAATTTTTACTTGTTCATAGCATGCTATTTGAAAGTTTATTTATCTCTGAGTACCTAATAAACACAACTTTTGAGAATAGAAGGTATATGGAATATTTGAGGGTGTGCCTTGGAGAAACTGGTAAGATTGTTGTTTTCTAATCTTGAAGTCACGGGTTCGAGCCGCCGAAACAGCCTCTTGCACAAAGTGTATGGTAAGACTGCGCATATCAAATCGTAAAATGATCCGGTCAATCTCCGAACCCTGTACATATGCATGAGCATAATATACCGAAAACACCCTATATGGAATACTTGCACTCTTTTGGGGCTAGTCAGCACTTTTCAGCTATACGTCACGTAATACTCAGCTACTAATCAATGATGACTAGACAAGTTAGAAATTTTTAGCAACAAAAAGAAAAGGCAACCGGTGAAAATTGATGAAAGGGACTAAATCAGATGAGGCAAATGAAGCAAAGGAAGAAAGAAAGAATACTAAAACAAGAGGAGATCACCCCCTGTTAGTTTATAAAATATTTTGATGATACAAAAGATGTTTTAAAAGGACTAAGATGAAATTTTATATCTTAAATTCGAAGCAAAATTGAAGTAAACATGTGCGAGACGTAAAATCTTTCATGAATCGGATGAAGTTTACATCAGCCCCTCAAGAGATCCATGTGAAGCTTGGTAAATATATGAGCACTCAGATCCACGTCATACTCTCAGTCAAGAGACGTGGATCGATCGACGTGTATCTGAGAGACATTGATCTCTCAGTTAAGCATACGTCGATCGATCGACGTATAACTGAGAGACGTCGATCTCTCAGCTTAAGGTATGTCGATCGATCGACGTACATCTGAGAGACGTCGGTCTCTCAGCCTAATGACGTCGATCGATCGACGTCATTCTGAGAGACGTCGATCTCTCAGCCAGGCTGACGTCGATCGATCGACGTCATTCTGAGAGACGTCGATCTCTCAGCTCTGGCACGTAGATCGGTCGACGTCTCCAGGATTCAAAAAATTTTTAAACGTTGGAACAAAATCCAAGGGAGATCTATGATATTTTCTCTCTCCAATCTTGCTCAAATTTCTTGTGGACTTTAACCCAACATACTACATGCTTCCTTGACTATTTTAACCATGTCTAAGATTCTCTAGGGTGGCTATTCAAGATCAAATCATTCCATAGGGTGGCTAAAGACTATTTGGGCACTATCTTGACATTTTTGAAGATGAAGACTTGGTGGTGAGCCTCAAAAACGTGGTCAACTTTATCTATAAATAGAAGAGGCTTGGATGGAGCAATTACACACTTTCAACATCATCTAGCTTCATTTTCCATTGTTGTATATTTCTCTCATACTTGTAAATTTGTTTAAAGCTTGATTAGCTTTTCTTTGATCTTCATTGTTGTATATTGAGAGAAAGAGAGTCAAGCACAAGAGGAACCATAAATATTTGATCTCTTGCTTGTGCTTAGACTTGTGAGAAAGTGTGAACCTTACCATATTTCTTCAACCCACTGTGAGAAGTTCTTAAGGGAACTTTTGTTGAAGTTGTGAGGAAGCAAAAAGTTGTTCTTGCTAAGAGCTGTAGTTGCTGTAGTTGCACAAGTGTGTTTTGTGCAATTGCTGTTGTTGTTGCTTACACTAAAGTGTTAGTGTAAGTATTGATGTGGTTGTTCTTATTGTTCATAATAAGAAGAGTAGTTGTTGAAAATCCACTTTGGAAACAAAGTGGTAGTGGAGTAGAATCATTTACGATTCGAACCACTCTATATCCGGTGTACTCATTCACTACTTCTCATCTCCTATTCTTGCTCTGATTTTGAATATCCTTTTTGAGTTGAGCAAACGAGAAAATTCCGCAAAAGAGACAAACACTCTATTCACCCCCCCCCCCCCTCTAGAGTGTATTTCAGACCTAACAATTGGTATCAGAGTCTAACCTTGATTGCTTGGCCTATCTTTGCAAGTAGCAAGGTTAAAGATCATGGCAATGACAATCTCAACCTCAACCTCTTCATCTCACACTTCATCTCCTAAGCCTACTGCACTATTTTCCGGATCAAACACTAAAGCACCTATGTTTGATGCCCAAGATTATTCTTTGTGGAAATTTCGAATGATCAATCATTTGAAAGGTTGTGGATTTGATATATAGAGAGCCGTTGTCAAAGGAATTGAAGTTCCTATGATTACCAACTCAAAAGGAGAATCAATATTCAAAGATGAGGATGACTACACCGATGAAGAAAAGATAAGATTTGCCACTAATGGCAAAGCATTTGATATTCTCTTAAGTGCTCTTACCACCACTGAGCTCATAAGACTTCAAGGTCTTGAAACAGCCCATGAGGCATGGAAAAGGCTTGAAATGATATATGAAGGAACTGAGCAAGTAAGAATGGCCAAACGACTTATGCTCATGAAGGAGTATGAGATGTTCGGAATGAAAAGCGGTGAGAAGATTGAGGAGACAATCGATCGATTCACACGAATAGTGAATCAACTCTCCATGGTGGACAAGAAAATCTCAAATAAAGACCTTGTCTCAAAACTCCTCAACTCTTTGCCAAGAGAATGGACACCCAAGGTCACCGCCATCACCGAATCAAAGAATCTCAAGACTCTTACCCTTGATGAGCTATCCGGTAATCTTCTTACTCATGAAATTCTTATTGATGAACAAAATAGGATGAACCCTATCAAGCCCACACAAACATCACACAAAGGATTGGTGGTAGAGTCTGATGAATCGGATGAGGAAGTTGCCCTTCTAGTAAGAAAATTTAGAAGAATGGCAATTAGAAACAAAGCTCAAGCAAGAAAATTTTTCAAAAGATCATCTAAAGAAAAAGAAGCAAGTGAAAATTGCTATAGATGTGGTCGACCAGGTTATTTCATTGCCGATTGCCACGTAAAAGAGCCACAAAAGCAAGAGAAGAAGGTCTTTCCTCAAAAGAAGAAAGCCCTCAATATGGAAGTAACCACGTGGGATGATCTCCTTTCGGAATCGGAAGGAGGAGAGAGTGAAGATCAAGGTGTTGGACTGGTTGCAATAGTTGACAATCCAAAGACTCAACATACTTGTCTCATGGCGATTGAAGATGATCTTGAGGTAAATTCTAATCCTTCAAATTTGCATGATGAAATAGGAGATTTACAAGATGACTTTGAAAAATTGAATTTAAAGTATAAGTATTTGAAGAAAGAGTTCAACAAATGCATCATAGAAAATAAGAGCTTGCATGACAAGAATATTTTGATGTTTCAAGAGCATGACATCATACTCACCATGCAAAAAACCGTAGCTCTTGAAAATATAGAAATTAGAAAAGAATGTGAGAAACTAAAGATAGACTTACAAAGACTAAAAAATGGCAAAAACAATTTAGACATACTACTTGGAAATCAAAGAATTGGAAATGATAAATCCGGTTTATGATTTAATTCATCATCTTCTTCTATTAAGCCTAAGTCCTTAAAGAAGAAGGCAAATAATAGAAAAACACAACAAAATCCATCACCCTCTAAACTAAAGCATGTACCCACTTGTTTTCATTGCAACAAACCAGGACATGTGAAGAAAGCATGTAGAGCTAGATTTGGAAGCACATATGTTTGGAATCCTAAGGGTCGACAAACTAACCTTAAAGGACCCAACCATCAAAGGGTACCAATGCATACATCTTTTGGTTTTGTAGGCTCTCAAGATAAATGGAGTAGCCAAAGAAGAAGGAACCAAATGGCTTATGGACAGCGGATGTTCAACGCACATGACCAGAGACAAACGTTGTTCACCAAGCTCAAGCTCCAAGATGGTGGAACGGTGCATTTTGGCAATGGGAAAGCCAAAATCCTTGGACATGGAGAAATTGGTAACTCTTCTTTTACTATTAATAATGTATTATATGTAGAAGGGCTTAAGTATAATTTGATAAGTGTTAGCCAACTATGTGATGCTAATTTTCAAATTGAATTTGTGAAAAGAAAATGTGTTGTGAAAAAGAACGATAAGATTGTTTTTGAGGCTATACGTAAAAATGATGTTTACAAATTTAACACATATGATTTGATATCACAAAATGTTTCTTACCTAGTTGCCAAAAATGATTTGACTCAACTATGGCATAGACGACTTGGACATATTAGTTTTAAAAACTTCAAAGAGATTTGCAAAAATGAAAAAGTCCAAGGTCTTCCAAAATTAAATTTCGAAAACCATGGCTTATGTGACACTTGTCAAAAGGCAAAGCTTGTTAAAACAAGCTTCAAACCCAAAAGTAAAATCTCCACCACCAAACCTCTACAATTGCTACATATGGATTTGTATGGGGACATTGGTACAGAAAGTCTAAGTGGAAAACATTACACCTTTGTGGTGGTAGATGACTTCTCTAGGTACACTTGGGTAATGTTCTTAGCTAAAAAGAATGATGCATGTCAAGAATTTATAAAGCTTTGTAAGAGATTAGAAAATCAAAAAGAAGACACAATTAAGGAAATTAGAAGTGATAGAGGTGGTGAGTTTGATGGAGAATTTCAAGAATTTTGTGTATCCAAAGGGTATGAACACAATTTTTCAGCTCCAAGAACTCCTCAATAAAATGGTGTTGTGGAAAGGAAAAATAGAACACTTCAAGAAATGAGTAGAGTCATGTTAAACGAATTTGAGCTACCCAAATATTTTTGGGCCGAAGCGGTAAATACCGCTTGTCATGTGATCAATAGAGTTCATTTGAGACCATTTCTCAAAAAGACTCCTTATGAGCTTTGGAAATGTAAAATATCAAATATTGGTTATTTCAAGGTATTTGGTTGTAAGTGTTTTATACTTAACACCAAAGATAACTTGGATAAACTCGACTTCAAAGCGGATGAAGGAATCTTTATAGGTTATGCTCAAAATAGCAAGGCATTTAGAGTATATAATAAAAGAAGCATAAAAGTTGAAGAATCAATTCATGTTAAGTTTAGTGAACTCATTGAGGATAAATCAAACATTAATGATGATGATGATAAAATAATTGAAGTAAGTCATATAGAAAAATTTGAGAATCCAAAAGGTAATATTGTTATTGACCTTAGGATTGATCCCCTTGAACCTAAGTTGGAAAATGAAGAAGTAGGAGGGGATACCTCAAATTTACCGGATTCATATAAATATAGGAAAGATCACCCTAAAGAGTTGATACTAGGTGAAACTAGCCAAGGCATAATGACTAGGAGAAAATTCAATGAAAATGCCTTCATTTCACAAGTTGAGCCTAAAAACATAAAGGAGTCAATAAATGATGAAGATTGGGTATTAGCTATGCAAGAAGAATTAAATCAATTTGAAAGAAGTGATGTTTGGGAATTAGTTGCTAAACCTAGTGATCATCCCGTAATTGGTACTAAATGGGTATTTAGAAATAAAATAGATGATAAAGGAAACATCACTAGAAACAAGGCTAGGTTAGTAGCCCAAGGCTATAGGCAAGAAGAAGGCATAGACTATAATGAGACCTTTGCCCTCGTAGCTAGGTTGGAAGCTATCAGGATATTATTAGCATATGCATGCTATAAGGATTTCAAACTATATCAAATGGATGTGAAATCTGCATTCTTGAATGGAATAATTCAAGAAGAGGTCTATGTGGCTCAACCTCCACGGTTTGAAAATCATGATTATCCAAATCATGTTTTCAAACTCAAAAAGGCCCTTTATGGACTTAAACAAGCTCCTAGGGCTTGGTATGATAGATTAAGTAACTTCCTACTTGAGAATGAGTTTTCAAGAGGAAAAGTCGACACTACTCTTTTTATTAAAGAACAAGGAAACCATCAATTTCTTGTTCAAATTTATGTGGATGATATCATATTTGGTGCTACTAATGATTCTCTTTGTGAGCATTTTGCAAAATTGATGGAAGGAGAATTTGAAATGAGCATGATGGGCGAACTCAACTACTTTCTTGGTCCTCAAATCAAGCAAACTCAAGATGGAGTATATATATCTCAAACAAAGTATACTAAGGATTTGCTCAAGAAGTACAAATTTGATGATGGAAGAAGTGTGAGCACTTCGATGAGCACAAGTACAAAGCTTGACAAAGAAGAAAAAGGAAAGCTGGTTGAGTAACAAAATATAGGGGTATGATTGGTAGTTTAC
>AP025041.1:38311008-38337138 GCA_036186865.1 Eustoma russellianum | reverse complement strand
CTGGCAGATATCTTTACCAAATCCCTTCCCACTGAGACATTCGAATCAATTAGAACAAGATTAGGGATGATAAACATCATTTAAAGGGATAAAAATTGAAAATCTCAAAAATAGGTATACGTCGAACGATCGTCGTATCAAAACAAGAGATCGACGTACGTCGATCTCAGACGTCGATCGATCGACGTCGTCGAAATCTGTAGCTATAAAATCTATCAAAAACGCGAATTCCTTCTCATTTGCAAACACTTTCACCAGCGAAACCCTACAAAGCAGGCGCCATTCCCTTCCAAAATCATTTTTCTCTTCATTTTCATCTTTAAATCAAGAACTAACTCATCTCTGCTCTTGATTCTTGAGTTTCTCTCTTGAATTCCTCAAATTTCAACCTAAAATTCTCAATCTCTCAAGCCCTAAAATTCTTAACCATGTCTTCAAGGAGCAAAAATACAACCAAGAGGCCAAGATCTTCTAGGGGTGGAGGAGAAGGTTCAAGCTCCTCTCAAGGACAATCTTTTCAACCTAGGATGAAACAATCTATGGACATGAGTCAAGGGCGTGTTCTTGCCAGGATTAGAAGTGGGCTAACGCTCTCCAACTTCCCTTGGATCAAAGCCAAAGATGCCAAGGAGGCTTTGACGGAACCCTTGCCCCCGGGGCAAATAAGGTATATAGCTAGACATTCTCAGATTTTATATGATAAATGGGACGATGATGAAAGAGCAACCATCCTACTCAAGTTGCTTAGAATAAATGATATTCTAAGCAATAATGAACTAAGCCCAATCATTGAGTGGTTAGATGTTCAAGAGTGGAGGAGTATATGGAATGAGAATGAGATGTCAAAAATGTCCACTAGGTATACTCGACTCTTTTATGCAAATTTGTGGATTGAATACATAAATAACCTTCCTTTAGCTTTACACTCTGTTATTGATGGACACCATATCAAATGGAAAGTCGAAAAAATTTGTGACCTGATTGGTGTACCCAACGAAGGGTATTTTGAGTTTGATGCGTGGAAATGGGATGCAGCTAAATGGAAAGTATCTGAAGATGAAGTAAAGACTTTCTTAGGCTTCCATCCTAGTAAAAACACAAATGATATGCCTTTAGTGTATCGTATCCTTCTGGCCATTGTTACAATTTGTATCAATGGTAAATCCGCAAAATTGCCTAGTAACCTTGACTTCTACATAGCATACCGAATAGCTAACCGTGAGAAGGTTAACTTTGGGGAACTTTTCATGACAAATGTTATAGAAGCCGCAACCAAACAAAACAAGGCCCTACCCTATAGTAACCTTATTTATAGGATGCTTGTAAAGTCGGGTATTCAGGTAGATGACACGGATATTGACAGTATTACGCACAAAGACTTCTATGATAAAGTCAACATCCAACAAATACTGAAGTCTAGAAAAGAAGCGATGAGGAGAGAACAAGAGGAGGAAGCAAGGGAAGAAGAAGAAGACTTTCTGGATGAGGCACCCATTCCTGAACCGGATACTCAACAAGCACCAAGTAGCTTGAGCTCCAATATCCCAGAACTTCAAGCTCAAGTTACTAGTCTTCAGCAGGAGGTTGGTGAGCTAAAGGGCAAAGTGACTATGCATGAATCAAGATTTGCCAAGCTCAAGGCAAAAATGAAAGCGTGCATTCCTGGAATCACGTTTTCTTCAGATGGAGACTAGGGTGTTTTGTTTTAGCTTGCTTCTAGTTCTAGCTTAGTATTTGTTGTTGGTTTTAAAACTTGAATGTGTCTTTGAATTTAATGAAGTATTGTTGCTTATTTTTTTGATGCTTTCAAAAAGGGGAAGAAAATGGTTATTGTTGCTTAAAGTGGCTTAGTGGCTTATTTGTTGATTAAGTGGCTTATTTGACTTATTTGTTGCTTATTGGCTTATTTGTTAAAATGGTTTATTGCATGATGAGATTGTTTGATAGCTGGCAAAATGAGGTAAGTATGGAATTGGAATATTTGTTAATTGTTGGTAAAATGAACAATGAGCATGAAAGAGTTATTGATGCATGTTTGAGAAAGTTGGGTTGTTGATACACGTTCGGTTGAGGGGGAGCAAATTTCAAAGAAAAGTATTTTGGTTGAAATTGCAAAATCTTGTTCACATTGACCACTACGGAAGTTATAAAGTGCACATACTTAGGGGGAGATTGATATTTTTCAAGTTTGAAATATTCAAACAGTTAAAAAAAAGGAAAAACATCTTTTAGAATCTCGGTTTTGAAATCATCAAAAAAGGGGAGATTGTTAGTTTATAAAATGTTTTGATGATACAAAAAGATGTTTTAAAAGGACTAAGATGAAATTTCATATCTTAAGTTCGAACAAAATTGAAGTAAACATGTGCGAGACGTAAAATCTCTCATGAATCGGATGAAGTTTACATCAGCCCCTCAAGAGATCCATGTGAAGCTTGGTAAATATTTGAGCACTCAGATCCACGTCATACTCTCAGCCAAGAGACGTGGATCGATCGACGTGTATCTGAGAGACATCGATCTCTAAGTTAAGCATACGTCGATCGATCGACGTATAACTGAGAGACGTCGATCTCTCAGCTTAAGGTATGTCGATCGATCGACGTACATCTGAGAGACGTCGGTCTCTCAGCCTAATGACGTCGATCGATCGACGTCATTCTGAGAGACGTCGATCTCTCAGCCAGGCTGACGTCGATCGATCGACGTCATTCTGAGAGACGTCGATCTCTCAGCTCTGGCACGTAGATCGATCGACGTCTCCAGGATTCAAAAAGTTTTCAAACGTTGGAACAAAATCCAAGGGAGATCTATGATATTTTCTCTCTCCAATCTTGCTCAAATATCTTGTGGACTTTAACCCAACATACTACATGCTTCCTTGACTATTTTAACCATGTCTAAGATTCTCTAGGGTGGCTATTCAAGATCAAATCATTCCATAGGGTGGCTAAAGACTATTTGGGCACTATCTTGACATTTTTGAAGATGAAGACTTGGTGGTGAGCCTCAAAAACGTGGTCAACTTTATCTATAAATAGAAGAGGCTTGGATGGAGCAATTACACACTTTCAACATCATCTAGCTTCATTTTCCATTGTTGTATATTTCTCTCATACTTGTAAATTTGTTTAAAGCTTGATTAGCTTTTCTTTGATCTTCATTGTTGTATATTGAGAGAAAGAGAGTCAAGCACAAGAGGAACCATAAATATTTGATCTCTTGCTTGTGCTTAGACTTGTGAGAAAGTGTGAACCTTACCATATTTCTTCAACCCACTGTGAGAAGTTCTTAAGGGAACTTTTGTTGAAGTTGTGAGGAAGCAAAAAGTTGTTCTTGCTAAGAGCTGTAGTTGCTGTAGTTGCACAAGTGTGTTTTGTGCAAGAAGTTGCTGTTGTTGTTGCTTACACTAAAGTGTTAGTGTAAGTATTGATGTGGTTGTTCTTATTGTTCATAATAAGAAGAGTAGTTGTTGAAAATCCACTTTGGAAACAAAGTGGTAGTGGAGTAGAATCATTTACGATTCGAACCACTCTATATCCGATGTACTCATTCACTACTTCTCATCTCCCATTCTTGCTCTGATTTTGAATATCCTTTTTGAGTTGAGCAAACGAGAAAATTCCGCAAAAGAGACAAACACTCTATTCACCCCCCTCTAGAGTGTATTTCGGACCTAACACCCCCCCTCCCCCGGCACATTTACTCAATCCTACGTATGATATATGGTGAGCGCATGATATGTGGTAGTTTAATCGAATATTTTTCTAATGGAGTTAAGGACACACTCTTATTTGACTTTGGAATATGATGTAATAAAGCAAAATGACTCAGCAAATTAGTTGTGCTTCTTACATTGTGAAGTGGCAGTTGATCGACACAGCTTGACGTAATTTTCATTATAGGTCATCGGAAAACAACCTCTATGTGTTTCTAACACATGGGTATGGTTGTGTCCATACGAACCTCCGTACCCCGCCATAGACAGAAGCCGCTAAAGCAATGCGATAATGGTGTTATTGTTGTAATTGAATCCTTTTAGGGGGCGTTTGGTTCACACTTGGATATCGGAATCAGAATCAGATGGGTATGACAGTATATGGGTTTGGGCGTAAAAGTTATATTTGTTTGGTATTGAAGTGAGAATGGGTATGATTGCCATTGATGGTGTTTGGAACTTATCAGAATTGAAATGGGTATCGAAAGTGGACGCGTCCGGAAAATTGGCCAGAGAAATTTGACCAGCCGGAATAGTGACCGGTCAGCGAGACGACAGTGGCTGACGGCGGCGGGCCGGCGGTTGCCGGCGGCATTGACTGGCAGAGACCTTTGACCGGCCTGTTTGACCATTGGAAGTGGGTGGGGACAGCCGGGTGGATTGAGAATGGTTAAGCTCATTTCTCCATTCCCCCAATATTGAAAGACAATGGAAGCTAGTACATTAAAAAACGATATTCATTACCAAATACTACGGTAACAATCCGAAATCTATACCTCTAATTTTAACAACCAAACAATGTATATGAGTTTGGAATCCCTCCAAACTTATGTCTTTAATGAAGAAACCTCAACCAAACGCCCCTTAGTTTTCTTGGACTACCTTCATGCGAAATAGATATTGAGTCGTTCGTATCTGGGTATAGCCTTGTGTCTTTGACTACAAGTATATTTTTCGATTTGTCTCATAAATGTATCAAGAGGCTTTTACACGGTCAAATGGATTTTATTTCAAAAGAGTGAATGCCTGGTAACTTTCCTGTCATCGAATGAGACAATAGCAGGAAAATGAATTTGTTATTTAAGAGTCCTCACATATGATAGAGAATTGTTGTATAATGTAGAATCTCAACCTAAAATCATCATTCATGAGAAATTAGGATAGAGTAAGTATATTAGATACACAAAAACATATACCACAAGCTGAAATGGCATAAAGACAAACATAAATACCTACATAAGGCACTTAAAAAAGGAAAAAGTATAAATTACTAAATAAAACAATTAAAGCGCATGATTCCAAGGTCTAATGAAATTATTATTACTATTATTGTTGTTGTTATTGTTCTTGTTATTAATTATGGGTGACCACGAAATCTTCTTTTTTTAATCGACTCCTAGTATGTTCCATACACGCGTCTCTGACGCAGTAGTATACAATTTTAAAACATTTTTTTTTCCTTTAATCTCTGTTATTAAGCAAGCAAGAGCGTGATTTCCTATTTAATACTTGTGAAACGGTTTACGGACTTGTTATTAATAATACATAAACAAAATAAAGCTTAAAGAAACAAACAAATGCCACCCAGAGCTTTAAATTGAAAGATAATTGTTTGAATTCGGAGACACTCGCAGTGTAAGTGTTATATTTCTTCTAGTCTGTAGGAAACAATTGTTTCACTTCTGCTAGTTTGTAAGGAACACTTTGCGTGAGTTCTCGTGTATAGCCTCATCAACTTAGAAGGCCGCTGTACACCTAATTTACATTATCCATAATGCTCTATAAGACCAGAATAGTGGAGAACTCAATACGAAGGATTTCGATTTTTGCTAGGAAGATAATTTTTTCAACCTCCCGCCACCTCCCCCGCCACCCACACCCCCAGATGACGAATGTTATGAACATGAAAAAAATACAAAAGAGGGACTTTAAAAAAGAAACGAAAGAGAAATGGAAAGGGAAGTACACCAATTAAATTGAAACTTATATTACTTTGACTGAAGAATAATAAAAATATTTAGAAGATAATTGATAAATATAACAAAATAAATTAATGGCCTAAAGTATAATATATCTCTCTCTGACAAACTAAGCAACATGCTATTTTAGTATTTATTCACAGTCAACTGCAATAATAGAAGGGGAAGTGCTTTATCGAGCATGATCCCAAAGCTCCAGCAAGGAATAATCCAAGATTTTATAATTCATAGTATTTTATAAGCTATCGATCATTATTTCATGTTTCCTTCTTCGGATACGTGCGTATGTATGAGTATCTTTTATTGAAATAATATAATATGTATATACTTGGAGAAAAAGTAAAATTCCTCGCTTCGAAGGTCTCTACCGCCCCAGCCCCAAGAAACATGTGTAGAGGATGCAAATCAGGAGCCTAACGGTCTTTTAGATTGAGTGAGATCTTACGAAGAGATCCACACAAGGTGTCCCCCCACAAATCAGGCCTTCGGCCTAGCAGCAGAGGAACACCTACACTGTGCGTGTCTCTAGAATCGAACTCTTAACCTCTTAAAATAAATATCAACTGGACTATGACTTGGGGCTTCTATTTCTTATACGGCTTAAAGAAGAGGAGGAAGACACAATCCTGTTACCAGACATCCCGTTGTCCTAAGTTTAATTAAAATACTACAGGTTTTACTATTAAAATTAAAATATATATAATGACATAAGAACTTATAAGATTTTTATAAAACCAACAAATATCAGGATGTATTATTACCGAACACTTACTGTATTTTCCGGATGAGGGAGCTTCAACTACCCCAATTATTAAAGCATTAATCATTGTTTCCTTAAAAAGAAAGAATTAGTCATCTAATGTCTATAATATAAAGTCATATGAATATAAAACAAGACGTTCCCGGTGTACTAGGCTTCCGCGTTTATACATGGTCTAGGAAGAGGTCGAATTGTTTTGCAATCTGATGTATGCATCCTTAACTTACACTTTGTGCAAAACGCTGTTTCTGCAAATCGAACCCGTAACCACGAAGTCACCAAAAATGTATGCATCTTTCCTCTACTCTTTATACAAGATACTGTTTCTGTGGATCAAACTCAACCTCAAGATCATAAAACAGCAACATTACTAATTGCGTCAAGACCCGTCTCGCATATGAATATGTAAATATGAAATGGCTGTTTTGTTTGGTATAGGCAGTGGGATAACGTTTTTCCAAGATTGAATACTGTAGCCAGATACCTTAAAATTATATCTTATAATCGGAGTCATGAGCTTTTCGTAATTTGTTTATTTTTGGTAGGCATGCAAACGTCATTTCATTTTAAAAAAAATACATTTGATAGTTATTTGTTTATATATTGTCTGACTATTACATGCTCTGAAGGGAAAATGTTTGAAATTATTGTGGCTCTATGAGAGTTACGAGGGCATATATACATGACAACCCTATGAACGATTGACCTTTTGACGTGTGTATCTCTTTGTATTATTTTTATTAAAATAAATGAACCTTCATTATCAATTAGATGTCATAAAAAAATAAGAGAATATTTCTTCTATAAAACAGTTATAACTATTTACTGGTACTGTGAATTGTTACTATGTTGGCTATTTGAATTGCGTAAACTTTTACAAGATTCAGCTGAGTTTTTCTTTTTTTTTTCTTTTTACTTTATCAAAATAGAGATTCACCATTATAAAAAAAAAAGTGTTCAAGTGCATTACATGCTTCTGCATTTCTGATGTACGCGGTCTTATCTTATACTTTGTGCAAGAGGTTGTTTTCGTAGCAAGAACATGTGACTTCAAAGTTACAAAACACCGACTTTATCAGTTTCTCCAAAGCCTGGTAAGATTTACCAATACAAAAGTGGGGAAATACTTGCAAGCGAATGACTTAATCTCAATAACACTGATCTTGGGAGTTGGAATCTCCTCATCCCCACTTTCCTCACCATTTTTGTGACCACGCGATACGTGGCAGCAAGAGGGGGTGGTAAGGCTAGATGAGAGTCACCTGCATCTAGTCTCGCCACCCCCTCTTGCTGCCACGTGTTGCGCGGTCACGCGTTACCGCACCCCTTTGCGGTGAGGGGATCCTATCCCTGATCTTGGACGTGTAAACCAAGCGCATTAGTAAATTAATATCTGATCATGATCATTTTGCAATCACAAATCAGAGAATGAAGTTATGGGCAGTTAGAAAATCTGTTAGAATAATTGTTTTTGGAATGGATTATAATGGAAGTGATTCTGCTATAAGCACTGTCTTGTTTATGGTCTTATAAGCAAAATAGATACTCAGAATACATTTTAATTAACATAGAACACCTGAATTGTTGTTTGTTAAGGTGAAGCTGAAATAATCACACATAAATAGTTTGTACTGTTTCTTCCATAAAAATATTTCAATTGAATTAAATCATGTAAATTTGTGTGACCTATCACTTATGGCTTTCAATATTTCTTGTTCTAAAGTGCAATTTGTTGGATTTAATTTAATAAATCTCTGAATATGACCGTTTAACTGAATCAATGAACAAAGTAACAAAATACGGAAATTATGCCTCGCTCCATTGTTGATGTTAATCTGCCCACCATGTAATGCTCCTGCTAATGATGAATCTGGCGTGATCCAAAGATTCACGACCTCCCATCAATTATTGATGCACCCCTTGAATGGATTCAACAATTCACTGCTCGATGGAGAGGCTAGCCAGTGTGGGCTTTATAGAAAAAAGTTGGCACACCCTCCCTATACTCTCAATGGCCGCCGGTTTGTATGTACTGTATGAGGAGGTGAATCCCTCCTCCTTTATATAGAAGGAGAAAGGAATAATCACGATAGGCTTAGGGTTCAGAGTTGTATTTGAAATCAAACTCTCTTCCTTTATGGATAGAGATTTCTTTATCGCAGATACCTGGGGATATGCTTGATATTATCATCAAGTTATCCGTATCCATTATTAAATATTATTTAATATTTAATTTATATATCAACAAGTATCTACTAGCCACACGTGATTTGTCGCCCCTCGGGGACCAGACGTTGTACACTTTATGTCCGCTGCATTTTGAACCCATCTAACACGGTCTCTGACCAATTTTCTACATATTCGAGGTTTCTATTTTAGACCACACTATACATCCACGAACATACCCGATGATCACTTAACACGTGGATGTTTTATGCAATAATTAATATTATTACGTGACATATGTGACATATAACATTATCACACATAACGTCCACCTTATAATTAATTCGTATGAACTTAACCAACGTGTTGCGTATTATACGTATCTCGAATTAATCCCAACACAATTTCTTTATCAATATTCTTTTAGACAATTGATTTTTCATACTCAAACTTAAAAAATGCAATTTCGGTGAAGTGGTTTTAACAGTTGATGAACACAGCAGGTTGACTAAAAAAACAGCTGTTGTACAAATTAATTACTACCGGCTTTTATTGTCATATACTGGTCACTTTGATAAAAAAATATATGGGTTAGGATAATGTACCACCACCTATTACCTTAAGGTTTTGAATGGATATATGTCTCACATCAGGTATGCCTAAGTTCAACTGGTATCAGAGTCAGTTTAAAATGTGGACTCACACTTTGTCTGGCACATGGTTGGCCATTTATTGTCTTCTCCCATCCAAGTCCAGATGTTCATGTCTGACTTGTGGTTTGTGATTGAGGACAAATTCTAAGACGCGTGTGTATGTAAAGCCACGTTGTTACGTTATGGTAGGTACATTGGCCAGTTTAAAATATGGACTTACACCTTGTCTGACCCATAGTTGGCCATTTATTGTCTCCTCTCACAAGTCCAGATGTTCATAACTAACTTGCGGTTTGCGATTGAAGGCGGGTTCTAAGGCGCGTGTATATCCCATGACACGTTGTCACGTGAGAATGGATGTTGAGAATATTGTCCCATATTAGCCAATTTGAGAAAAATATATTAGTTATATGAGGATCAGATACTACCACCTATTACCGTAAGATTTTGAATAGACATGAATTCATTTCATATAAGTCCAAGTTTCAACCGTGTTTAATTTAGCACGGCATTTCCACCTACTATCCAATTAAGTGTATTGATCGACTGCACTTTAATGAGAATATTATAATCTTGTCATGGAAACGCATTTTAACCTTTGGTTGGTTTTGAGAGAGAGGAAGTGTAAGATATTATGAGCATGCAATGTGGTTAGCAATCTTCGACGATTTTATTAATTATTTTACAAAATAAATGCCAGGCACTCTTGTACATTACCGCATCTTACGTTTTTAAAATATTAATTTTATATAAATGCATAACAAAGTCCCCCAATATAAGTTATACATTATTTTAATTTATCCAATATTGTTGTCAACAAAAACAAGGAAGAAACGAAAACTGGCCATCATTAACCAACATTGTTGGCGTGGTGGTTCAGCACCTCGTACTTTAAGCATGTGGTTGGGGGTTCGATCCCCACTCATGTAAATAGAGCAAACCATTTGGCCAGTCTCCTACCACTTTGTGTGCTGACCGCAAGGACGGAAGATTAGTCTTCTAGCTTTCGGCTGGGAGGATACCTCGGAGCAACCCATAAAAAAACTGGCCATCATTTGATCCTAACATAGAAAATGACCATATAGCTAATAATTCTATCTCAATGTTTCTTTCCTTGTTTAAATGTATAGACCAATCCAATTCAGCATAGAGATGAAAGTGAAACTAATGGGATAAATCAGTTCTCAATAGCGAGCTCTAAAATAAAAGTGAACGTATATCTAAACTTAATATTCTTCTGTTTCGAAAATATTGTTACAGTTGATATTTATATGTCAAAAATTAATTATAATATTTTTAAAATAAAAAAAGCAGTATCCAAAATATAAAATTTTGCAAATCTTACATGTAAAGAAACATTCTTCATGTCTGATTAATGATCCATTGATTCTTCACCATGATCATTTGAATCTTTACAGTAGCGACCATCACCATCGATTGAATTGCGCACAATTTAGTAATCATGATGACTGTTAGCTGTGACATCCCTCATTAAGGGGGATTTGTGAATAATTAGGAAAGATATGATTATACATGTAAATGGTAATGATTGATGTAACATTAATTGTGATTGATTGAATTTCCTTATACTAGTGTAAGGAACATGTGTATAAAGCATGGAAGGACAGGATGTAAAAATATAGAGAAGAATATCAAAAATTTCTTCCCTGCAATTTGTTTTGGTCGGTGACCTTCATATTCTATCATTTATACTGCACATGGTATCAGAGCAGGTTTCAAACCTTTGAACCTGTGGTGATCCAGTGTTGAGTTGGCTCAGAAGTGAGCCTCATCATTGCCAAACCTAAGTCAGGGATCGAATATAGTATTTGTCTTACCAAGAGTGGCTCAGAAACTGGGTTGCTTCTTCACTGCCTTACCATACTATCTCGTTCTGATCTGATCTAAGATCAGAAGTGTATCTCTGCCCACATCAATCCAATATCTGCAAAATGCAACCATATCACAAATTCTAGAATCCTCAGAAATAAGACCAGAAACATCAGAGAATAAACCAAACTTCTTTGGAAATTTGGACTTGTCCGAACAATTTGCGAAATTCCTGCAACAAAGTCTGAGCATGCCATCTGCTCCACCTGCTACAAATCTGACATTGCAAGTCAAATTAGACAGCACAAATTACAGCTTCTGGATTAGGCTTATGAAAATTGCGCTTGGGGGTAGGGGAAGGAGCTCCCATATTACCGGGCTTCCTCCACCTCCCCCACCCTCTGATCCGGCTAATCCAACATGGGAGCAACATGACCAACTCGTTTTCACGTGGTTGATTGACAACATAGATAACTGTTTGGCCAACAAAGTTTCCAGGTATTCCACAGCAAAAACGTTATGGGACGGACTAGCGGTTACCTACAGGTCAGGGAGTGACCCGCTGCAAATATTCGATTTACACAAGCAGTGCTACACAATCAAGCAAGAGAACAGACCACTGGAAACACTCTAGGATCAATTCTAGGGACTTTGGATGTCCATCGACACAATGGACTCAAATCCTTTGGAATCCCCAGCAGATATCGATGTATATGCCAAGAAGGTCCAAGAGCAAAGGCTCTATTACCTGCTTCTAGCAGTTGATGAAAGATATGGAGATACAAAGAAGGAGATACTCAAGAGGGAGCCAGACCATCTGTTGACACTGCCTACAATGAGCTTAGACGATCAGAGATTCAAACTGGAGTTCTCGCTGTAACCCCGTCAGATCCGAAGTCATCCCTTGGGGTAGGACAAGGGTTGGCTGCCAAAGGACCAACAGAGCACAATAAACACAAAGGGGCACCACCACCACGCTCTGGCCAACCATCACGGCGTGGTGGTGAAGAGAATCGCAGGAGTGCAGTCATTGCAAGTGCAAGGGACACACATACAAAAAATGTTTCAAGCTACATGGATATCTCGAATGGTGGGAAGAGTTCCGGAAAAAGAAAGGAGAAAAAGATGTTGTAGCAAACGCATCTGGAGGAAGCAAAGCAGATGAAACAGACGACGCAAAAAAGGGGGAAACGGCGGGAGGTAAAGGGGTTGGAGGCAACTCCAACCCTAATTTTCTTTTTAAACACCCTACTGCTTCTAAAATTACAGGTTCAGTCCCTGAGTATTATGGAACCGTCGGATCCGGCCCTAAACTTCTGGAGAACTATGAGCTCGCCCCTGAATCCTTCCATGTTACACCCGCAGTCCTCAGAAAATCTGCAATTACACCTGGACCCCTCCATTTTACATCCGAAGCCCAAAACCCCTCTGAAATTACAATCAAGCCCTCTAGTATCTCCCTACATACTCAAACAATCCTAAACTCCCATCTGACTAAAAATTCACCCAACCAAATCACCACGTGACAAAATCAACCCTTTGCCACTTAACACAAAACAATAAAAACTCCAAATCTCAATGGATCCTTGACTGTGGTGCTACGGACACCATGACCCATGACCCTTCGGATATTATCACACCTGCTTCCTCAAACAAAACCTATGTTGAAGTTGCCAATGGAGATTCCATCCCAGTAGCCGGAGGTGGCTCCATCTCCATAACACCTACCCTTACACTAGACAATTGCCTATATGTACCTACCTTATCTTCAAAATTGCTATCTGTTAGTCATGTTACCAAGGAATTAGACTGTATTGTTATGTTGTATCCTAATTTTTGCCTCTTGCAGGATATTCATACGGGGGATCATTTGGCATGATACTGAACGCCATGGTCTGTAATATGTTGATAGAGTTGCGTAACAGGAACAGTCTAATCTTGCCACCGAGACGACTACACGGCAAGTATGGTTATGGCATCGCCGGTTAGGGCATCCATCATTTTACTACTTAAAGCACTTGTTCCTACTTTATTCACTGCCAACCCAAAACATCTTCATTGTGACATATGCCTCCGGACAAAACAAACTCGGACATCGTATTTACCTAATAATACTCGTGTTATTCGTACGTTTTAGTCTATTCGGATGTGTGGGGCCCTTCTCCATATACTACTGCACTTGGATTTCAATACTATGTGATATTTTTTGACGATTTCTCTCGCATGACCTGGTTATATGTTATAAACATAAATCTGAAGTATACCAATAATTTATTCAGTTTTACAACATGATTCATACTCAGTTTGACACCAGAATTCAAATCCTCCGATTAGATAATGGGGGTGAATATATGGATAAGAGTCTAGGATAATTTCTTCAAAATCATGGTATTATTCACCAGACTACTTGTCCTCACACTCCTGAACAAAATGGGGTTGCAGAGAAATCGTACTATTCTAGAAATGACCAGGGCTATGATGTTGGACTCTAATGTTCCAATAAGTTTCTGGCTGGAGGCAGTGTCCACAGCCACCTACCTCATAAACCGTCTACCCTCCAAAACACTTAATTACCAAACACCCATACAAACATTATCAACTCAACACACCATACCCTCAATCTTTACTCTTCCTCCACGAGTGTTTGGATGCACCGTCTTCTTGCATACCCCCAAGCACGAAAGAACCAAACTTGACTCATGCGCTGAAAAATACATCTTTATCGGTTATGCCACTACCCAAAAGAGCTACCGGTGTTATAATCCTCGCACCCATCGAATCCACATTACCATGAATTGAACCTTCCTAGAAACTGAGTACTACTACCTCACTCGATCTCGGGTTCAGGAGGAGACCACCACCTCAGACGACAGAAATGATAGAACCCTAGATTGGCTGATGCCACCACATACAAGCCGATCAGTTGTTCCAACACAACAAATAGATGGCACCAACTGCGCTGACAATCTCGATGTTTGGCAGCCTAATGTTTTAGTACCCACTGATGGTTCGTCTCCGATGGGTGAAATTCCAGAGGTAAGTGATACAGCTAATGAACAGTCTATTTCTGTGGTTAGTGACTCAGTAACTAATATTATTCCAGCCACCCATATGTTTCCATAGATAATACTAATATTATTCTTAGCCACCCATATGTTTCCACAGATAATACCCTTGATGCTGAAACAGACCTCTCCAGTGACCATCCAATCACACCAGAATCAAGGGAGCAACCACATGGGCAAGTCTTACCACCCTGGGCTAAGCGAGGGGTGCCACTCGAATGGTACTCTCCAACCAAAGTGCGCAAATCAACCCGTTACCCAGTGCATACATCTGTGAGTGGAGTATCAAGTCAAGCTCAAGCCTTCTTCGTATCTCTGTGCTCAGAAAAGATGCCAGAGACAGTAGAAGAAGCACAAACCCAGCCAATGTGGAGAGAGGCCATGGAAACTGAGATGACCTCATTAAAAAAGAACAAGACTTGGGAGAAATGCATTCTGCCACTTGGAAAACGACATGTTGGGTGCCGATGGATTTTTATTGTCAAGTATAAAGCTGATGGAAGTGTGGAGCGATACAAGGCTCGTCTAGTAGCTAAAGGATATACCCAGACGTATGGTGTTGACTATTCAGAGACTTTCTCACCCGTTGCCAGGATAGATATAATCAGATTACTGTTTTTCATTGCAGTAACTCAGAATTGGCCCCTTCATCAGTTCGATATGAAGAATGCGTTTCTACATGGTAAGTTGGTAGAAGAAGTATATATGGATCCACCTCCAGGTTTCTCCAAAAGATTCAAAGCCAGAGAAGAATACAGACTGAAACAGTTGTATGGACTAAAACAGTCATCTCGAGCATGGTTCGGAAGATTCACTGAAATTATGAGACATTATGGATTTCGGCAGAGCAATGCGGACCATACATTGTTCATCAAACAGAGAAAAGGTATGATAACATGCTTAATTATATATGTTGATGACATGGTGATCACAGGTAATGATGAGGAGGAAATTGCCCGGCTACGGAAGTATTTGTTCACAAAGTTGGAAATGAAGGATATTGGAAGACTCAAATACTTCCTAGAAATTAAGGTCTTGAGGTCTAAGGATGGGATCTACATATCTCAAAGAAAGTATATTCTGGATCTTCTTACCGAAGTAGGAATGCTTGGCTGCAAGCCCTGTGATACTCCTATAGTGGTGAATCATAAGTTGAAATTTGTTGAAGGCGCTCCACTTGTCGATAAAGGACAATATCAGAGATTGGTGGGAAGATTGATCTATTTGTCACATACGCGCCCAGATATTGCCTACGCAGTGGGAGTAGTAAGCCAGTTCATGCATAATCCAGAAGAACAACATATGGAGGCATATATGCACATTCTGAGATATTTAAAGAATACACCAGGAAGAGGCATTGTGTTCTGAAATAATGGACATTTGAAAATTCAGACCTACACTGATGCTGACTGGGCTGGAAATTTGATGGATCGAAAGTCTACCTCTGGGTATTTCACACTCGTAGGGGGAAACTTGGTAACCTGGAGAAGTAAAAAAACAGAAGGTCGTAGCCCTATCAATTGCCGAAGCAGAATTTTGAAGAATCACAAAAAGATTAACTAAGGTACTGTAGATCCAAAAACTACTGAGACACATTGGTTTACCTGTAAATCTACCCACACCTATACTTTCCAGTATTAAATCATCTATCATCATATCCAAGAATCCAGTCCAACATGAACATACCAAAGACATTAAGATTGATAGGCACTTTATTAAAGAGAAGTTGGAAGGAGGGGTGATCGAGCTACCCTTTTGTCAGATCAGAAGATCAGCTGGCTGATGTCTTAACCAAGGTGGTAATGGAAAAAGTTCGAGTAAAAAATGTGCAAGTTGAACGTTGTAGATCCCACCGTTCAGCTTGAGGGGGAGTGTTAGCTGTAACATCCCTGATTAAGGGGGATTTGTGAATAATTAGAAAAGATTTGATTATACATGTAAATGGTAATGATTGATGTAACATTAATTGTGACTGATTGAATTTCCTTATACTAGTGTAGGAACATGTGTATAAATTGTGAAAGGACATGATGTAAAAATATAGAGAAGAATATCCAAAATTTCTCCCCTGCAATTTGTTTTGGTCTGTGACCTTCATATTCTACCGTTTATACTGCACAATGACAAGGTAAAAATCATTGTAAGTACGTGGCACGAAAAGGACTAGTGATTAATAGTAAGAGGTGTAAAAGAAAACCAACTCAAATTGTATATTATCCAATGGATTCAAGGTCAAGATGATCATCAATATTTTTCAAAAATCTAGGTGACGAATGCGACTTCATCATTTGGTGTTACAAGGAGAACCTACCCTTGTTATTTTATTATTTTCTTTCAACAAAATTATTGAAAAATGGTTAGAACAAATCCATATGAAGAGGAACGATCTTCTCATAGGCACAGAAATCGAGACACCAATTATCCGTTTGAGCAGGACTTTAAATGACAAGATGATGTTAATAATCAAAATCCTGGGGTTGTGAAACCCAAAGATCATATATATGCAATCCAATATGTTGTTGAAAACATGGACATGTTTCAAGCTGTGGTGTAGAAAGACACCAGAAAATCCGCATGCAAATTATGCTCCTCATCATCATCAAGGAGGATAAAGGTCTAAAAAATATTTTTCAAATTCAAAAGATAAATATATGGGATATGCTAATAGTGGTGATGGTAAAAAAAAACCTCAGAATAATTTGGTTCCTGCCAAAAAGAATCCTTTGGAAATTAGGCCACGTCAATCAAAACATGTTGATCGAGCTCTTTAGCTTTTGTATCGCCATGAGTGTTCAAGAGATGAGACATCTCTTTGATATAAACACAATACACAAACTGTGCAATAAAGTGCAGTTTATAAGGAGATTGATGAGTTAGTTGTTGTGGACAGCTTTAATGTGCCAAAAATAGACACTTATAATGGCACCTCGGATCCAACAAATCATTAGTTTCAGCTTGAAAGAACAATAAATTTAAAGAATGTGTCAGATCTGCTGAGATGTAAGACGTTTCCAGTTATTTAAGAGGAAATGCTCGAAGTTAGTTTCAAGTGTTATCACCTCATCTATATATTGATTAATCAATTAGCTTGGAGGCTTAAAACACGATTTTTGTCCTCAAAACCTTTTGTGAAAAATTTCTCTTATTTCATGTCCAGAAGACAAAGCTTTTGAGAGTTTGTTCTTCCATATATACAACGATTTAAAGATGAGTCCCTCAAGTTTGAAGATCGCAAAGATGGAGGTATGGCTGCTGCATATTTAAGTTTCTTAAGACCATGACATTTGTTCTTAGCTCCCTGAGGATAATCGTAAAACACAAGAGCATGTTTGGATAATGCTCACCAGTTTGCCCAAGGTGAAGAAGCATATAGATTGAAGAATGAGTATGAGTAGGCTTATCGTAAATGTGGCTGATATGACACAAAAAAAAGATGGCTGAAAAAAATCAAAAGGAGAAGGTACTTTGATCGATTAGGATAAAAGGACAAAGATGAGTTACTTTTTTTAGCTTCCAAAGAACGTATACTTGACATGATGGAGAAATAAGATTTTAGACAAGGTGTAACTCCCTTAACAAGGCCGAGGTATAAAGGGAATCCAAAATTGTGTTGCAGATATCATTGAGATATAGGCCATGATACAGAAAACTATAGACAATTGAGTAAGGTTATTGAGTGATTAATTGAAATAGGTTATCTCGCACAATTTTATGATCCTAAGTCAAGATTACACGGTCACGGCCGTTTAGATTTCATCGACCTTCATATAAAGAAAGATGCCGAGTAGATTAGCTTGATAGATATGAGGATCCTAATGCTACAGTTTAGCGTTGGGTGAAGGCAGTTATAAACACGATCTTATGTAGGCCTGGTTTGTAAAGAGAAAAGTCAGAATCAACGAGTACATACAGCTCGGATGAATCATCTTATAGAAAATAAAGCTAACAGATGATCAGACTTACGGGCAAGAATATTCAATCCCTCAAGGATATGGAGATGAACGAGTGGTCATTCATACCATCATTAATTTGACTCAAGGCAATGCCATAAAAGTTCAAAGAGTTTATGTTGACACACAAAATGATGCAAATATTATATATTATAATGTATTCCAAGCACTTAGGTTGCAAGAAAATTCATTACGCTCTGTGTCAACTCCATGTTTTGGATTTTCTGGAGCAATAGTTCCATCAGAAGGTCTGGTAACATTATCAGTCACTTTTGAAGAATATCCGATGTTATAACCTAATGGGTTGATTTTTTTATGGTAAAAGAGAGACCAGCCTATAATATTCTATTGGAAAGATCGATGTTGATCGAGGTGAAAGCCATTGTATCCCCTATCATGTCAATGTGAAGTTTTCAATCCGAGTTGGAGGTGCAACATGCAAGTGGATCTTCAAGTGGCACAGACTTGTTATGCAATTACTATAAAAGGAAAGTTGTCGGTACAAGAAGTCAACATAGATAATATAGTTCCTCCAATAGAGAGAAATTAGATTCTGATGACGTAATGCAAGATTTTATAATTGATTTGAGAGGCCAGAAAATGTGATGAAAATTGAGGCGTGCAAGCCAGTCGAGTTGCTACAATAGTTCCAAGATTTGGTGAGAGATTTTGCAATTGCATAGACAACCGATGATATTCCTAGAATCCCTAAAACTTTTGTAGAGTATAAACTCAATGTTGGACCAGAGGCAAAATTTGTTCAACAAAAGAAGAAGAATTTTGCTCCAGAGAGAAATAAAGTTATCACTGAAGAGGTCGACAAGTTATTAGCTTTCAAGTTCATCATTGAAGTTCTTTATCCTATCTGGTTGTCAAATCTCGTGGTGGTGTCTAAGACTGGGAACAGTTCAAGGATTTGTATTAATTACACTGATCTCGTCGCGCTTGTCCAAAGGATTGTTATGTTGCCCAAGATTGATCAATTAATTGATTCAAAAATTGGACGTGAAGTTTTTGAATTTCCCAATGCCTTCAAAGGATGCCATCAAATAACTATGACAAAGGAGGATCAAGATAAAACATCATTCATCATAGAGGTTGAAACTTATTATTATGTCACCATGCCATTTGGTTGGAAAAATGTCAAGAAAACTTATCAAATGATGGTAAACTCTGCTTTCAAATATCAGATCAATAGAACCATGTAGTTGTAATTGACGATATGTTTATCAAGAGCAGGATCCTTGATATGTATATTAACAATTTGAGGGAGATTTTGTCATCTTGAAGGATTTGAATATACGATTAAATCCTAAGAAATGTACATTCAGAGTCTGAAGTGGAAAGCTTTTGGGTTATATGATGTCAAAAGATAGAATCCAATCATATCCGAGTAAAGTTAAAGTTTTGAAAGTAATGCATCCACCTCAGATGCTCAAAGAGGTACAAAGATTATTGCAGCTTTAAATAGGGTTTATATCCAGGTCAGCATAAAGGTCTTTCTCATTCTTTCAAATTTTAAAAAAAAATCAATATTCAATTAGGATGGAAAATGTTAAATGGCTTCTCACTTCACCGATGCTAAATGAAGTACGGTTTGTATACATGGCTGTTTGTCATGAGACAGTAAATGAAATCTTACTGAGGGAAGAAGATGAGATCTAAAGACCATTTTATTTTGTAAGCATAACTTTGTATGTGTCCAAGATCATATACTCAAATGTATAAAAGTTAGTTTTGGCATTGGTAATTGTTGCAATGAAGCCCGTACCCTACTTTCAATCTCATCTGATCGTAGTACTCACGAATCAGCTACTAAAATAGATACTATCTCGACCAAAAATTTTAGGTCTTAATAAAATTGCAATGCAGAATATTAACGTCGTAGGTATAACAACATTCTATTTTGAGAAATCAGGGGCATGTTCTTGATAATAATTGATACACAAAAACTCACAAAAGAGACACTTTCTCATTGCTTTCATAAATATAGAAACTATCTTAAAACTAACTTGATCGTCAAATAATTTTTTCGGAAAAACAAAACTCTAACACTCATAACATTATTTATTTTGCAGATTCCAACAATATATCTAACGGATTCAAGGTCAAAATTATAACAAATGTTTCTCGACTTTGTCACATGGATAGAAAGACGCTGCAAATTTATGCACTATTCGACCCTTTGATTCTCTGATGTTGTAGGGTTTGTTTGGCTATTTTCGAACATGGTTCTCTTATTCCACAACTTTTTACACTAAATTACATATAGTGAAGTAAAAAAAAAAAATGGAAGCGAGAACTAGTCGAATTTTACATTTACATGTATTGTTGGACAACTCGCTTCAGCCAGATACAGACTATTGTGTAATTTAGATTCGTCCAACCGATTTTAGACTTAACGTTGGTCAACATTACTATAAACAAATACTAATGAAATTGAATCGGGCATTTCGTTTTCGCTAATTCAAAAAGAATTAATCATTGTTACCTTTAGCATTTACATCATCCTTTATATCATGTCACGATCTTCACTATTTTAAATGTAGGATTTTTGGGTCTTTACACTTTACTCCCTTAATGAATTAGCATCCTCGCTGGACCCTACTAAGGAACCGAGATGCCCCCTAACATCCCAGATTTGTCCCATTCTCTCTGTCAACGTTAGTCGACTCTGATATCATAATCGTAATGATACAGAGCCAATTGCATGTCTGGCGCTTGCCCAAGCATGAGAATCATTACAGTAAATCACTACTGAATCTCACTTTAATCAGACATCTTGTCCTTACTAACCAAGAAAAGACTAATCTTTGTTGACATTTAAGACTTGAACTTTTTTTATACATCATGCCACTAGGAACACACACACACATATATATATACACACACACACACACACACAAATACATATATATAGATATATATACATATACATATATACATATATATATATGTACATATATACACACACATGTATATATATGTATATATATATATATACACTTATATATGTATATATACATATACATACATATATATATATACATATACATATATGTATATATATGTGTATATACGTGTCTGTCTTTGTGTGTAATATCATTTTTACGTGACATTATTGTCTAACTATACATCATGTATTATAATAACAAAAGAATTCATTCAGATACGTGTTTTTAGATCATGATACAACTCAACATTACAACTTGTTACATAATGAACAGTGCAAGATCTAAGCCTCGAGAGACATAAATTAGTGGTAATACATACATTATCTTGACGCGTAAAAGTCCCTATGTTTTAGTGACGAGAGTTCGATCTTGTTAGCTAACTGAAAGCTTTCCTTATATAGGACGCCTCTTAGGAAAGTTTTTATCCATTAGGATGTCACTAGAACATAGTAAAGTTTTATCGTATTATGAGTTTTGATGTAAACCTCTGATCTGTGAAACCCTTGTCCGTTAAAACAAAACACGAAGATCTTATAATAAAAAAAAATTTACCATTGGCATTTCTTATGGTAGCCCTCTACTTTTAGTTTGGGATAAAATCTACGTAAAGAGAAGTGATGACTATATTTTCCCTAACAATCATAGACAAGTAGAACGTTAGATTTTGTAAATAGGTGAAAGGTAGTGTATATGGACAAAAAATGTCTTATCATAACAACGTATTACCTACTAATCTTCTTTGATTTCATGATGTTCAATAGCCTCACCTAGGCCCAGACTTTTTCAAAAAAGCATGGCCGACCTTATCCCACATAGATTGTCTTTTACCCTTTGTTTCATAGGATGGAGACATCCATAATTTTGCTCAAATGATTTTGACAGGGAATTATTCAAATTTGTCCATGTACACTCATCTTCTGATAGTGGAGTATAACAACGAAATTACTATATTGCCTTAGAGTTTCTCGTCTATGGCGGGACACAGGATGTCAGTTGTACGCAATCATACACATGTGTTGGAAAACACACCAATGTTGTTTCTCAATGACCCATAATGATGCGTCAAACTGTGTCGACCAACTTGTACTTCACCATCATTGAAGCATTGTATATTTTAAAATATTAGTTATTCATGAATAATTTAGACATCGACGGTTGGAATTAGAACATGTGTGATTGAGGGATTAGAAAATTATATTGTGAATAGGCAATTCTTCATTATGGGTCATTAGAAAACAACTTATGTATGTTTCTAATACATGTGTATGGTTACGTATTTCCAATTTTCCCATAACCTGCCATAAACGAAAGTCTATAATACAATTGGGTAATGTCGTTGTTCTTGTATAATCCCTTGACAATATCATCCCTAAACTTTAGTTACTCTGGACTTTGGAGTTTCAACATCACACTATTGTATATCATATACAACTTACAACCCTAAACTAATTCAAAAATACAAAACAATGAAAAACAGAGTTAATCACTTTCCTTATTTAAATTATTTTCATTTCTTGCACAAAACATCAAATAATTCCAAAAACTTTTATCTAATTTTTTTTAATTCATTGCACTAGATATCCATTTTGTATAATTAGCGACAATTTTACAGACAACCTAGTGACGATCTAACAAACAATGTGGACATTCAGTATAACAAATTAAACAGATTTGGATAAAAATATAGTTTTCAAAGTTTTCGATGTTTTATTGAACAGCTGAAAAACACATGTATAAAAAACACAATTGACTCTGAAAAAAATAACTCATCCATAATTGAATTCTTAGGAGCCCAAGTATATGTTTGACATATCGCGAAAATTATTGTGTTATATGAATAGCTTCTAAGTGTTCTAATGGTTACTCCTTACATAAGAGATGAACAAAAAATAAACATATCACCTTATTATAAAGAGAATCATCCGCTGACGTGACATTTAGATAATTTTTCTGTATCGCATTGATTGAAAAATATCGAATAAAGTAATTATGTGCTACTTATAAAACATAATAAAACTAGTATTTACATGTTCCCATGGCATAACTCAGTTGGCACTCGGGTTAGGATTTGCTCTAAAAGGTCAAGAGTTTGAATCCAAAGATACACCGTGTTCCACTGCTGCTAGGCCGAAAGCCTGGTTTGCGGGAGGACATCTTGTATGGGTCATTGCATAAGTCTTCACCCAACCTAGGAGGCCGATGAGCTTCTGATTTGCATCCTCCACAATGCTCATTGGTGCGGCTGGTTTACGGGAAAACACTTTGTATGGGTCAATGCATAAGTCTTCACCCAACCTAAAAGGCCGGTGAGCTCATGATTTGCATCCTTTACAATACTTCTTGGGACGGTGGGGTCTTCAAAGCCAGGAAATGATATTTTGCTTCAAGTATTCACATACTTGACCTCCCAAATAACTCGGTACAACTCATTTTCCTGCATTCCATGTATCATCTTTAATTGATTCTGTTATCATTCTTGGCACAATCCTGGTGACGTGGCCCACTGAGAGTACTGATATGGAGAACCGTATGGTTCAATGAGCTGATGAAGCAATGCACCATGTAACAGTGGCATGTTTTGTTGGCTATTGAGAGAGCAAACTGTACATAAATAGGTATCAAGTGTGTGATGCAGTGTCCAAAAGACAGGGCACAAGGGTCCCTATCTCCATATGTAACCTATACTTTGCCCATGACTTTGTGGCTGGGAGACTGGTATGTACCAACCTACTTGTATGGCCAATAGTGGTGCAGCTTTGACTCTCTTTTTGACTAGTAAACAGGTGTGCTAACAAATCAAACTGAACCGAATATTAGGTTTTGAATTTAGATTCGTTTAGCTAAACGAACTGTTCGGTTTAAAATTGGTTCGAGTTCGGCTCGATAACACTTTAACTCTTTAAACGAGCCGAATAGTTTGTGAAAAGTTCGGCTCGTTTTAGTAAACGGACCCAAACAGCTGTTCGAATTTGGCTCGTTTACCGACCAAACGAATACAAATTGAACTCGAATAGTTCGCAAACTGTTCGGTTCGTTGAACAGTCCTACTAGTAAGTAGAGACCAGTTTTCTATTTTTTTTTTAATTTAAAATTTTGAATGTCTGTAAAGATTTATGGAAGATGTGTCTTCAGTGGAAAGCAACTATGGCATACGTACATTAGCCAACCATAAATAGTCTCAATTTAAATCTGCTCTAACATCAGTCGAAACTAACGATAGGTTAATCCCCCACACTGTCGACTGACCATGTATTGGTAGTTTTTTTTTTGGCTTCCACTCAACACTTCTATAGTAGGTCTTTCTATGGTAACTTGTAATTAGGGACGATAAACAGGTTGTGTTTCGTATTTTTTAGGTTTCGGATATAAAATAATCAAACTCATACCTGACTCGTTTTTTTCGTGTGTACGAAAATAACAAAATTGTACATGTCAGGTTTCTATTTTTTCAATTTAAAAATTTGAATGTCTGTAAAGATTTATAGAAGAAGTGTCTTCATTGGAAAGCAACCATGGGATACGTACATTAGCCAACCGTAAATAGTCTTAATTTATATCCGCTCCAACATCAGTCGAAACTAACGATAGGTTAAACCCTCACACTGTCGAGCGACCAAGTGTTTTTTTTTTCTTGCTTCCACTCAATACTTTTATATGGGTCTTTCTATTGTAACTTGTAATTAGAGATGTCATAGAGATTGTGTTTTGTGTTTTATTTTCGTGTTTTTTAAGTTTTGGATATCAAAGTATCAAACACATACTTGACTCGCTTTCTTCATACGTACGGAAATAGATACTCAAACTTGTACATGTCATGTTTCATGCCGTGTATCAGGTTTACTAATAAACTTGACAAAGATAAAATTTCAGGTCGTGTTCGGATTATTGTGTATTTTTCAGGTTTTGTGTATTTTTTATGTTTCATGTATTTGCCAGGGGTAGAGGCGGCGGACAGGTAAAGGGTAAGGGCGGCGAGGTGGCTGTTATAGACGAGAGAGGAGACAGAGAGAGACGGAGGCTGGAGGGGCAGGAGACAAAGGCCGAGAGTTCACAATTCAGGGACAAGAGAGAATAATAGGTTATGGGTAGCCAAAGGCAGGAGCAGCGAGGGGGTAAAGGGCAAGGGATTAGGTTTTAGGATTTTCTATTTTATAATTTTAACTTTAATAATTAATATTTTTAATTGAAATATATTTGAAAAATCGGATATGGCGCGTTTAAATGGGTATCTCAGGTGTATCTGGACATAATCTACTCTTAGCATGTAAATTTCAGATCTTACCCAATTTGTACACGAAAACTCCTAACGCTAAACTCATACCCGAGTAGCGTGTAAGTTTTGGATCGTATGTTCATGTTGTATTTGAGATTGCGAGACTTGTAATATGTGTGGCATAAAAACAAAAAGAAAAAAAGGCGCTCACTCTTATGATCGCTTTCTATGTCATATGTTGATATATCATATATAGAGAGGCTGCAGATTGTTTTATCAACTTACAGGGGAAAAAAAGACAAAAACGTGGTTCCCGACAAAAAAAAAAAATTGAGACCAAGATTTTTTGACTTTTATGATTAAGTATCCAAAACCTTATAAATCAAGTATCCATGTAGCATTCTTAACATAATTTTAATTTGTTTAGTCAAACGTTTTACGTTACTTTGACACTCTTTTGTTGATCTTTATTCTATGTTTAATCAGGACAAAATACAAGGACGTCAAGTAATAAAACTCCACGTTTACGTTTACTAACTTTTAGTAGGGAGGTTCCCAGTTTGATGTTGAACGAGCTAAACTGCAAACAATCTTTTCTTTTTAATTAAAAAAATTGTCTGATACACCCACGTCTTTCCTAAATGCACCCCAGCAGAATAAAGTTGTGGCGGATCTTCTTGGTACGCTATTTGCCAATCTTTCTTTTCGTGCGCGTGCCACGAAAGGGGCGGACATACCAGAAAGCAAGGCTAGATCTTGATGTAGATAGGAGTTATCAAGCTGAGGGGAGAAGGAAGAATTCTGTTGGTGTGAAGTGAGCTCTAAGCCTATCAGCTCTTGGC
>AP025041.1:38241128-38310998 GCA_036186865.1 Eustoma russellianum | reverse complement strand
AAGTGAATTAGAGAGGCGGATCTTCTTGGTACGCTATTTGCCGATCTTTCTTTTCGTGCGGGTGCCACGGAATGGGCGAACATCACCAGAGAGCAGGGCCAGATCTTGATGTAGATAGGAGTTATCAAGCTGAGGGGAGAAGGAAGAATTGTGTTGGTGTGAAGTGAGCTCTAAGCCTATCAGCTCTTGAAGAGAATGTAAGCAATTATGCCTTCAGGATCTAGAAACCTATGTTTTCACATACACAAAAATTTCACAACTACAAGAGAACGTTTAGCGGAAGCGTACCTTTCTCCATTGTTCGATACGCGGTAGTATCTTTGATGAGAGGAACCTTCAACTTTGATGCAGACGAACACGAACTTGAACGGAGGTTTCTCTCCACTAACCCTTACTATAATGTTTACTTTGATGGATAAGTAAAGACAATGCCAGGGTGAAGAGAGGACTTTCATCCATATTTATAGGTAACCAAAAGGCATTTCCATCATAACCTTTGGCATATCACCCCTTTGATAAATGGACATGTCCCTTTAAAGAAGAATTACGTCTTTTAACTTAAAAGACATAACCCTACTAGATAACTCTTCGTAAATAACCAATTAGGATTTAATTATAAATCATATAACTAAAATTCACAAGGGACACAATCTTACAATCTCCCACTTGTTCCTTGTGACATTTTATATGATCTATAAAACCATAATGCGCACTTTAGTGTTAAATCCTTTAACCATAATATTGGTCTCTTATAATGTTGTGAGTAAGTAAAGTCTAATGTGAGTCATGGCGGTTGTAAATCATCCATTCTGATAAACTCCCTTCCATGTACTACATCAATAAACTTGTCCTTACACAACCTTTAGTGAAGAGTAAAATACAAATTTAATAAACATTCATTCCTGTAACATAATTCTGACACGCTTATGTATACACAATAAACAGAAACAGGAAATATCATAAACAAAAAACTTTTATTGAGCTCAGAGTGTCAATACATTAATACATATCATTCATGACGTCTAACAATACCCATACGTTCAACATGCTCATGAAATATCTTTGATGGCAATCCCTTCGTTAATGGATCTGCTACCATAAGACCGGTGCTAATATGCTCAATTGACACTCTTTGTTTCTGAACTTCTTCTTTAACGGCAAAGTACTTTATCTCCATATGCTTAGCACCTTTAGAGTACTTGTCGTTTTTAGAAAAGAAGACTGTTGCGGCATTGTCACAATAAAGTTTCAGCGGCCTAGCTATACTGTCGACAATCATAAGCCCTGAAATAAAATTCCGCAGCCATAAACCTTGAATAGTGGCTTCAAAACATGCCACAAACTCAGCCTCCATGGTAGAAGCAGCAATGACAGACTGCTTCACACTTTTCCACGAGATTGCCCCTCCGGCTAATAGGAACAAATAGTCAAATGTTGATTTTCTTGAATCAACACATCCCGCATAATCTGAATCTGAATATCCAACCACCTCTAATTGATCCATTTTTCTATAAGTGAGCATGTAGTCCTTAGTTCCTTGAAAGTATCTGAGAACTTTCTTTGCAGCCTTCCAATGATCCACCCCAGGATTGCTTTGATATCTGCCTAACATTCCGGCAGCAAAGCTAATATCTGGTCTGGTACAAGTCTGAGCATACATGAAGCTCCCAACGATTGATGCATAAGGAATACTTTTCATCTGTTCTCTTTCCAATTCATTTTGCGGACATTGTTTTAAGCTAAAATTGTCCCCTTTCTGAATTAGAACCGTTCCAGCTGAACATTTTTCCATATTAAATCTTTCAAGAACTTTATTGATATAGGCCTTTTGAGATAACCCTAATACTCTTTGTGATCTATCACGAAAAATTTCAATTCCGATCACATAAGTCGCTTCACCCATATCTTTCATTTCAAAGTTCTTGAAGAGAAATTGCTTAGTATCGTATAATAGACCAAGATCATTAGTGGCAAGCAAAATATCATCAACATATAAGATTGGAAAAATAAACTTGCTCCCACTGACCTTCATATATATACACCGATCAACGGTGTTCTCTTTAAAACCAAACGAGATCACAGTGTCATTAAATTTGAGATACCACTGTCAGGAAGCTTGTTTAAGTCCATATATTGACTTCTTTAATTTACACACCATATGTTCCTTTCCTTCAATGGAAAAACCTTCCGGTTGATCCATATAAACTTCTTCATCTAAATTTCCATTAAGAAAGGCAGTTTTTACATCCATTTGATGTAACTCTAAATCATAATGAGCTACCAAGGCCATTATAATTCTAAGTGAATCTTTCTTAGACACCGGTGAAAATGTCTCTTTATAATCAATGCCTTCCTTCTGAGTAAAACCTTTGGCAACCAGTCTAGCTTTATATCTCTCGATATTACCATTCGAGTCTCGTTTTGTTTTGAAGACCCATTTGCAACCAACTTTCTTGCAACCTTTAGGTAATTCAACAAGATCTCAGACTTGATTTTGATCCATAGATTTTAACTCACCTTTCATGGCATCGATCCATTCACTAGAATGATCACATTCAATGGCCTGCTTAAATGAAACTGGATCATCATTAATGACCATGTCAATTTCTGATTCCTGTAGATAAGCCACATATTCATCGGGAATTTCAGATTTTCTTTCCCTTTGAGATCTCCTTAATTGTGGTTCTTCTATTATAGAATCATTATTGACATTATCATTCTGAACTACTTGATCATCAACATGTTGTTCTTGACTATAATCTTTATCTATAATAGTTTTAGGAACAACTTCTTTAAGGTTGATGTTACGTAGTTCAACACTCCCACTGGTTTCATCATTTTCGATGAATCTAGCATTTCCAGTCTCAATAATTCTCGTACTATGGTTAGGACAGTAAAACCTGTATCCTTTGGACTTCTCCGGATATCCAATGAAAAACCCACTGATCGTTCGGAAGTCCAATTTCGTTTCATATGGATCATTAATCCTTATTTCTGCTGGGCAACCCCATACATGTAGATGCTTTAAACTAGGTTTCCTTCCAGTCCACAACTCATAAGGAGTTTTAGAAACTGCTATACTAGGAACCCTGTTCAATAAATACATGGCAGTTTTTAAGGCATACATCCATAAGGATAAAGGCAAATTCGAATGACTTAATATACTCATAACCATTTCCAAGAGGGTACGATTACGCCTTTCTGCCACACAATTTTGTTCTGGTGTCCGTGGCATTGTATACTGAGCACAAATACCACGCTTTTCAAGGAACTTAGCAAATGGACCAGGATTTTGTCCCGATTCATTATACTTTCCATAGTATTCACCACCTCTATCAGATCTGATGATTTTCACCTTTCTATCTAATTGTCTCTCAACCTCATTGATGTAGATTTCAAGAGCATCTACAGATTGAGACTTTTCATGCAATAGATAGACATAGCCATAACGTGAGAAATCATCAATAAAGGTGATAAAATACTTTTCTTTTCCAAAGGAAGGAACATCAAACAGTCCACACATATCGGTGTGTATTATTTCAAGAAGCTGTGTGCTTCTTGTGGCGCCTTTCTTTGAAGTGTGCCTTGTTTGTTTTCCTTTAATACAATCAATGCATACTCCAAGATCAGTAAAATCCAATGCATGAAGAATATCTTCTTTAACTAATCTTTACATCCTTTCCTTGGATATATGACCTAAACGTTTATGCCACAAGCAAGCAGAAATCTCTTCTATCATACTACGTTTCATTCCAACTTTATGATGCACTGTCGTTAAGGTCTTAACAGAAGAAACTTTAAGATTAATTTTGTAGAGACCATTACATAGGATTCCAGAACCAATAACGCTGCTGTTCTTTAACAAACTAAAACAACCAAAACCAAATTCAACCTTAAATCCCATTTTATCTACTTTCGGTAATGAAACTAGATTACGGGAAAAACTTGGTACATATAGAGTTTGATATAAATACAGACAATGTCTAGTCTCTAATATCAGACGATAAGTGTCAATTCCTTCCACTGGAGCTTTGTCTCTATTTCCCATGTATACAAACTCATTTCTTACGGTTTGGATTGAAAGGAATCCCTGCATCGAGTTGGAAATATGAGCAGTAGAACCAGAGTCAATCCACCATGTATTAATAGGAACTTCAGTAAAGTATGACTCAGAAAATACAAAGGCAATCGGATTACCTTTCTTTTCAAACCACGCTTTACGTTTCAGGCAGTCATTCTTGTAATGTCCAGGTTTATGACAGAAATGACAAACGCCTTCCTTACGTCCCTTTTTGTGGATTTGAGAAGAAGACTCATTCAGATTGTGCAAATCTCTTTTATTCTTCTTCTTTCTTTTTTTGCTCTTTCCAGCTTCCTGATACTTCGCGAGATGAACAAAATGAGTTCTTTGATTCTTTAATCTTGTCTCTTCTTGAATGAGCATATTGGTCAATTCATTAACACTCCACTTGTCCTTAATGGTGTTGTAATTCATTTGAAATGGACCATACTCTTCAGAAGGCAAGGAATTCAGGATAAATTGCACCAAAAAGTACTCATCCACGTTCATCCCCAAACTCTTTAATTTTGCTGCCAAATTTCTCATTTCAATAATGTGCTCTTGCATAGTACGTGAGCCATCATACTTCATAGTAGTCAGACTACTCATTAATATACCAGCAAGCGACTTCTCAGCACTTTGAGAACATTCTTCCACATTGGTCATAAATTCCTTAGCACTTTCAGTTTTAGGAAGGGTAGACTTAATATTGCTTGCAACCGCCATTCGCATAAACATTAAACTCAACCGGTTTGATCTTTTCCAGGCTCTATAATGGTACTTATCATCATCACTGCTCTCATCAGTGATGTCACCTGGTTTCTCCTCTTTGAGTGACATATCCAGGTCCAACGCACCTAGGTGGAACCGGATTTGTTCACTCCATTCCGAGAAATTCAAACCGTTGAATAATGGAATGGACGCAGCATGTGAAAGCAATGAAGTAGAAGCAGGTACTGCAAGTAATGGATCACAGAAATTCAGATTCTACACTAATGGAAAATCACATAAAATACACATCAAAACTCTCCTTTGGGAAATAATAAGATATGTAAATATAATAAACTTTAATTTGGTAAAAATATGCTACTTAGATTTATATGCTATCTTTGGATATGCAAATAACATAAATAACATATACAACACATTTATTATAGAACATTTAATCAACCTTTGGGCGATTACATGATTATTCCATAATAAATTAAACACACATCTATAATGTCATTCTCTCAAATTTAATTTTATCATATTATATAACTTGATCACTTTGGTGACTAACAAATTATATAATATGATAAAACCCCTTATATGACATCAATAAAAGATGAAATCATAATGCAAATGTGAAGTGAACCGATTCGGCAATACCCAGAAAAGATCATGAATCAATTTCCTAGACAGTATTACCATTCCACGTAAAATCCCAGGCCGTGCAGTGAGGTCACAGACGGTCCCGCTTAAGTACCGACTTTCTAGGCAGAAATTACGTGCACGGTGTATTTATCACAATTATACCAATAATTCACCTTTTGCATCTGCCACAAACTTTAATACATAATCAAGAAAAATGCTCCAAATAAACCTTTCGAATGACATACAGAAAATACAACACTAACAACAATAAAGTGACCAGGCTAAATGCATTTAACCAAAAAAATCTTCAAAAACAAATAAGGAAGAGATGCAGCGAACAGTTTCTGTACCTAAATCATTTAACCAACAACTTTAATATGCATTTGCATCAGAACTACTAATTTCTTCATATCTATTTTTTTTTGCACCTTTTCGGTCAGTGACTTTTCCGGTCCTTATATATATTGAATTTATCCCTGGCTTTCTAATCGATATTCTAATCATTGTTCCATTGGTCATAAAAGAAAACGATATGAACATTAACATGCAGAGCCCATGGAATCTCATCATGCATAAAATAGAGGCAGTTACCAAAGAAGACCGACTCCTCCTCTTTGACAGGATGTGCAATAAAACAGACATATGATTCCATGAACTGGAAGTTCCGAAAATGAAAGCAGTACAAAGATTTCTAAACATCTCAAGTGGTTCTAAAATGAGACAGGCCCGCTTTGAATAATCTAATGTGCACAAAGGTAACAATTGTCCTCTGAAGCCTTACTACCATAGTTACCCCATCAAATTTTTACATGTATATAAAGAACAGGGAGTACTGTGATTGAAGAGAACCATCCACGTGAATCATCTAAGATACCTTAATCATGGTTTCATGGCTTTCTCCCATCACAGCATTAATCCCTATTCTATTATTCCCCCACCATTAATATAATAAACTTAATGGGTAGTTATTTATGGTAAGCATCACAGACAAATGCAAGTACTGCCACAGAAACGAAGTAAACTTTCCTTCTTCTTTTTCCTGAAGCCTACAAATTTTGCAATATTATATGTCTCACGACAAAATATATCTTGCTAACATTCCTCATGTATATGCACCCATAAATTTGTACTTCTTCAAATGCATAGAAAATATTATAATTTGCATCTTCTTTCTCATTCGTGCAGATGGCAATTTCAAAATCGAAGCCGCAAAATCAACACAAAGAGGAAACATGCAATATCAGAAGACACTCACCGAAACAGTACAGTCACTGGTATTGTAAGGAAAACATAAATTTCTAAACCACTCTGATACCACATGTAAGCAATTATGCCTTTAGGATCTAGAAACATATGTTTTCACATACACAAACATTTCACAACTACAAGAGAACGTTTAGCGGAAGCGTACCTTTCTCCATTGTTCGATACGTGGTAGTATCTTTGATGAGAGGAACCTTCAACTTTGATGCAGACGAACACGAACTTGAACGGAGGTTTCTCTTCACTAACCCTTACTATAATGTTTACTTTGATGGATAAGTAAAGACAATGGCAGGATGAAGAGAGGACCTTCATCCATATTTATAGGTAACCAAAAGGCACTTCCATCATAACTTTTGGCATATCACCCCTTTGATAAATGGACATGTCCCTTTAATGAAGAATTACGTCTTTTAACTTAAAAGACATAACTTTACTAGATAACTCTTCGTAAATAACCAATTAGGATTTAATTATAAATCATATAACTAAAATTCACAAAGACACAATCTTACAGAGGATTCTTAATCCAAGACCAGAGTATACCACCTATAAGTAAATTCGACATGGGCTTGTGTGTGCAAAAGATTGCGCATGTATGCAAATAATGAATAGGAATTATACGTTGTTTTCGTTCAATCGCGTATTTGATATTTCTTATGTCATAAAAATTGTTCTAATTGATTTTTCAAGAAAATGTAAATAATTTGTTTGATCTGTAGTTCTATTCTTTATATATTTATTTATTATATGTGTATGGGTCGAATTTTCTGAGCAATTGAGAGCAACAAAACATGTCTATTGATAGGGTTATAGGTAAGGGCAGTTTTTATTATTGGGTTGACCCCGTCGTTGCTGTTTATATTGATGTTGTAATCTTGCATACAAAGTGTCAATTAAGATAATTACACATACATAGCCTGGAACATTTTATTTGAAATTTCACTTGTTTTGTTTTGTACAGTGGGAAGGGCATTGGCCTACAATGTCTTATCGACATGACCTTAGTTCTACGTGATATTCCGGATGAGATTATAGGAGGACTCATTTGAGGCAAAATATGAGGCTTCCAATCACGCGCGTTTCGTGTATAAAAGGGTCCGCTGTTTACTTTTTTGCTTTTTTAAAAATAGACTTTTTAGCACACGTGGCGTCGCGTGATTGGAAGCCTCATATTTTGCCTCATATGAGGCCTCCTAAGATCTCATCCGGTGATATCCTACCATCGTCTTCGGTTATATGGTGTCTTTACCCGCTTCAAATGGACTAGTTGGACTGGGATAGAATCTTCTTACCCATTTTTCTTCACCCCACGCGTTAGCGCACGACACGTGGCAGCAAAAGGATAGTGGGTCTAGATGAGGGTCATCCTCATCTAGCCTCACCACCCCACCCTGATAGTGGGTCTAGATGAGGGTCATCCTCATCTAGCCTCACCACCCCACCCTGCTGTCACGTCTCACGTGGTCATGAATTGAGTGAGTGAATTGAAGGACAAGAGATTTCATCCCAGTTGGACTATGATGGATGCTTTGCTCTAATGGATATCGTCTTTTTGTCAGTAAAGGAAAAACTGATATTTCTTTTGTTTTTAAAAATGTTTGTCACAGGTAGATCAAACGTTATTTAAAACTAAATCATCAAAGTATCCGACAAATTGTTCAGTGAGGTTAGGGAAGTTAACGAACCAAAACGAGCCAAATACTTTTTGAATTCGGATTCGTTTAGCTAAACGAACTGTTTGATTCGGTTCATTTATTGTAACGAGCTTTAAAATTGATTCAAGTTCGGTTTGATAACACTATAATTGTTTAAACGAACCAAACTATTCGCGAACAATTCGGCTCATTTTAGTAAACGAACCTAAATAGGTGTTAAAATTCGGCTTGTGTAAGTAAATTAACAAACAAACTCGGATCAAATACGAATCGAACTCAAACCGTTCACAAACTATTCGGTTCACTTAGCACCCCTAAGTGAAATTTAATCCTAAATGGTACGAAGTCTACTAAAACAAACCATAATTAAGATCTGATCTTAATTAATGTTTGACCAATTACCTATTATAACGAACTGTAAAAATATTTTTAGAACAGAATAGTAACAGTAACAACGACACAGGAAATCCTCTCAAGCAATGTTGCTTTGATGGGCTAACCCTAATTGGAAGTTCCTAGTCAAAGTGAATATTTGTGCTTCCTAAGAATTGCAATATTTGTGCTTCCTACCCGTATCTAGCCTCACCACCCTCTCCTTCTGTCACGTGTCGTGCGGTGGGGAGAGGGGTGAGGGATTTTGAGTGAGGAGGATCTCATACCCTTCTGAGGCGTACCGGCTCGTGCTATAGTCATGAAACAAATGGAGAAATATACTTCAAATAAACGAAAATACAACTCAAACAAATCGAAAAAATATACTTCAAATAAACAAAGACCCAACTCAGATTAAACGGCTAAGCCGCTCCATCTTACTTAAGAACTCAGGTTAAAACAACAAGACTAGTCCATTGCTTTAGAGGCTCCCGCCTATAGCAAGGTGAATGAGATTATATATACACAATCTTACTCATGTGTTGGAAACACACAGACATTATTTCCGGATGACCTATAATGAAAATTGCGTCAAGTTGCGTCGATTGATTGTTACTTCACAACAAAAAGCGTAGACAATTTAATAAGTTATTTTTCTTTATTCCACCATATTTCAAATTAAAAGAAGAGTATGTCCTTAACTAAATAGAACAATAAAAACTGAGGTTACACGGTTCAAATACCTGCGAATTGTGTTTAGCTAATTTCCTTCAAAAGGGTTCTCTCATAAGCCATCAACATGCTTAAAAAAACAGCTTTAAACTGTTTCTAACTTCATGCCAGAAAATCAACCGACAGTTTTACTAACAGATTTTCCAACCATAATCCAACAAATGGATCCCTAAAATCACCACTTTACAGTAAAAAATGAGCATCTCATTTTGATAAATGCTCATCCTTTCCAGCAAAATACAGATACAATCAGCCCCCCTGTGCTAAGTTTCAGACACAAAGAATCATCAATAGGGGCCATATCCAGAAAAAAAAAAAAAAAAAAGTGTTAATAATGGTATAACTTTAAAAAAAAAACAACTTCTGATTGCGGAAAAGACGCCGTATTTCATATTGTGCCCAATCCCAAAATTCGTAACCAAAACTCGTTGACGTACCACTTGTCGGTCAATTGAACCTTTTCGAACTGTTTCTTTTTTTCTTTTTTTTTATCTATTCTGATCTATGAGGTAATTACTTAGAAGTACATTTTGTTAAAAGAATAACTGAAAAAGAACAACTCACTTTAAGGCTAAGTTCACAGGTTGAGTTTCGGCTTAATAGGTTTCATGTTACGTCATTCGAAATACCTCGACTTTTTGGAATTGGTCCAACGATCGTAGTACCAAGTCCTTCTAGCCGTCATCAATGGTATGATTTGAGGTGGAAAATTTGGCAACTTGGGGTATAGGAGGCTTTTGTGGCAGCTTGCTCAAACTTCTTCACCGCAGGTTCGTTCTCCTCCAAGCTTGTCTGAACAAAGTACCGTACCCACCAAATCGCGCTTCTAAATTTAGCCTGCACTGTCATAACACTATAAGAGAGAGGCCAAAATAGAATTTCCATTTCCAATGGAGTTAAGGACGCATTCTTCCTTAACTTTGAAATATGATAGGAATAAAACAAAATGACTCACTAAATTGGATGCGCTTCTTATATTGTGAATTAACAGTTGGTCGACACAGCTTGACGCAATTTCATTATGGGTCATCGGAAACAACTTCGGTCTTTTTTCTAACACATGGATATGGTTGCATACATTCAACTTCCATAACCTGCCGCTATAGGCTACCGCCTCTAAAACAATGGGATAATATTGTTGTTGTAAAGAGACCAAAATGGGCAAAACAATACCGTCCCTAGTTGTTCATTGCGATATTTTTCCTTCAAACACAGATGGTACTGAACTTCTTTCGTGGCAACGTTAAAAATAGAAACTTGTTTATGCTTCAGAAAAATGAATGTTCAGATTAGTTCTGCGATTATTTTATCTACCAAGTCGTTTTAATACTACTGTTACTGCCTACTACTACCGCTACTACTGTATGGTAATTTAACAACTATCTTAAACAATCAATCAATCAATCATAGCCAATATATTCCAATGGTAGCAAAAACTATCGTTAAGGTCTGGGGAGTGTGAGCAGTAGGCAAACAATACCTCTATCCCAAAGGAAAGGATAGAGAGTTTGCTTCCACTGAGACCTCTAGCTCTATATGTACCTGCATAAATGACACAATAATATGCATATGATGTACTACAATAATAGGCATATGATGTACTAGTGTGTTAGTGAAAGAATTCAGTAAATACAAATACTAATATTGTCTCCATCTCAAAATTAGTATTCAGACAACCTTAATTTTCTTTAGCATAACATCATCCATAAACTAAGGAGATCTCTATAATGGTTCAGTTTCTCAAAGATATGTCTAGCTTGTCTACAAAGACCACATAACCTTAAACAAAAACTAATATTGTCTCCATTTCAAAATTACATGAAAAAAATTTTTAAGACGGAGCAGTAATCATAACAAAGACAGTAAAAACTATCGCTAAGATCTGAGGAGGATGAAAAGTAGACAAACAATACCTCCATCCCAAAGGACAACAATCATCCCCAGAGGTTGTTAGAAACACACAGAGGTTGTTTTCCGATGAACCATAACGAAAATTGCGTCAAACAGTGTCGATTAAATGTTACTTCACAATATAAGAAGCGCGGCAATTTAGTGAAACTTTTTGCTTTATTCCATCATATTACAAAGAACTCATAACCTTATGCTAATAGTGAGCTCAGGCATCACCAACAGACATGACAAGCCAGGTGAGTGTTTAAAACTTGCGCAATAAAGAACATAAAGGAGAAAAATGTCACAGCGACGAAACAGAGAAGCACTTACTGGTCTCCCAAACTTGGATTTATCTGACATTTTGTTTTTATGATGCTTGGGATAGCCTAAATCAACATAAGGAAAACGCCATTAAATAATAATAATCAATGGTTTTGAGCAGAAAAATTCATACTATACGAAAAATTATAAGTCCTTGTTTCAAGTAATTTCGACATATTAGATGCCCAATTCGTTATCACAACAACAACACATATCCAGTATATCCCAATGACAGCAAAAGCTATCGCTAGGGTCTGGAGAGGGTGAGAGACAGACAAACAATACCTCCATTCCAAAGAATAGAGAGTTTGTTTCCAATCGTTATCACAAGCATTTCCTTGAAACTATACACACCTACCCTTTGTTCAGAACCAGATACATAAACTTTAATGGTTCTGAAGCTTATCAATTTTCATTCTGATAATATGTAAGAGAACATGGAATATCAAGATTTCAAAGAAAAGAGAGCCATATACCAATTAACAATAACTTAGGTGGTGTTTGGTTGGAGGGTTTTGGGAATAAAGGAATAGGTTTGGAGGAATCCAAACCCATTGAAGTTGTTTGTTTGGAAAAATGGAGGGTATGGGTATCACTTTGATATCCAAGTATTTGGTAATGAATATCGTTTTTTGATATACTAGCCCCTTTGTCTATCAATATGTGGGAATGAGGGGGGAATGAGGGGTATGGCCGTTCAACGCCGGTCAACGCCGTCGGCCGCCGGTCCGCCGCTGGCCGGTCAAATATTTCCGGCCATTTTTCCGGCCTCCCAAATTCGATACTCATTTCAATTCTGATACATTCCAAACACCATCAATGTATATTATACACATTCCCACTTTAATACCAAACAACTATCACTTTTAGGCCCAGATACCCAAATGCGAGCCAAACGCCACCTTAATTTATATGAAGTTTCCTTCATAGTTACCAATCCATGAAAACATTAGATTTCAGAATGTATAAAGGGGAAAATACTCATTGTATAGTGCTACAAAGAAGAACACAGAGAGACAGCTGTTCAACTTCAACGAGTGTTACGGGAAAGCAAAAAATTTCAGAAACAAACATCTTCATACCTGTAAAAATTACGAGACCGTCAGATGACACCCTTGCCAATTCAGGAAGGGTCCTGTTAAGATACTTTGGAGATAAATAATCTAATGCATCTGAAACAATGACAAGAGAAAATGATTTAGCCCGATAAGGAAGAGGAAACTTTATATCAGCCACGCGCACGATTGCTCTGTGCACAAGACTCCTGCAGGAACGGTCAGCATCTTCTACATCATATGGTTCCACTCCCCAAGCTTCAGTGTCTTCTTCTCTTAATAATGTAGAAACCACTGAACAAGTATCAGGACCAACATGTAACACTCTGTGCATGCTGTCACCATACGCTTTCTTCAAAAACGGAATTGTCTGTTGAACCTCCATGGTGCATGAATAATCACCTGTATGAAACAATTTGGATATCTTGAATCTTAAGGAATTACACCACATCCGGTAAAACCAGCCAAATATTTGAGAAAGAAACCAGAGAACCAAACAATATATCCTAACACTCGGATCAATGGTAAACACAATTATGATAGAGAACGTACATCACACATTTTGATCTTAAATGGGAGGTGACAATGCAGATTCAGTTAATGGAATTGGCCACTGGAGAGAAACCAAAAATTATGCGCCGTCCATAAAGACAAGAGTACCAATGCAATTGGCAAGGCCAACACAAATTAATAAAGGAAGGAGAGAGGGGTAATAGATCTAAGGTGTATAAAATTATGGCAGGCTCGAGGAAACATGAGAACCCATATCGGCATAAAGATTGTTTTTCCAGGTAAGCTGGGGCCAATTATGAGGAGAACACGGTAAAGGCTACGCAAAAGAGGTCATTAATTCGTACATGACCTAATTTCATAGAGTGGGAATATCATTTCTTTCAGTGGAGTTCCTGCACCGAAAGCAATCCTGATCATGCTAAACTACCTTAGTTTAACATAGGCGTACTAGTTGTTCCCTACAAGTTGGAATACATCCCATCATGTGCTAACTGGTCTTTGATATCATAAAACAAAATGAACATGTCCTAGCCTTGAAAAAGAGTCAAACTAGTATAGCTACTTCCTTATAAATTCTTCAGCTCTTGTCTCATGAGCATGTATATCATATGGTCAACGAGAATTTACTTCTTAAGGACACAAAACTAGGATAATTAGCAGAACTACTACACAATAATCAACACTCGATCTAAAATAAGACAAATATAAGTATCAAAAGACACCAAATAACTGAGAGCAACATTAACTAGTTTTCTAGGACAACAAATACCATGTTTCTGCAGTAACAAAAAATGCAAACTCTAAGTAATTAATGATTTAATGAAAATTCAGCCTTACTAGACAAGGAAAATGAGTGGCTGCAAATGTATAAGATACAGAGACGAGATAATTAGAGCTACCCAACTAGTAAACAACATAACATGTCTAAAAGAAAGGTACAGTGTAACAGAGCATGATATGCAAAAGGACCTCAACCTCCAGAAAGCATAAACTCCGATAGATCAACAACTCCAAACTGACTAATTTGATCAAGGATATTACACTAAGGTCATCATGTAATGCCTGTAGAATGTCACAGCCAATATTGTGGCTAAGATCATGATATTAACATTAATTACATCCATATGAAATTACATATAGGTTCAAATGTCATATATATTTCGCATATAAAAAAATATTTTCAACACTTTCTGACCAAGTTCTGATCTTGTAAGGAATTTCTGGAAGCTAGATAGGCAATTAAGTGAAGCAAGTCAGAAGAAACGTAACAAAAACATCATAATTACCTTCAACTCTACTCACTGCTCCTCTGATGCTCCCAAGACCCCCTATCAAGAGGCAAAGTGCAGAAAAATTCAAGACATTAGAACATCGATACACAAAGTTCCACAAAAACTTGAGCTAACCTAGCATTGGTAAAAATCCCACTTGCTATCAACCTGAGCCTCTAACTAGACAGCATTCAGCTGAAGCTTGCATTTGATTTTAAAGCTAAAAATATGTATCACTTTATGCAATTACTGCACAAAACTATGCTTCTCTATACAAATTACAGACATCAACAGAGCTGTGATACCAGGAAATAGCTAGGTACATGAAAGATAGAAGTAAAGTTCTTGCATCATGAGCATAAAGCACTTCGAAATAAATTAAAAAGGAATAGAGGTCAAACCTGAGCCACCATACAAATAGAAAATTAGAAAAAAGGAACCCTGCAAAGACAAATATTTCACCTTAAATAAACATCTGAAAGTACAAAATTCATGCAAAAAAGTAAAGAATTTCTCATAAATCAAGGAAAAAGAAACACAATCTTTTTTCCCCGTATAAGAAGATAACTAGAATGATTAACACCAAGAATGAGTCTTCAAATCATCCAGAGAAATTACCAAGACAACAAGCCCAACTGAAAGATAAGGAGAAGAGCGAGATTTAGAATGAAGTGGGGACGCAAATGCACCAGGCCCCACATCAGCTACTCTTCTTGATGGATTTATTGGCCTCCGTGCCATTGCCATGAGTAATCCCTCCTTAAAAAACTGCAATCTTTACCACCAAAATCTCGTTATATACCCAATATGAATACCTTTCTCAGAAAAATGACCCAACAAGAGAAAAAGAAAATCAACAAAACATCACAGCAAGAGTTCTCAGACAGCATTACCTGAGATAAAGGAAATTGGAGGAACAAAGATCATGTCAGAAACCCATTTCAGATCTGCATCTAAGAGATGGCTACATTCAAGATTCGTATTTCCGGAAAGATTATATAAAAGAAAAATGTTGGTTTCTTTTTCAATTATTATTATTATTTAAAGTTTGGAATTTGACATAAGCAATACTCATGAAATAGTGAAGAAAGAGGGTATCTTTGGCGATCTTGAGTCGGTTGTTGTGAAAGGCTGATAGCCCATAACCCAACGGTTTTTGTTCCGTAATTGAAGCATACATTCCAACTGAGAAATCTACTCCAATGTAATTGTTGATTGATCTTAGGATGGTAGAACGAATCGAACAAACTATTCGAGTTCGGTTTATGTTTGGTTCGTATTTGTTCGGTAATTATTTGTTAGCGGGTCGAATTTGAACAGCTATTCAGGTTCGTTTAGTTAAATGAGCCAAAATGTTGACAAATTGTTCGGCTCGTTTAAACAGTTATAAGGTTATCGAGCTGAACTCGAACCAATTTTAAAGTTCGCTTAGCTAAACAAACAGAGCCAAACAATTCGTTTAGCTAAACGAATCTGAATTCAAAAACCTAGTATTAGGTTCGGCTCGGTTCATTGACACCCCTAATTGATCTACAAATATTATTATAGATAATCAAACTTCTGATTTGAAATTTTTGAAACTATTATGTCAAATAGTATATGCCATATTTGAGTCAAATCATTTTTATCAACTAGGTGAAATTAAATCATTTGAGCTAAATTTGTAAATGACATTTCCCTTAAAAGCCTCAAAAGCCATTTCAAGGACAAATGTGAAAAGAAGTGGGCTCAACGCAGACCCTTAATGGAGGCATACCTCCATTGGAAAGAAGTCCGTATTCCCCATAGGCGTACGAATGGTTGTTTTTGTCCTAACATACATATCCTTAATTATGTTTATATATTTCATAGGAACCCCTCTTGCATTTCAGGTTACATGACACACTATCATACTCTTTTTCAAGATCGATGAAAACCATATGTAGATCGCGCTTCTTCTCCCTATACTTCTCCATCAATCTCCTTAGGATGTGTATTGATTCCGTAGTTGACCGTCCTGGCATAAAACCAAATTGGTTAACTGTAACTCAGTTTCTCTCCTAATTCTAGTGTCGATTACTCTCTCCCATTACTTCATATTATGGCTTAACAACTTAGTCCCCCTGTAATTCTCACAACACAGTGCGTCTCCTTTGTTCTTATATAGGTAGACCGTGACACTCTTTCTCCATTCATCTGGCATTTTTCTTGTTTTGAAAATAAGGTTGAACAGAGTAGTAACCTATTGAACCCCTTCCTCTCACAAATACTTCCACGTCTCAATGGGTATGTTATCTGGGCCAACAGATTTAGCTCTTTCTAACGTCGATCTTTATGTCAACTGATCTACGTTCTAGATGAAAATATAGCATCAGTCTCTAAATACTGACATCGATCAATCGACTTATCAATCGATCTCTAAAATAGATCATCGATCGATCCACATATGAAGTATTAAAAATTGAGAGCAGACTTTCTAACATCGATCTCTGACGTGGAATGGTCGATGTTATTAAATGAAAAGGTCACAAAATAAGAAAAATGGCATCAATCTCTAAAATGAGTACATTGATCGATTAACTTATACATCGATCTCTAAAATGCTAGACACGGATCAATCGATGTAATGCTGAGTTCAAATTTCTATAGCCTTTGCTAACAGATCTATTGCAAATTTAAAGTGTTTTCTCTGTCCAATCTTTCCCAAATTGATTGTGCATTTATTATCTGCGTCTCTAATGCTATTCTGACTGTTGTATGCCTATCTAATTCGTTCTAGGATGACTATAATTCAACAAATTGAAGAGTAGGGAGGTTGAAGACAAGTGGACTTCTCTAAAGAAATTAATGAAGTGTGAGATATTAGAGAATGGTGCAAAACGAACATGATCCCATATGTATATTAAAGAAGCACAGAGAGGCAATTAGACACTTAACCTCTTCAAGTTCCATCTCTCTTCATCTCAAAAGCTCTCAAGTGCAAAAATATCTAAAGATTAATGTGATATTGTTTCTTGCTTTTAATTGTTTGTGAGAGTGTTGAAGTCAAGCATAAGAGAAGCTGAATATATTTTACTTGCTTATGATTTATACTTGTTTTAAAAGTATCATTTCACTACTTCTCCTAAAATCCATTTGGTGAAAATTCTTAGGTAGAACTTTGTTAAATTTGTGAAGGTGTAAGTGGAAAAGCTTTAAGACTCTTGCTTGTAACGATTGTAGGCGCTGTTGTTGCAATAGTTGTTGTAGTAGTTGATGTTGCAATAGTTGTTGTAGTAGTTTTTGTTACTTGTTGAATGTAATAAGAAAGTTTTTGTTAAAAATCTACTTTTGAAACAAACTAGTCGTAAAGTAGAATCAAAGAGGTTCGAACCACACAAAATTGTGTGTTTCAAATTCATTGTTTCCATATTCCACTTTCTCATTTTAGTGAATATTGTGATTTGGTGTGAGCTAAGCCGAGAAAAACCTAAAAATTATCAACACTCTAGTCACATTCCCTCTAGAGTGTTCGTTGCAGGCCTAACAATAGGTATCGGAGTTTAGCCTTGGTTGGTTGGCTAATTTTTGCAAGTAGCATGGTTAAATATTAGTGAAATATATGGCGACGACATCCTCTACTTTCACTAGATCAACTCTCAAATCATTCAATATAGTCACAATACCAAACACCAACGTTTCCATGTTTGATACTTAAAAGTACTCCTCATGGAAGTGTAGGATGATAATTCATATAAAAGGTTGTGGCTTTGATATATGGAGAGCAGTTGTCAAATGAATTGAAGTTACTATGATTACGAACTCAAATGATAAAGCATCTCCACGATGAAGATGAGTACACCAACGATGAAAAGCTTAAATTTTGTATCGATGGAAAGGCTTTTGATATTCTTTCAGGTGCTCTAACCACTAAGAGCTTATTAGACTCCAATATTTTTAAAACGGCTCATGAAGCATGGAAAAGATTAGAGACTGTCTATGAAGGAACCGAGCAAGTGAGAATGACCAAAAAGTTAATGCTCATGAAGGAATATGAAAATGTTATGAAGAGCGGTAAAAAGATTGAGGAAACTATTGCTCGATTCATCCGAATCTGAAATCAACTTTCCATGCTTGACAAAAAATATCAAATGAAGATCTTGTCTCAAAATTATTTGCCACCTTGCCAAGAGAGTAGACACCCAATGTAACAGGCATCACGAATCCAAGAATCTCAAGAGACTCACTCTTGATGAATTATCTGGAAATCTTTTGACACATGAAATCTCATCAAAATAGGTTGGATCATATTAAGCCTCCACAAGTGTTACACAAGGTTTGATGAAGAAGTTGCAATTAAGAAATTTAGAAGGGTTGCAACTAGAAACAAATCTCAAACAAAGAAGTTTTTCAAAAGTTCATCCTAAGGCAAAGAAAAAGGTGAAAAATGTTGTAGTTGTGGTTGAACGGATCACTTCATTGCGGTTTGCCATGTCAAATATCTGCAAAAGCTAGATAATAAAATCTTTCTTCAAAAGAAAAAGACTTTAATGTGATAGTGACAACTTGGGATTATCTTCTTCTGAATTGGAATGTGAAGATGAGATGTTGGACTTGTTGCTCTAATAGATGATCAAGAATATAACACACTTGCCTAATGGCAATCAAACATAATATTGAGGTACATTCTCATTCTTCAAACTTTGAATTACAAGATGAACTAGGAGATTTACAAGATGATTTTGAAAACGTTAATTTGAATTATAAGAATATTACAATAGAATTTAGGAAATGCATATTAGACAACCAAAGCTTGCAAGAAAAGAATGTTTTGATTTATCAAGATCATGATATTATATTCACCATGTACAAGTCCATATCACTATAAAATATGGAAACTAGGACGGAATGTGAAAGACTAAGATTATATTTACAAAAGCTAACTAATGGTAAAGAAAATCTTGACAAATTACTTGAGAAACAAAAGTTAGAAAAAATATAGACATCTTAGTATTTGATGCTTCTCATTCCAAGGTTAAAAAAATAAAGAATTGTTAGATCTAGCCCATTACCATCAAAGAAAAATACAGTGCAGAGCTCAAAGGTTGAATGAACCAAAAACGCTTCACTATCTCATAAACTCAAAAATAGCCAAACAAAGTACGTACCTACTTCTTTCTATTACAATAATAAGGGACATGTAGTACGTGTGTGTGTGTGTAAAGATAGACATATTGGTATGATGATTATAAGCCTAAGGGTCGAAGAAGTAACCCCAAATGACTCAATCATTAAAAGATACCAAAATATAAACAATTTGGTGTTGTAGATACTCAAGTTAAATAGAATAACCAAAGAATAGGCAACCAAATGGCTTATGAACATCAGTTATTATACTTATATGACGGGGGACAAAAATCTATTCATAGAGCTCAATATCCAATATGGTGGTTCATTCACTTTGGGAATGGAAGAGCCAAAAGTTTTTCGACAAGGAGGAATTGATAAGTCATCTTTAGCTAATAATAATGTATTATATGTAGAAGGGCTCAAGTATAATTTGATAAGTGTTAGCCAACTATGTGATGCTAATATTCAAGTTGAATTTGTAAAAAAAATATTGTGAAAAAGAATGGTAAAGTGGCTTTTGAGGCTTTTAAGGAAAATGATATTTACAAATTTAGCTCAAATGATTTAATGTTTCACCTAGTTGCTAAAAATGATTTGACTCAAATATGACATAGACTATTTGGACATATTAGTTTCAAAAATTTCATGGTCTTTCAAAATTGAATTTCAAAAATCATGACTTATGTGACACTTATCAAAAAAACTGTAGCGCCCCATCCCGAACCCTAGGGTCAGAACCGGTACGCCTGCCGTATTCCACTAAGGGATATACAAGGCGTCTGTACGAATTCCTGCACTTATCAAAACGACACAGTATTCGCTTGCGGAAGCAGAATAAATCAATTCAAACCCTAAATCAAAAGTAAAATTCCCAAAACCATATATAGTCAACATCAAGTCAAAATCCCCTAAACGACATCGTAAAGTGCGTAAAATGAAATCCCTAAGCTAAGTCCTCAAATGAAATAATAAATAGAATAAAACTTCCTCAATTCTTGATCCTCAATCTCCAAACAGTTTCTACGAGTCCCACTGAGCCCACTTTGAATCTTCTCCAACCCATATGTAATCATACCCTGAATCGTCTGCAAGAAAACAAAACGAACGGTGTGAGCGACAAAAACGTCACTCAGTAGGTACCCTGCCTGCATCGGCCCAGTGAGATCATACATGCTAGGACAGTAGTGAAATACATATACGTACTGTAATACGAAAATAGACTGTCCACGTTTTCACAAATACGTATAACGGTCAGAACTTCTTAAAACAACGTATGACGGTCATATCTTTTTTAAAACAACGTATAACGGTCAGAACTTCTTATGACAATCAAGCACATAACCATGCAGAATGAGCGTGGAATGCAATGTCACATACGTGATGCATGATAAACCTACCTTCTCAGAAACATTCATCTAATCGTGCAATGCATGACCCCGGGTCCTAACAGAACAGAACGGAACGGAACGGAACAGATCAGATATGCGACTTACGTCTCGCATATCCTAACAGAACAGAACGGAACAGAACAAAACATATCATATCATATATGCAATGTCGTGATGCATGAATGCACAGAAATCACATTCGGAATCTTTCTTTACTTTCTTTCTTCCTTTTTCCCTTTTCTTTTTCTTATTCTTTTTCCCTTTGCTTCAGAACTCCTTTTCAATTTTCTTCTATTAATCTTTTCCTTTTTTTTCTTTTTCTTTTTCTTTTTCCATTCTTTTTCCTTCTCTTTCACGCCTCACTTTCTTCCATCACCTGCGATTACCAAATTCTTCCTCCCTCCAGAGGATTCAACCGAATCCACCCCCAGCAAACATCTCCCCACGTCTCCCCCACTCCCTCACCCCCCGGCTAACCACCCTAGCTCCCCGCTCCCCCAGCCCATCCCACCGCCTCCCTTAACCGCCCCTCCGTCTGTACCCCCTCAGCCACACCACCCCCCTGCCGGGCCTCCCCTCAGCTGTACCCCCTGCCCAGCGCACATCCCCCCTTCACCCGCCCCCTGACACACCACCTCCCCCAACACACCCTCTCAGCCGCTCCCCCTCACCCTTTTTCCTCCATCCGGCAGCACGTGGTCATAGCCCACCACCACCGGCCACGCGCCGCCGGCACAAACACTTCCTACGATTCCGGTATTCACACGCACATCAAAAATCAAATCTTTTTCGAGTTTTCATACGAAAATAGCATCATACATATATATACATATACGATCATATATACGGACATACAATTCATCATATATACATATAATCTAATAATCAAACATCTATACAATCACACATACTAATGCACGATCTTGTTTTCATAGAGAAATTAATGACTTTTGTTTGTTTCATTAACGGATGTTAAGGGGCACCTACCTGGTAATTGATACGCATTGAGGGTGTGAATTGGGTGGCGGTACTCCTCCCTAGCCTCCCTAAAAGTGGCGGCCTTGGCTTGAACAGGAGACAAATCGTTTTTGTTTTTTTCTCTGGGGAGGCAGCCGCATGTCTATGTGTGGAGGGAGAAACCTAAGCGTGGTTTAAATAGATATTTGATTAGGGTTTAGGGAAAATTTTCCTAATCAAATTAGGTTTAATGATTAATTAGGTCCAATTTCCCTTTTTACCCTTATTAAAAAAGATGGGATATAACAAAAACAAAACTTGTTAAGTCAAGTTTTAAGCTCAAAAGTAAAACCTCCACTACTAAATCTCTACAATTATTTCATATATATTTGTATGATGATATTGGTATGACAAGTCGAAGTGGAAAGTATTACACCTTTTTGACGGTAGATGACTTTTCAAGATTTACATGGCTTATGCTCTTAGCTAAAAAGATGATGCAAGCCATAGGTCTATTAAGCTTTGCAAGAAATTAGAAAATTTGGAAGAAGACACTATTAAGAAAGTAGGAGTGATAGAGCCACGGTGTTTGATGTTGAATTCTAAGAGTTTTATGTATCCAAAGGTTATGAACACAAGTTTTTGGATCCTAGAACTCCTCAACCAAATAGTGCAGCGGAAAGATAAAAATAGAACGCTTGAAGAAAAAAATAAAGTCATGCTAAATAAATTTGATTTGCCTAAGTAATTTTGGGCCAAACCGGTCAATGCCGCTTGTTATGTGATAAATAAAGTTTACTTGAGGCCATTTCTCAAAAGACTCCTAGTACCTAATATTAGGGTTTTCAAGATTTAAAGACAACTTAGATAAACTGGACTCCGAAGCGGATGAATGAATCTTTGTGGAATATACAAACAATAGCAATGGTTTTAGAGTGTATAACAAAAGGAGCATAAAAGTTGATGAGTCCATTCACGTTAAGTTTAATGAATCACTTGACGATGAACCAAAAGTTAATTATGATGAGAAAAATGAAATAGGTGAAATAAGTCATGTAGAAAACATTGGTAATATTCATCAGATCCCCATTCTCTCACCCTTGCTCCCTTTGCCCTTTCTATCTCTATTCTAGTATAGTGCTTTATTTGTACTATTGTTATACTTTATTAACTTGAATGATTAAATGATTTATTTTCTATTTTTCTATGTCATCTTTTGGTTGTGTCTTATTATAGATTTGATGATTGCAAAAAAAATAGATATACAAGAAACTACACATGCACGTGTGGCTAATAGGGTTGACATGTGTGTATGCGGCAAATATTTGATATGTGTATATGGCAAATGGGGATGGTATATGAACATATAGCGAATGATTGATATGTGTATATGGCAAATAGGAATGGTGTGTATATATGGGGTTAACATGAATATGGCATGTGTGATGGAATATGTAAGGCATGTGGGGTGCATTTGATATCTATTTGGTTTGGTATATTGCATTGGATCATGTGAGAATAAATATGTTAAGAGGAAGAATGAACTCATTGACTAAAGGGGATATTAAACTTAAAGTTAAAGCCCGGTTTAACAAAGAAGGATAAAATTGTCGTTTTTCAAACAAAAATCTTTTAAAAACGCAGTCTTGAAATCATCAAAAAGACAAAGATTATTGGAGTATAAATGTTTTTATGAATTTAAAAGATGTTTGAAAAAGAACGAAAAAGATTGATTTTGTACCTGGTAAATGACAAATACTTGAAAAATGACATCGATCTTCACATAGATGTTTAAAACAGAGATCAATATACACGTCGATCTCTATGTAGATCGATCTATATATACATCGATCTCTAAAATATAGACATTGATTAATCTATGTTAGTTTTGTTCAAAATCGAAAGTAACTAACCAACATTGATCTCTATGTCGATCAATTTGTATTTCAAGTGAAAACAGAACATCGATCTTTAAAATAGAGATATCGATTGAACTACGTATGAATTGGTCAAAATTAAGAGTATATTGTCCAACATCGGTCTCTGTCGTGTCACGATCGATGTTATTAAATGAAAAATGTCATAGAATAGGAAACGTGACATCGAATCTGAATTCAGTACATCGATTGGTTAATGTATATATCGATATCTAAACTACTAGATATCGATCGATAGACGTCATGCTGAATTCAAATTTTTATAGGCGTGGCAAACAAATCTATTGCGGATTTAAAGTATTTTCTCTCTTCTATCTTTTCTAGATTGATTGTGCATTTATGACCATTGTTTTTAATGCCATTTTGACTGTTGTATACCTATCTAAGCTCGTCTAGGGGTGGTTATAATTTGACAAATTGAAGACTATAGTGGTCGAAGAAAAGTTGGACTTCTCCAAAGCAATTAATGAAGTATGAGATAATGGAGAAGACTTCAAAAATCTCCTCTATACATAAGAAGCAATTACATACACTCAAACTCTCCAACCTCCATATTCTCTTCATCTCAAAAGCTCTTAAGTGCAAAAGTGCTTAAAGATCCTTAAGCTATTGTTGCTTGCTTAATTATTGCATTGTGAGTTGAGGTATAGCAGAAGAGGAACTAAACATATTTAATTTCTTACTTGTGATTTATACTTGTTTTAAAAGTGTACTTGTGATTTATACTTGTTTTAAAAGTGTCATTCCACTTCTTCTCTCAAAACACATTTGATGAAGTTTTTACATAGAACATTGTTGAATTTGTGAAGCATCAAGTAGAAAATCTTTAAGGCTATTGCTTATACATGTTGTATGACTTGTTATTACAATAGTTTTTGTAGTAGTTGATGTTGCACAAGTTGTTGTTCCAATAGTTGTTGTAGTAGTTTTTGTTTCTTGCTGAAGGTGATAAAAAAGTTGTTAAAAATTCGAAAACTAAGTGGTAGTGGAGTAATATTAAAGAGATTCAAACTACACTAAAATTGTGCGTTTCAAATTCATTATTTTTCATATTCGACTTTCTTATTTTGGTGAGCATTGTGAGTTGGGGTGAGCTAAATTTAGAAAAACCTGAAAATTGTTCAATAATATATTCACATTCCTTCTAGAGTGTTCGTTACGGAATTAACATGTTGATGTTCAATTAATTAGCTCGTAAACATAATCGAACTTAAAATATATATGAATATTGTGTAAACTTTTACTTTACTACACATTTATTTGATATAAACTATAAATTAAACATGATAAATTACAATAATTAAAATGATAATAAGTCTTTTATATAAAAAGGAATATTAATTCGATGATATTAGCTAAAAATAAATGCTAATACACTAGTATACACATATTTCAGAAAATATACTTTGCTTGAAATAAGTTTAAATTCCTCTCGAATTCAAATTGATTTCAAATACCCATCAGGACGATGGGTAACGTGGACACTGGAGCGCCGTCACTTGTCAATTTTAGAAGTCGGTTCCCGGAAAAAGAAAAAGAGAATTCTAGTAATTCTAAATGTTTTTGATCCCAAAAAAAAGTTTGCGCAGGAGACCATCTCCAACTCAAAACAACAAATTTTGCATCAAATTACCTTAAAAAAAGTAAAAAGTACTCCAACCGCAAACACCAATTCCAACATCAAATAAGAATATTCCTTAAAAATTCTTCTATTATTCTATTTTTAATTTATTATTATAAATAATTTAACACAAAATTAACATTCATATAAATTTAACATAAGTATTCATTATTCATTAATTTAACGAAATTAACAAAATTAATGAAATTCTTTTTTCTTATAACGAAATTAACGAAAATAAAATTTTTATAATGAAATTAACGAAATTAATAAAAATTAACAAAATTCTTATAACGAAATTAAAACTTTCTTGAGGTAATTAAAATGTTGATGTGACGGATGAATAGTGATTTCGTGCAGTGTTGCATATATTTGGTGCAATACTATTCATTTTCACCTATTAGATGCACGATGGTTGGTTGAATATGAATTTTGCATCAAATGAGTAACTTAGTGCATCTATTGGAGATGGTATCAGGTGCAAGAGACCAAGATTTTACCAAGTTTCTAGGAATTCAATTGCAAATTCCACTCAGACGTATCGAAGAACCCTCTTTTTCCCCATCAATTGAGCCCACTTTAGAATTTTATGTACTGAATCGAATAGTTTCTGAAGAATATCAGTAAACGATTTCTAGAAATGAGCAGAGAAGATGATGTGGATAATCGAAGAAAAGATAATCCGACGCAACCGCTTAATGGGCCTTCTGAATTCTACGCTGGACGTCAAGAAGATGATGACCCTAAAATTTGGGCAATTCTACTTTTCGGGTTAATCGGCGCCACCGTCACCACCGCCGCCGTAAGTGTTAGCTTTCTTTGTACTAATGAATTTATGGCCCATTAAATTGTTTATTTGCTTGAAGTTATTGTGCTTAAGGAACTGACTCTTGGCTGATTATCCGATAGTCTACAACTTCGAGGTACAAAAAGTGCTCGTTTCGATCATTTAATGGATTATATAAATAGAAGAATGGTTTTAAATGGAATTATAGCATAAAGGTGCTTTCCCCCCATCTCGTGAAAGTGAGAACGTAATGATGTGGCAACAAAGGCGTGAATGATGTGGCAACAAAGAGGAAAAGTGTGTATTTTACGTGCATAATTGATCCGTGTTATTTATGCCGTCTGTCACTCTTACCTGCTATAACTAGAATTGCAAGTACTGATAATAACATTAGTATCGATTGATTTGGTTTAGCTAGTTGGTAAAGCAGTAGTTGATGACATGTTGATATTTGCACCGGCTTTTTTTTGTAACAAGGCGGTATACTAATTGTTACTGAAATTCTACTTACATTTTGAAATGCTCAGTTTTTGACTTCCAAGTAGTTAGCTTTCAGGTTTTGGTTGGTTGTTTTGGGAAATACATGTAGAGATCACATACTTGACGATGTTTTTAATCAAGAACAATGAGAATGACTGTTGGTATTTGTTTGTAGAGCTTTGGAAAGACTGGTATGAAGTGGGTTGACATATCTGAATAGGTTTTGATTTATGTCCATTTGAAATAATTTGGAGGTAATGTCTTTCGGTTTGCTAAAGGGAGCCTTGACAGAGCAGTAAAAATTTGTGGAAAAAATCTCTCATACAAATGTAAGATGAAATTGCGTATATTATTACACCTAAACGGTGTAATCCCCTTACCCGATCATGCAACAAGCAGATTTCTTCTGAGCTTTTGGGCTGCCCTTTGTGTTTTGAATTTTGATATGGTGATGTCTTGACATGTTAGCTAACATTGAACGGTTGGATTCTTGAGCCGTTCTTGCTGCCATATTTGGGATTAAGCAGAATGTTTTGAATTATATTATTGTGAACTTGGCAGGTTACTCACTTGCGGAGGACAGCTGATTGGATCTACGCTGAGGTAAGGGGAAAAAGCTTCTCTCTCTCTCTATTTTTTGGTAAAAGATTCATTCAAGAAGCTTATATAACCAAAAAAATTGCAATGCTCTCTTCGACGAGCAGGCATGATATGAACTATTAAGTGCTGTATCTAATGCGTTAGGTATCCCGTTTGAGGAGTACGTTCGTTGAGAGAAAAAAAAAAGCATAAGTCAAAGTAGCTGACTCTTTTTTTTTCTAGGTTTTTGTCTGAGTGTTAAAATGATAGATTTTTTATTTCCTGGGGTCCATTTTCTATGATCATCTCTATTTCAGGTATTCGGGGAATCCTCCTTAATAGACAACCAATCTAAAGATAAAATCCCTCATGGCACACTTTCACGATACACTTTCTTGATAAATATCGGATGATATTTCAAGAATCTCACTTTCGAGCCTCCTTCTTTTTTGTAAAAAAGTTTCGGGCACTCGAACGAAACCCATTCTTACCACATTTAATAATATGGCCGTAATCTGTCTTTTGGAAGAAGAAAGGTGGGAGTGAGCCGAGCGAAGATCACTTATGCTGCCCCATGAACGACTCGCTGAGCAAGAGTTCGTTTTAGATAAGGTCTTTCTGTGTCGTACCATCAACCAGGATCTTTGTTTCCAGATAGGTCTTTTTTCAGTGGATTTCTGGTGAATGAGCTGGGTGATTCCTTTGCCCTTGACAAAACACAAGTTGTAACGAGTCAAGATACGTAGATAGTTTTAGCATATTCTACTTTATCAACATAAATCGAAGTAGCGAGTGGAATACTTGAAACAAGCCATGGAGCTCGCTTGAAGTGAGCAGAGAAAGAACGGGAAGCTCTCTCCCTATCAAATTTATCAAATGATTGGGTGGACTACTGTCTGTATTTTTTTTGTCAGTAATATGATCTATTATTCTGTGCACATGTGCCCTCCCTTACCTTTTTTCTTTTTCCCTTCTCTTTTTTTTCCATTTTCCATCTTTTCCCGAGCAACATTTGTAGCTGGCTGGTAAAGACATCATTTACTATTAAACATATCTACAAGTAGGCCCTTATCCCTTGCCAAGGATGAGCTCAAAAATGCCTTTTGTTTTTCTCTTCTTCCTTGAAAAGGTGCAAAGAGGGGATAGTTTGACTTGTAAAGATGGAAGGATAGTTATCCCAAAGTTATAAATTCTTTCACCAATTGATCTCATCTAAAGATGGATATGCTCATTCGGTATGTTTTAGAGTGTATTATTGACGGTGTATCTGTCTAAATGTAAACTGTCTGGACAAAGATTGGAATACGAAGGAGACATAGTGAACTGATGAAAATGCTTTTTTAATGGCGAAGTTAACCAGGTCAGTGCCACCACAGAGAAGTTCTGCGGGTCGTTCTTCACGTTCAAGTTTCCAGGAGGAGGCATGGAGAAGATACAGAGAGCGGCTTCAAGAAGAAGCAGAAGAAGAAATGGAGAGAGTGGTAAGATATATTGTCATTCTTGGACCTAATCATCTTTTTCATTTGGGATAGCATATAAGTTTATTTGATAATTGATATGGTATATGTTTGCTTTCCCAGGAGAGAATAAGACGGATGCAAAGCGTCTTTAATCGTGAGAGAAACAAATATAAACAGAGTTATGAGACTTGGTCAGGAAATGGTCCAGGGGCATACCATCAACACTTTCAAAGGAATGACTGGTATTGGCACACCGATACATCATTCAGAGGCCGAAGAACTGATTTTGGGGAGGCTCCACAACCAAGAGGAAACTACGGATTGTCCCACCACTATTCTGTCTTGGGCCTTGACAGGTGATGATTAATGAAGCGAAGCACTGCATCTTAGTACTACTTTCATACTATATCTGACGTGTATCAATCATGGTTATTACTTTTTAGGCCCCGAAAATGTATGTAGGGTGAAGATTATTACACATCAGGTGTATCGTAAATAGTGTTAAAATTGGAGTATTGAATTGCAATGTTCTTAATGGCTAAAGTCTTGTCTGAATGCTAGCACGATTGAATTTTGTGGCATAGTGTTATATTAAAAATTATATAGCATAAAAGTTCTGGAAAAGGAAAAGTTAACTGCATCTATTAGTTTATGGATATATTTCTGCTGCAACTGTTGCTGGGACATGTATCTATAATTCTGTAATGGCAAAGGATTGGGCCTTGCAATTATCTCTGCTAACTGTTTTGTAACCTATCATCATGAAGGAAATGTTTCTGGATTTACATCTTTTTGTTTAATATTTTTATCTTAAAGAGTGTATATCTTTGGCTTGCTGGCATGCATGCTTACGTCCATGTATTCGCTGTCTGTGTGAGATATGTGTATATATGTCTATTGCTTTGTCTAGCTTGTGGATAAGCTATATACTGAGGAATTTAGTTCATATTTCCATATAAGTAGCTCAGCAGTTGAGCTCTTGCAGACTTGTCCTTTATTTAAATCTCCTCTTGGCTTAGTTTTGAGCTGAGGCTGATGTTATCAGGAAGCTGGGTTTCAAGTCCGCTATTTAGTTATTGGGAAAAAAATCGCATTAGAGTGCATGTAGAGAAACACTAGAATGTTAAAATTTGCACTGTGGTGGTTATTTTCTTGACTGGATGAGCTGGTAGTTATATTTTACTTATTTAATCCCAGTTGCCTCTTCAAGGTTATGTTTAAGGAGAAACTGTTTCGTTATTATATGGTAGGACTTGCTTTGCTAGTTGCTATTCTGGTGGTATCTTTTGCGTTTTTCATTAACTAGTGCACTATTAGTTTTCCTGGGCGTGTGGAGTTTGACCCATGGAGCTACTTTGTGGCAGGTGGCGAACAAAACCATACTCAGATGATGAGATAAAGGTGCTGTTCTTACTGGTTGATTATGCTTTCACTGTTATACTTATTTAACGCGACTCCTAAATAAGTTGAATCTTTTATGAAGGTGCTTCTCACTTATGATTGTATGATACTTCACCGCCCTAGGAGGTTTTACCTATAAGAAGTTATGTCTAACCTTTTATAAATGAAAAACCCTCTTCCCTCCTTGTACTCTCCTGGCTTTCACAAGTTTAGTCAGGGTTTTGTTCTGTTTAGGTGCAAGCTCATATAAAAGTTGCTTTCATTTTGTCTTTCTCCAATCATATTTTAATACTGATGTTAGGAAGAAACCTGCATCTTAGCGAACCATCCGATGTAAGCATAGTGCAAGAAGATTTTGTGGACTGTACATCTACTGTTATATGCACACACATGGTGAAAATCAAGTATATGTGATTAGCAAGGGTAGTGCTCAGGTCTGCTTTTTTATTACAATAATCTTCTCCAAGCAATGTTCCTTTGATACACAAAAACCAAAGGGATCTACTTCTTTTTCTGGGTGCACTAGGGTGAATTCTCCCCCCCCCCCCCCTTTTTCACTTTTCTGGTGAAATAGAAGAATATATATAACCCCCCATATATATATATGTGTGTGTGTGTGTGTGTGTGTGTCTATATATATATATATATATATATATATATATATATATATAACATGTGTGTATATATATATCACCCCTCCATTTCACTTTTCTGTTGAAATAGAAGAAAATTTGTGTGTGTGTGTGTGTGTGTGTGTGTGTGTATTTTCAATGTTAGTAAACTAATTCTAGCTCTGCCCTTGAAACCCCGTTGCTTTGCACATCTAAAATTTTCTTTGGTCTTGTGTCAAATAAGATACCAATTGTTAAGCATTGGAAGAAACACCGCCTATATTGTGGACTAATTTATTCTGTTTTTGTTGCTGATTTTTTTTTCTTCTATGCAAGATTAAAATGATTACTTGTTTGTTTGTTGATGCAGTCAGCTTTCCGCATAAAAGCAAAAGAGTTCCACCCTGATCAGAATCAAGGAAACAAAGGTAGAAACCCATCATTAACAACTTTCTTTTATGTAATTTAAATTTTATAGATAGGTTAAATAGACGAATTTACAAAAGATGTTGCGATCTACAGCAAGAAGAGGCTTGACTGTAACCAAAAACCAAAAATAGGTAGCTTACAATATGTTATCCGTGTACTAATGCCACCTTTGACATAACTTGTCCTAGGAGGGCAATTAACAACTTCAATGAATGCAACAGTATTCAGAAAAGGGTTCTTGTTATCAAGTCTTGGAGTTTAACATTTAATGCTCATCTTTGGTTGCAGAAGTTGCTGAATCCAAGTTCAAGGAAATCATGGTATCTTACGAAGCTATAAAGACGGAAAGGAAGAACAATCAAAGCAAATGAAAGGACACCATCTAGCAGTATACACGTAACCCCTTTGCCCTAATCTCTTTCAAACAGTTTGCAGCAAATTTCGCGGCGCATCAGTTTCCTTGGCACTAGAACTCTTACACGGTAGAATTAAATCAAATGGGAACACACATTCGTCATCAATGTGAACATGGTTTTTATTTTTTAAATGGTAGGTAACAATTTCAACTTTGCTTATTTTGTTCACATAGCTTTTACTAACTTTGCCTATTTTGTTCACATAGCTTTTACATATAAACGTGTGTAGTATTTGCTTATACATAGGCTAGTTTCTTCAACATTGTAATATACCTTCAAAAACAATTCTAAGACTCCAAAATAGGTGGATTGTGTATTGAACAATGCTTTGTATTCTTCTATTATTTCTTCTTTCAATTTCTTAGATATTTATCAATTTATTAGAGATAGTTTAAGGTGAATTACGATGAATACACTGTGTCCGTAATTTCTGTCTAAGGAAGTCGGGTTTTAAGTGGGATCGTGTGTGACCCTTCCGGCTAACCTGGGATTTTACGTGGAATGATAATACTGTCTAGAGGTCACTGTGATCTTTCTTGTGTATTGCCGAATCAGTTTACTTCGTTTTTAGATGAAAGGAGAGAGAGTCATCCAACATTGTCTTATTTTTATCTTTGATGGTAAAAACAACTTTAATCAATGAATTATACTTATGAGAGATTTTTTTTGAAGTTCTCGGCATATAGGATGTCATAGAGAATGGATTTGACATTCTCGATGTGCGTAAAAAGCTAAGTGACGAGGAGACCAAAGTTCTGAAAATAAAGAGGAGACAAGATCGTTTAGCTCGACATTAACTTAACAACCAAGTGGAGTTATGGGTCTTAACAAATTTATGAATACCAAACATGCAAAAGAGGGTTGGAGATTTTTTGTGAATATCAATAGAGGAAACAACAAAGTCAAAAAAGTTTGCTTGTAAGAATTTTGGAGGCAGTTTGAAAGGGCTCAAATGAAAACAAATGAGTCTGTTGCAGATTTTATATCTAATGTACGTGATATTGGTGGAAAAATAATCGCCAACGTTGAAGTCATGACTAAAGCCCAACTTGTCCAGAAAATTCTCAGATCTTTGACTCAAAAGTTTCACATGAAAAAAATAGTCATTGAAGTTGCCAAGGATCTTGACGAAATGACTATTGATCAATTGGAATGTGAATTACTATCTTATGAAATGTCACTAGATCAGCAGTCTGTTGATATTATAGAGGAAGCATTGCAAGCTCAGACAACTGTTTCGATAAATCAAGGGTTGTCTGCAAATCATGCTGAATCTAGTCAGCGCAGTCAAAATTTTCGAGCCAGAGGACGTGGCCAAGGAAGAGGTCGTGGTAGAGGTAATCTTAATTACCAGCAAAAATATCGTGTTTTTGATTAAAATAATCAGAATAACGATTTTCAAAAGGATAAATCAAAAATCCAATGATTTAATTGCAAAAAGTTTGGATATTTTCAAAGTCTTTGTTGGTATAAGAATAGTCCAGAAACACATGTGAAAGTGGCTGAAAATAACAACACAAGTCATGAGACTTTGTTTTGGCTGATTCAAATGTTGAAAACAAAATAAAACATGAATAAATTTTATCATGTGTGGAGATAAAGAAATGTTTACAGATTTAGATACTTTTGTGAAAACTACTGTGGAATTTGGAAATAATTCGAGGTACCTGTTCTTAGTAAAGGGAGGATTGCAATTAATTTGAAAGATGGTTCTTCTAACTTATCTCTGATGTATTATATGTACCAAGTTTACATTACAATTTACTGAGCACTGGACAGTTATTTCTGAAAGGCTATAACATAGTCTTTGATCATAGAATTTGCACAGTAAGTGATCCGAGAAAAGGACCAATTGCAAAGGTAAAAATGAATAATGGTTGGTTGGTTCTGTTGTTAATCAATTGTGGCAGTTTACCTTTTTTTAGTTCTATGACATATGATGATACATAGCTATGGTATCTGAGATTTGGACATTTGAATTTCAAAAGTTTGAAGTTTCTTTTTAGAAATAAATATGTTTTAGGATTGCCAGATATTTTCCACGGAAAGTTTGTGAGTCATATGTATATTAGGAAAGCAACATAGGTTTCTGTTTCCGAAGAATAAGGCCTGGAGGGCGAGTAACCACTGGAGTTGATTCATTCAGACTTGTGCTACGTAGAAGTACCTACAAATGTTGTTGTCAGTATTTTATAACTTTTATTGATGATTTTAGTCGGAAAGCTTGAGTGTATTTTCTTAGAAATAAATCTGACGCATATGATACGTTCAAAAGTTTTAAAAAATACATTGAAAAATAAAGTGGTTTTGTGATCAAAACTTTGAGAACAGACAGAGGAACTTAGTATGCTGTCTGTGATGATTATCTGGAGAGAAATGACATTACGCATCAAATGATGGCGAGATATACACCTCAACAAAACAGGGTGGCAGAAAGAAAAAATAGAACGATTAGGATATGGTAAAATCAATGATGCATTCAAAGAATTTACCAAAATCATTTTGGGCCGAGGCCGTTGCTTTTGTTGTTTATGTCTTGAACAGGTGTCCTACAAGGAGTATTGCAGAAAGAAAATCTCCTTACGAGTTAGGGACAGGTCGAAAACCAAATATTAGACATTTGAAAGTATTTAATTGTATTGCTTATGCTCATGTTCTAGATGTTTTAAGGAAGAAGTTGGATGATAAATCTGAAAAATTTGTTTTAATTAGATATTCTCATGAAACAAAAGGATATAAACTTTATAATGCTGCTACCAGAAAAGTTATTATCAGTCGAGATGTCATTTTTAAAGAGATGAAGGCTTGAGATTGGCTAAGAAAAGAGCCTGAGAAAATAGAAAATTCTTCATTTTCTCCGATTGTTGGTTCTTGTATACAGGAACCAGAACTGCCAAGTGATGATATTGTGTCTAAGCCATTATTGATTCGCACACAACGTGAGAGGCGATTACCGGCCTGATTACAGGATTATAAAATTGGTAATGACAACGAATTATCTGATGAAGAAGTTGTGAATTTTGTATTATTTACAGATTATGATCCAGTGACATTCAAAGAAGCTCTCAGAAATGATAATTGGATTCATGCCATGGATCAAAAGATTCATGCTATTGAGAAAAATAATACATGGAAGTGACTACTCTTCCACGAGGGAAAAAACCCATTGGAGTCAAATAGGCGTACAAGACAAAATATAAACCAAATAGAGAGATTGACCGCTTTAAACAAGACTTGTTTCAAAAGGATACAAACAAAAGGCAGGTATTGATTATTTTGAGGTCTTTGCTCCAATTGCTAGACTTGACAAAATTTGTATGGTTATTTCTATTACCGCACAAAGTGCATGGAAGATTTACCAAATGGATGTTAAATATGCTTTCTTAATTTAGCTTTCTTAAACGGAGTTCTGGAAGAGGAAGTTTATGTTGATCAACCAGATGGATATATTGTCAAAGGACAAGAAAGTAAGGTGTACCGGTTGAAAAGAGCTTTGTATGGGCTCAAGCAAGCTCTACGAACATGATATACTCGTATCGGTTCTTATTTCACCGAACATGGTTCTCAAAGATGTCCATATGAGCATACTTTATAAGTAAAATATTCTGATCGAGGAGATATTGTTATTTTATGTTTATATGTTGATGACTTTATTTTTATCGGTAACAATACCAAAATGATTTCTGAGTTCAGGGAGGCTATGATTAGTCATTTTGAAATTGCAGATCTTGGTCTAGTGTCTTACTTTCTTGGTTTGGAAGTTTGTCATATGGACAGTGGAATATTCGTTTTACAGAACAAATATGCTGGTGATATTCTGAAAAAGTTTAAGATGGAATTTGTGAAACCCATCTTAACACCGGTTGAAGACAAATTGAAGTTAACAAAAGATGCTACCAGTGAGCTAGTTGATCCTATATATTTCCGATGACTAGTTGGAAACTTGAGATATTTGATTGCGACTAGGCCGGATATAACATATGGTGTTGGACTTATCAGTCGTTTCATGGAGTCACTGCGTCAATCACACTTACAACCAGCTAAACGGATTTTGAGATATGTCAGAGGTACAAAAACTCATGGTATATTCTATTCTTGTGATAATGATATTTTTCTTTTGTGGTTCACAGACAGTGATTGAGCTGGTGACACCATAGAAAGCTCATCAGGTTATGCATTTTTCTTGGGATCTAGCGTTTTCTCATGGTTATCAAAGAAACAATAAGTTGTGGCTTTATCTACAACTGAAGCAGAGTACATAGCAACATCAAATCGTGCTTCACAAGCGCTATGGCTTAGACGAATTCTTGGTTTTGTACATCACAGACAAGATGAACCAACAAATATTTATTGCGATAAAAATCAGTAATTGAGTTATAAAAAAATCAAGTATTTCATAGACGAAGAAAACACATCGATATTAAGTTTTACTTCATTCGTGATCTAGTTCGTGAAAAAGAGATTACCATTGATTATTGTCCAACTGAAGAACAAGTTGCGAATATTTTGGCAAAGCCATGGAGTCATTTTTCAAACTGAAGAAAATGCTTGGAATGATCAAATTTGAAGATTTTGATTTAAGGGAGGCACTGTAGAAGTAAATCAAGGCTGGTGAAATGTTTCGCGCGTGTAAGAAGTGGACATTTTATATGTCGTGATCTGCCGATTATACCCTTATCGCCACCCCTTTTAAACGCACATTTTCCTCCTCTTCCTACGTTTCCTTTCCCGCGTTTTCTTCCTTCCTCAGACAGAAAGCGGCGGCAAGAAGACTAATTTCGGTAGCTGCAAGGAGGTGATACTTCTAAGAATCCAAGGTAAAGATTGTAGATTTGTTAGGGCTGTAAGGTTTGTTGAGGGTTTAGATATACCTAATAAAGAAGTAGAGTGAAAATTTTCCCTTTCTGAAAAATCTAATAATTTTGTTAATTATTGCCATCTAAATTCAAAGATAATCATGTGAGACTCTACATATTGATTTGTATCGTCTTTTAGTATTCTCAGTGGAAGAAATCCCGAAGGGCTTTTCTCTTGGGGGTGGGATGTGGAGGAGCTGGCAGTGCTCCCTGTGATTTTCGTTGGCAAAGGAGGTCGTATTGAGAAGATTATAGACATTGTATCAGAAGCTGCCAAGCAGAGGTTGAAGAAGAAAGGATTATATTTTCCTCCTTGGCGCAAAGCCGAATATGTCAAATCTAAGTGGCTGTCTCCTCCGATTCGAAGCAACACTTCACTCTTATCCCCCTTGTGAAACCTTTTGTCAAATCGATTTAAAGAACAAGAAGACACTCTTATCCTCCTTGTGAAACCTTTTTTCAAAATCGATTTAAAGATCGAGAAGAAACTGAATAAGGATTTTGGAACCGCGAATGTCGGTGGCGGTGCTGACGGGGAGGATGAGAAATTTCTGGTGAATATTAAGCAAGGGAATGATGCGGCTGGTGGGGGAGGTGAGAAGATTATGGTGAGAGCTGAAGCAATAGGAATCACCACCAGCAGACTTTAAAGGGTATTTCAGTCCGTTTACATTTTCCACCAATGTTAATGACGGAAAGTGGTCGCTGCATTTTTAATCCAGAACACGGGGGATGTTTTTGTATAAAACCAAACAAGCGTGGAGGTAATTGTAATTAAGCAAAACCACAGAGGATGAAACTGTAATTTTCTCTTTTTATTTTTCAAAGATAGGCAGCAATTTCAAACTTGCTTATTTTGTCAAGATAACTTTTACTATTTTGTTCACATAGCTTTTACATATAAACATGTGTATTATTTGCCTATAAATAGGCTAGTTTCTTTAACATTGTAATATACCTTCAAAAACAATTTTAAGACTCTAAAACAGAAACATTGTGTATTAAGCAAAGCTTTGCGTTCTTCTATTGTTTATTCTTTCAATTTATTAGATATTATCAATTCAGATTCCTTCGTTGCATGGTGTATGGGGTTTGAGATGCGCTCTGATTGGAATTTATGTAGTTTCTTATTTCACATTTATACATAGCTTCCAACATGAGGTCTACTGTCCCATGTACATCTCGCGAGCTGGATCATCTTGTACCGTATCTTCTTTCTAACTTAGTAGATCAGATCATACCGTACATACTAGTTTGTACGATGAAGCTAGGAGATAGCAATATCTGACAGCTTCATCTTGCGGGTAAAAGTGGTAGGAATATATGAGTTTCGATCATCTCACTCCAAAATTTCTCACCCTTCTCCTCACCGTACGACATGTGGCAGCAGGAGAGGATGGTAAGGCTAGATGAAAGTCACCCGCATGTAACCTCACCACCCTCCCCTGCTCTCACGTGTCGTACGGTGAGGAGAGGAGTGAGGGATTTTGGGGTGAAAAGATCTCATCCCGGAATATATACGCCTTCAAAATTATGTCTTATGTCAAAGGCAGCCTGTCTGATTTATTGTGATTGCGTTTGCTGGAAAATCCTTCTCATATTGTACATATCTACTGTGATACATATTGGGAGCAAAAGTGACAAATTTTGTGGAGATTTTGACGCTTAATAAGAGGACAACTTCTGTTCCTACCAATAGGGGTGTTAACGAACCGAGTCGAACCGAGTATTAGATTTTTGAATTTGGATTCGTTTAGCTAAACACAATATTCGGTTCGGTTCGGTTCGTTTAGCTAACGAACTTTAAAATTGGTTCAAGCTAGTCTCGATAACACTGTAACTGTTTAAACGAGCTGAACAGTTCACGAATAGTTCAGTTCATTTTAGTAAACAAACTCAAACAACTATTCGATTTGGCTCGTTTATCGACTATTACCGAACGAATACGAGTTTCAACATGATATCAGAGCAGGTTTAAATTGTGACTCACACCTTGTCTCACACATGGTTAGGCATTTATTGTCTCCCCTCACTCAAGTCTATATGTCCATGCATGTCTTGTGATTCGTGCTTAAGGACAGATTCTAAAGCGTGTTTTTATGTCAATTCACGTTGCTACGTGAGGGCGGATATTGAGAGCATAGTCTCATATCACCACTTTGAAAAAAAAATTGGTTATATTAGAACGAGGTACCGCCACTCATTACGTTAAGATTTTGATTGGATATGAACCTCATTTTATATAAGTCTAAGTTTCAACACTTTAAATACAAAATGTATCTATTTGCATAAAGTCTTGAAAACAAATAGGTGGACCATAAAAGAAAATAATAATTTGAAGGTTGTGTTTTCCAAAAGCTTTTGCTTGGACCAAAAGGTCGTTTTCTGACCCTGGGCCTACCGTCCCAGTCCCAAGGAACATTGTAGATAATGTAGATTAGGAGCCTAGCGACCTCCTATGTTAGATGAAGACTTATGCAGTGACGCACATAAGATGTCCCCAAATTAGACCTTCGGTCCATGCACAGTGAAACAATCGCACCGTGCGTTCTGACACGAGGAAAGAAACTTTGTATTAAACGTGGGTCTCATGCTTCTCATGCCACAGTATTTGTTTTAATGTCGTTGATTAACATTAATTAAGATATTGAGTAATTGTTTAATGACTTCTAAAATTTTCCAGGTCACAACTAAACTTAAGAAATTATTTGTCATTATTCCATAAGCAAGAAATTACAAATTTTTGTTCAGTAGACTTACTAAAATGTTCTAGGAGGGATTTCACCAAGTCAAGCATTTAGCGTCCTTTGTTAATCATACGTAAGATGTTTCAAGACAAACCTAAATACCATTGCCTAATGAATCCTTTTTCTCTCAAAAAGAGAAAAAGAAAAAAGAAAAAAACGAATACTTTTCCAATTAGAAGTACTTTAATTTAATCCAGCTGACAAAGCATGAGGTCTTGGTTGGAATAACGAAACTCCTAATTAAAGACTTTATTTTGAGATTTTGTTTAGGTATGAGCCGCAGAAATAGCATCTTGCACAAAGTGTATAGTAAGACTGCGTACATTAGATCGTGAATTAATCCGATCTCTTCTCAGACCTTATGCAAAAAACAGGTGCCTAACGCATAAGAAACGCTTTTTATTTTGTGATTTTGTTTAGCATGCAAATATGAAGCACGATTACGTTCTTATGTCGTTGTCGTAAAGCAGTAAGTCAAACATCACTTCTTACCGTTACATATTTGAGAAAATGATGAAGCAGAAGCATGATTTGGTCCTTGTGTTGGACCTGTATAGCACCACTAGAGGGGGGGGTGAATAGTGGATTAGCGGAAATTACACTATAATTACCTTCAAAAACTTGTTTGAAGACCCCTTTGCCTCTTTAACTTCAGATTCTGAAATTTCCAGAAACAGTTCACCGTTTTGAGTGCTTTGGTTGGACCACTTATACACATGTGCAAGCTCTCAAACTTGGCAGAGATCAAGTTTAGGATGTTTATAGTATGTCATAAAAATTTCAGCCAATTTCAAGCAAGTTAGCACGTTCAAATAAGCAAGAAAAGTAAAGTGTGCAATTCTGGCAGTTTCAGTCAGAATGTTTGCTTAACTTCAAACGTTGATATCTCAAAATCTACCCGTGCTACTTTGATGAATCTTATGTCAAATTAAACCTTAGGATGTCTAGTTTAATTTGATATAAGGCTCACTCCAAGATTCAAAGGATAGCCTGTTCAAATTTCACAAGTTTTGCACACTGGTCAAAATTGTTCACAGAATGTAGCAACAATTTTGTGAAGATAATTTGAATATGCTACACACCTTAGAATTTAGTGATTCTTGCGTCAAATGAAAGCTAACACATTGAAGTATGATATATCCAAAATTCATGCAATTCTAAGGATGTTTGCTTGTTCAATTGTGCGTGCCAAGTTAGTGTAAATCTCAGGCAGAAAACAGTAAGTGCAGGAAATAAGTAGAGAACACAAGGAATTATCCTGGTTCGGTCAATGTGACCTACTCCAGTCCCAAGAGACACCTTCTCTTGGATTTCACTAAACACCAAACACCAAAGTCACCTTACAAAGCCAAAGGAAGAAGCTTTTCACCAACTTCTTCAAGAGGCTTCACCAAAACACCTAGTTTGTATCACCTTTGCACCTTTGCACCTTTTCACCTTTTGCTCACCTCTAAGGAGTAAGCTTTATACACCAGCTTCTCCTTCACAAATATGTCGTATAAAGGTGTTGAAAATGACAAGAATTGAAGAACTATACAATCATAAAGCTTTCAACAAATGTGTTCTTCAATATAGAAGAGAAGAAGAAAATAATGGAGACAAAGAGCTAATGTCTTGCTTTGCTTTCTTTGCTTTTGTTAGGATACTCTTTCTCTTCACCCTTTGTAGCTATTTATAGCCAAGAGATCAGCCTTTAGGCTCCTCCATATAGCCGTTTGGAATGGTTGAAGAATGAGAGATTTTAGCACCTTTTTAGCTACCAAACTTCAGCCTTTTAATTTCAAGATAAATCTGATTTTTGAATGCTTTGACATGGTCTTCCAATCTGAATATTTATCCCCTTATGGCCGTTGGAGATGAGGTGGAATTGGCTCCATTTGAATGTTTAAAAATCAGCTCCAATCAACAATATCCATGTGTAAATAACCTTTTGAATTTGAATTAGCCTTCAATCTTGATCACAAGGTAGCCGTTTGCATAGTCTAAAAGATAGAGAAAATTCAGCTTGACTTGGTCTTCAATCTTGAAGCATATAGCCGTTGCATATGATTGAGTTTGAATTGGTCTTATAGCCGTTGCATCCTTCTTGGTTGAGAAATTTTTTGCTTCAACTTTGCTACATTGTAGAACTTGTTTTTGTCACACATCATAACCTAAATTTTGATCATATTCCACACGAAATGTTGCTCCACTTTTGAACAATAATAGCCGTTAACATCATCACAAGAATAGCCATTTGAAATTATCTTAAAATCAGCACCAAAATAGGATTTAAATCACCTTGCCTTGACTTGTTCAAAATCTGAATTTTGAACATGATATATGCGCACCAATCCGTATGTAACCATATAATATATAGTCTTCAACAAGTAGCATAGAAAACCATATGAAGAATACCAAGAATTCCAAGAAAACCATAGATGATGATAACCATAACATAAGAATTCCAATAGATAGCATGCTGCCCGTTTCCATAAAAATAGGGCACGTACCATATGTGACATAAACACATATAAACATCATATAAGCAATATATAGTATGTTGGAAGATCCGTTGGCAAGTGAAATGACCAGAATACCCTTCAGCACAAAAATAGGAACTTTGTCCTAGGATGAACCTAGACATGGTGCTGCTCCAGATTCATTCGTTGCCATGATGTGACATGACTTATAAATGTGTCAAATGATCATATAAGTCAGTTGGAAGAAGACCAAATAAGAATGAGAAGTCCAAATGGTGAAATTACCAAAATAGCCCTTATATAGGTCAATAAGCTTCCCACCGGGTCAACTCAGTTTTTATCCGTGTCAAGCATGCTCTTCCTCAGCCAATTAGATTCTAAATTGAATAAGGATCAAGTGGGCTTTTGAATGACTCAATTTGGAGTTCATTTGCCCAAGATATGAACCAAAACCTGCAATAGAACACTAAACCGAACAATTTGCCTTATATTGTAAGTCATGTGACTTCAAGGCTTGGTTAGTTCATATAATAAACATGTATTGGCATATATATCTTCTAAGATCAGTTTGAACATGTCTTGATTAAGATATGTGATTGAATTGGCCAAGTTCAATCTCATGATCTTACTCAAACTTGTTCAATCTTGATTCAATCAAACAATTTCACATTAGCTCATAAGTTCATAAGTTCATGCCTTGCCAAAACAATTTCTCATTTAAACGTTACACATACATGCTCACATATGTATTTTCCAATCACTCAAACATGATATATCTATTTGCAATCATCACAACAATTACACATATGCACACATATACATTTTGCACAACAATTACACATATGCTCACATATACATTTTGCAATCACTCAAACATAATATATCACAACAATCTCCCCCTTTTGATGATTTGCAAAATTACCCCACATATGTGTATATTAAGCATTTAAATCAAGTGTGCATCTAAATCAAGTATAAACTGCTCAATCAAGTGTAAGCTGCTCCCCCTTAATGTGTTATCTCCCCCTTAACATGATATCTATCTTTTTAACATGATATATATATACACATTTATTTCTCCCCCTTAATTTTGTAAATTATGCAAAAGACAGTGTAGTAGTCAGGTGTAAGCAATTAATCCAAGTCTTGCACGTAAAGTCTCAAAGATAGCTTGATTAAGGGGTTTAGTGAATATGTCAGCTACTTGTTGATCAGTTCTAACATGTTCAATGTGTATATGTCCAAGATTAACATGATCACGGAGAAAATGATAACGTACTTCTATATGTTTTGCCTTAGAGTGTAGTACAGGGTTTTTAGACAAATTTATAGCACTTGTACTATCACAATAGATGGGGATATTATTTACTTGTATTTCAAAGTCTGAAAGTTGTTGTTTAATCCATAAGAGTTGAGTACAACATAGACTTAAAGCCATATATTCCGCTTCAGTAGTAGAAAGTGCAACACTAGATTGTTTCTTTGAAAACCAAGATATTAGTGAGTTTCCTAGAAATTGACATGTTCCACTAGTGCTCTTTCTATCTACTCTACATCCACCATAATCTGCATCTGAATATGCATGTAGACTTAGACTAGATTGTCTATCATACCATAAGCCTAATGTTGGTGTATGTTGAAGATATCTAAATATTCTTTTTACAGCTTTAAAGTGTGACAACTTAGGCATACTTTGAAATCTCGCACACATACATACTGCAAACATAATATCAGGTCTACTAGCAGTTAGATATAGCAATGAACCAATCATAGACCTATATAGTTTTTCATCAAATGCAACACCATTTTCATCTTTGTCTAATTTTGTTGAAGTACACATTGGTGTTGGAGATGGTTTCAAGTTTTCAAAGTTGAATTTCTTTATCATATCTCTTATGTATTTGGCTTGATTGATATGTATACCATCTGATGTTTGTTTTATTTGCAAGCCTAAGAAGTAATTTAATTCACCAACCATGGACATTTCAAACTCAGACTTCATACAATCTTCAAAGTCTTTTACTAAGTTAGGATTAGTTGAACCAAAGATTATGTCATCTACATATATTTGTATTACAAGTAAATCTTTGTCTTTCTTTTTCAAGAATAAGGTACTATCTATGGTTCCTCTTTGAAAGTTGTTACTTAGTAAAAAGTTGGCAAATCTTTCATACCATGCACGGGGGGCTTGTTTCAAACCATATAAGGCTTTCTTAAGTTTATATACATGATTAGGGTTCTTTGGATCTTCAAAGCCTGGTGGTTGTTTAACAAAAACTTCTTCTTGGATATAGCCATTTAAGAATGCACTCTTAACATCCATTTGGAATAGTTTGATGTTATTATAACATGCAAAAGCTAATAAGAGGCGTATGGATTCTAATCTTGCTACGGGGGCAAATGTTTCATCGTAATCAATACCCTCTTCTTGATTATATCCTTGAGCTACAAGTCTTGCTTTATTTCTTACTACAACCCCTTGCTCATTCATTTTGTTCCTAAACACCCATTTAGTTCCAATGATTGATTTATCCTCGGGTTTAGGTACTAAATCCCACACATTGTTTCTTTCAAATTGGTTTAACTCTTCATGCATTGCATTTATCCAATATGCATCGTTTAAGGCATCATTCACATTCTTAGGTTCAATTTGGGATATAAGTGCATGCCAATGATCATATTCATTAGGATCTATTTGCCTACGTGTTCTAACCCCTTGATTTACATCTCCTATGATAAGTTCTATATGCATTTGAATGTTGCCATGTATATGAGTTATATCTTGACCGTGTATAAGCATTGAATTTAGGCCGTATATAAGCAAGATGTTGTGTGTGTCTAGGCCGTGTGTTGTACATTGATTTAGGCCTAGAGAATGTCATGTTCTTCACATAAGCATGTTGTTGCATATAAGGCATAACTTGAGCAGATTTCATACTTCTATGTTTAGGCATTCTTGTATACATGTAAGCATGGTTTCTAGGTGTGTTTACCTTCCTATATGTTGATGCATTTTGCAATCTTTGTGATGAAGGTGGTGTGGGCAGAATAGGTTCATTTCTAGATGCTTTTGGCCTATATTTCATGTTGGTTGAAGATGATACAAATGTTGTTTCCTTAGGTGTGTGTTCAGCTTCTTCAACATATCCAAGACCTTGTTTGTCATTTCCATGCTTTTGAGATGCAATAAGAGTGTCTAACATGTTGGAACCATTCTTAAATTGTTCTAAAGATTTGTTCAAGTCTAGATTACATGCTTTTGATGATTCAAATTCAGTTTGTATTTCATGTAATTTAGACTTTAAAACATTGTAATCAACACATTGCACGCATTCCATATTTTCATGTTTGTTCTTAAGTTCCTTAATCTGATTTTGCAATGAAACAATAGTGTTAGATGATTCAAGTTGAAGAACTTCTAGTTGAGAAGTTAGATTCAAGTTAGACGTCTCCAACTTGTTCTTCTCCTCAACTATTCTTTTCTTCTCCTTGGATAACTTCTTATATCTATTATGCAACTTTTCTAATTCATCCAACAATTCATCTTGAGTAAAATCACATTCAGAATCAGAATCAAATGTTACCTCATTTGTAGACTTTGAAGTCAAACATGTTTGTGCAACTTCAGGTTCCTCCTCGGATTCGGATGAAGATGTGTCATCCCAAGTGCTTGAACTTACCTTGAGAGCTTTCTTCCTCCTTTGCATAGGTTCTACTCTAGTTTTTGTCCTTGTCCTTTCATCCATGTCACGGTTTTTGTTCTTGTTTGGACAATCATATGAGATGTGTCCTTGTTTGCCACATTCATAACACTTGAGTTCTTTATCATACCATTTACCATCTTGTTTGTTAGATTTCACATTGATAGGAGCGGCTGATTTTGCTTGTCTTTTAGTTGGTCTTTTGAACAACTTCCTTAAACGTCTAGCTAGCAACATTATGTCTTCTTCATCACTTTCATCATCACTTTCATACTCGGCTTGATTAGATGATTCGGGTTCATTTGTTACAAATGCAAGTGATTTAGACTTGTTACTAGTTTCAGCCTTTCTTATATTCAACTTGTTTTCATAAACTTTCAAAGAGCCTATCAATTCATCAAGTTTTATTTGAGAAAGATCTTTGCTTTCTTCAATGGCACTAACTTTGGCATCCCATTCACTTGGCAAACTTCTCAAAACTTTTTGCACTTTTTCTTTCATCAAAAACGTTTTACCAAGGGATTCAAGTGAGTTGTATAAGTTTGTAAGCCTTAAATCCATATCAACAATTGATTCATTAGGCAGTAAATGAAATGATTCAAGTGTAGTCATTAACATGTTAATCTTTGATTCCTTTACTTGATTAGTTCCTTCATGCTTCATTTCAAGACACTTCCACATATCCTTTGCACTTGAACAAGAAGAGACATAGGCAGATTCACTCCTACTTAAACCATTCAACAATAATTGCATTGCTTTAGCATTAAGACTCATTTTCTTTTTATCTTCATCACTCCAATCTTTTCTATATTTCTCAACTACTTGTGATAAGCCTTCAATTATAACATGCTTAGTAGGCACATAAGGTCCATCTTCAATGATAGACCACAAGTCTATGTCAATAGCCATTAAGAACAATTTCATCCTAAGTTTCCAATGACTGAAGTTTTCTCCATCAAAAAGTGGTGGTCTTTGTGTGGACATGCCTTCTAATTCTATTTTCATGTGTGACTTAGACATGCTTCTTAATGTGTGAGAAAACGTTTGAAGCACTTATAAGAAGGAAAGAAAATGTCACCTTGTTGTAGATACCAAATATGAAGAGTATAAGACAACCAGAAAATTTCCAGCAATTTTGCCACTTGAAGTATAAACGGTTTTCAGCTCAAATAAGAATATGGTGCTCAACCTCGCTCTGATACCACTTGTTGGACCTGTATAGCACCACTAGAGGGGGGGGTGAATAGTGGATTAGCGGAAATTACACTATAATTACCTTCAAAAACTTGTTTGAAGACCCCTTTGCCTCTTTAACTTCAGATTCTGAAATTTCCAGAAACAGTTCACCGTTTTGAGTGCTTTGGTTGGACCACTTATACACCTGTGCAAGCTCTCAAACTTGGCAGAGATCAAGTTTAGGATGTTTATAGTATGTCATAAAAATTTCAGCCAATTTCAAGCAAGTTAGCACGTTCAAATAAGCAAGAAAAGTAAAGTGTGCAATTCTGGCAGTTTCAGTCAGAATGTTTGCTTAACTTCAAACGTTGATATCTCAAAATCTACCCGTGCTACTTTGATGAATCTTATGTCAAATTAAACCTTAGGATGTCTAGTTTAATTTGATATAAGGCTCACTCCAAGATTCAAAGGATAGCCTGTTCAAATTTCACAAGTTTTGCACACTGGTCAAAATTGTTCACAGAATGTAGCAACAATTTTGTGAAGATAATTTGAATATGCTACACACCTTAGAATTTAGTGATTCTTGCGTCAAATGAAAGCTAACACATTGAAGTATAATATATCCAAAATTCATGCAATTCTAAGGATGTTTGCTTGTTCAATTGTGCGTGCCAAGTTAGTGTAAATCTCAGGCAGAAAACAGTAAGTGCAGGAAATAAGTAGAGAACACAAGGAATTATCCTGGTTCGGTCAATGTGACCTACTCCAGTCCCAAGAGACACCTTCTCTTGGATTTCACTAAACACCAAACACCAAAGTCACCTTACAAAGCCAAAGGAAGAAGCTTTTCACCAACTTCTTCAAGAGGCTTCACCAAAACACCTAGTTTGTATCACCTTTGCACCTTTGCACCTTTTCACCTTTTGCTCACCTCTAAGGAGTAAGCTTTATACACCAGCTTCTCCTTCACAAATATGTCGTATAAAGGTGTTGAAAATGACAAGAATTGAAGAACTATACAATCATAAAGCTTTCAACAAATGTGTTCTTCAATATAGAAGAGAAGAAGAAAATAATGGAGACAAAGAGCTAATGTCTTGCTTTGCTTTCTTTGCTTTTGTTAGGATACTCTTTCTCTTCACCCTTTGTAGCTATTTATAGCCAAGAGATCAGCCTTTAGGCTCCTCCATATAGCCGTTTGGAATGGTTGAAGAATGAGAGATTTTAGCACCTTTTTAGCTACCAAACTTCAGCCTTTTAATTTCAAGATAAATCTGATTTTTGAATGCTTTGACATGGTCTTCCAATCTGAATATTTATCCCCTTATGGCCGTTGGAGATGAGGTGGAATTGGCTCCATTTGAATGTTTAAAAATCAGCTCCAATCAACAATATCCATGTGTAAATAACCTTTTGAATTTGAATTAGCCTTCAATCTTGATCACAAGGTAGCCGTTTGCATAGTCTAAAAGATAGAGAAAATTCAGCTTGACTTGGTCTTCAATCTTGAAGCATATAGCCGTTGCATATGATTGAGTTTGAATTGGTCTTATAGCCGTTGCATCCTTCTTGGTTGAGAAATTTTTTGCTTCAACTTTGCTACATTGTAGAACTTGTTTTTGTCACACATCATAACCTAAATTTTGATCATATTCCACACGAAATGTTGCTCCACTTTTGAACAATAATAGCCGTTAACATCATCACAAGAATAGCCATTTGAAATTATCTTAAAATCAGCACCAAAATAGGATTTAAATCACCTTGCCTTGACTTGTTCAAAATCTGAATTTTGAACATGATATATGCGCACCAATCCGTATGTAACCATATAATATATAGTCTTCAACAAGTAGCATAGAAAACCATATGAAGAATACCAAGAATTCCAAGAAAACCATAGATGATGATAACCATAACATAAGAATTCCAATAGATAGCATGCTGCCCGTTTCCATAAAAATAGGGCACGTACCATATGTGACATAAACACATATAAACATCATATAAGCAATATATAGTATGTTGGAAGATCCGTTGGCAAGTGAAATGACCAGAATACCCTTCAGCACAAAAATAGGAACTTTGTCCTAGGATGAACCTAGACATGGTGCTGCTCCAGATTCATTCGTTGCCATGATGTGACATGACTTATAAATGTGTCAAATGATCATATAAGTCAGTTGGAAGAAGACCAAATAAGAATGAGAAGTCCAAATGGTGAAATTACCAAAATAGCCCTTATATAGGTCAATAAGCTTCCCACCGGGTCAACTCAGTTTTTATCCGTGTCAAGCATGCTCTTCCTCAGCCAATTAGATTCTAAATTGAATAAGGATCAAGTGGGCTTTTGAATGACTCAATTTGGAGTTCATTTGCCCAAGATATGAACCAAAACCTGCAATAGAACACTAAACCGAACAATTTGCCTTATATTGTAAGTCATGTGACTTCAAGGCTTGGTTAGTTCATATAATAAACATGTATTGGCATATATATCTTCTAAGATCAGTTTGAACATGTCTTGATTAAGATATGTGATTGAATTGGCCAAGTTCAATCTCATGATCTTACTCAAACTTGTTCAATCTTGATTCAATCAAACAATTTCACATTAGCTCATAAGTTCATAAGTTCATGCCTTGCCAAAACAATTTCTCATTTAAACGTTACACATACATGCTCACATATGTATTTTCCAATCACTCAAACATGATATATCTATTTGCAATCATCACAACAATTACACATATGCACACATATACATTTTGCACAACAATTACACATATGCTCACATATACATTTTGCAATCACTCAAACATAATATATCACAACACCTTGCTAATTTATTATTTTAAAGCAACTTGACATGGAAGGAAGCGACCCATTTGAGAAAATATGTACCCCCTTCTAATTTAGTAGGTCACGGTGTGTGTGTATATATATACACACTTAGTTGTATGAAGCTGTTGACATGACTTGCTGAATCAAATGAGGAAGATGTGGACATATATACTCCAACCACCAAGGCAAATATATAAAAGAGGAGATGAAAGGAGCATAGATAAGACATACCAGTGGTTCGAACCTCGACTACACACAGGATGTATGTTTCACTGTTGTTTAGACTAGTATTGGTTTTGACCATCTTTATCATCCTAGAAAGCTGCTGGACTCGGATTTAAATCTTATATACATCTCCATAAGATTGAAATTACGAAGACTCTGGAATCAGAAATTTAGCCTTTTGCAGTCGGAGATGAAAGGAGCAGCCAACCGGCAAACCGGCGACAAGACAATACACTTTTGATGTTCATTAAAAACTATTATATAAACAGAAAAAAGGAATAAAAAAGAATGACCGACAGTGTTAATAAAGTATCTGAAGATAATTAAATTTACATAAAATAGGACCTAATCAACCGTAAATGAATCTTCAAGATTAGGCTTTTCATGACAGTTCTTGGTCGGCAGACTTTAAATTTAGTACGTAGTTAAGATGTTGGTATTTATTATATCGTAATATCATCTTTTAGTAGATTTCGAGCGTCTGACCTTATATTGACTAATATATTTTTTTGAAAAGGATATGAACACTTGATTATATTTAAAACTGAACCAAATAAGTCACAAATAGACTATTTTATGACTCACAAGAGAGATAAGGGCTTATTAGGATTGTAAGATGATCTCATGAGAAAGTTTAATAATGTAATATCGTTATGTAGTGTTGGATGTTCGTATCTGACATAGAAGATTGTAAAAATAAAAGTCCATAAAACTCAAGATAAAACTGTAGAATTTGAAAGAAGCTAAGCAAACAGATTTTAGAAAAATAATATTAGAGCAAGAGGTCTTAAGAAATTCAAGTGGTGATGCAAATGAAGTGAAGAAGGATGTACTAGTAAAGATAAAGAAAATAGCGAGAAATTCACTTAGCAAGTCAAAAGGTCAATCATTTGCAAATAAAGAATCTTGGTGGTGGGAAAAAGAAGTGCAAGACAAAGTAAAAAACCAAAAGAACTAGTCATAAGATATTTCAACTTTGTAGGAATCAAGAGAATTGGAAAAAATATAGGCTTGCGAAGAAAGAAGCTAAACATGCTGTAAGAAAAGACAAATCATAGGCATTTGAGATTTTTATTACGGTTGGACACAGAAGAAGTGAAAGAGATGTCTATAAAATTTCTATAGCAAGATAAATAAAGTCAAGAGATCTGACTCAAGTTAAATGCGTTAAAGACGAATATATCATTTTTCATTAGAGAAATGAGCAATAAAAGATAGATGGAGAAGATACTTTGATAAACTTATTATTGAATCACTATGAGATGAACTTGTAGTGGGCAAGTTACATAACTCTGAAGAGGATAGAAACATAACACACAGTACGAGAATTTGATTGCAGAAGTAGAAGATACTTTGAAAAGGATGAAAAATGGTAAAGCGATTGGATCCAACGGTATTCTAGTTGAGGCTTGAAAATGCTTAAGGAAAAAAATGTATTATATAGCTCACAAATCTTTTTAACAGGATTGTAAATATCAAAAAGATGTTTGACTAGTTGAAGAAAAGCACTTTAGTACATGTGTATAAAACAAATGAGATATACAAGATTCTACAAAGTATAGATGAATTTAGTTAATGAGCCACACGATGAAGCTCTAGGAGCGAGTGATTACGAAATGACTTTGCAAAAAGATTAGTGTGTCCAAAAATCATTCTGGACTTGTGTCAGGAAGGCTAACAATAGAGACTATTCATCTCTTGAGAATATTAATAGAGAGATATCAAGAGAAGAAACATGATTTTCATTGACTTTTGAAAGACATATGATAAAGTTTGTGTATAGATCATGTGGAGAGTGCTTGAAAAGAAAGGTGGTAGAGCATCATATTTATAAATTTTTAAAGATATGTATGAGAACGTGATGACAAACATAAAGACTCCGGGAGAACTATAGTTCTCTATCACAATGAGTTTACACCAATGATATGCATTAAATTCATACTTATTTACTTTAGCTATAGATGAGCTCGCTCGACGCATTCAAGATAGAGTTCCGTAGAACATGTTATTTGCAGATGATATTGTGTTGGTGGATAAGACTAGTGAAGAGTCAATGCTAAGATAGAATGTTGACATGAGACACTAAAAGAAAATGAGTTCAACTTGAGTCGAAAAAAGACAAAGTATATGGAATTTCACCAACAAAAGAAAGACATTGGACTAGGATGGGAGGGAAAGGGAAGGACCGGGAATGAAGGACAGTTTAATGTCAAAAGTTTTACAATAAGTATTTTATGCCACTTTATGTTCACAAATAAATAGCACTTCATGAAAAATTATCTGCATATTCTATATTTGTATTGGGTGGATAAGGAACTAGACCAGCAAAAAGATTAAATAAGCAAATACTAATTCTGCTTATGGATATAATTATACAACTTATTTGTATTTGTTGGATATACAAATTTATTTGTGCGACTAATTATTTCTTAAAATCAATAGTATATGTATGTGTACATATATATATATATATATATATATATATATATATATATATAGACACACACACACACATATGGACAAAGCTATAACAGCCAAAGGCTATTTTTTGTTTCCTTTTTCTTTCATTAGTTATAGTTCTCATCGTAGTAAGTAGGTAAGTTGTAAGGCATACATAAGACATGTTATTTACGATTTCGTAATTAATTTTCTTTTTCAACTATTAAATAAGAACACAGGTATTTATCTGTAAATAAAATTCCACATGAACAAAATATTACAAAAATTTTATAATACATTGGAAGTTTTTAAAACTCATGGACTATTATCCTTTATAATATGTACTGTAGACATGACATAATTGTGAATACATAAAATGTGGCCGCGCAGTTTTTTATGAAATATTGAGTCTTTTTTTCTCCACCTACTGAATGTATATGACAGCATGTTCTTCTCCATTGGGTTAATATCACAAACTTTCTATTTTTATTTACTAAATAAATTTTTTCACTAGCACACTAACACACTAGCACGTCATATTTTTATTATTGTGTTATTTATGTAAGTACATATAAAGCCGGAGTCTAATTAAAATCAAACTCTCTATTCTTTGGGATTGAGTTATTGTTTGCATGACTTTCACACTCTCTATACCTTATCGGTAACTTTTGTTGTGGTTGAGATGTATTTGGTCTGCCTTACCATTTAGACAATTTAAGGGTGCAAATTCTTTATCTTTGTGAATGAAAACTATTTGCGTACTATTATTCAAAGTTTTGATGTTTAATGTAAAACATAGAATGAAATAGTATCCTTTTTTTGTTTGCCTTAAGCGAATATGTATTCTATTTATGTATAAGTGCCTAAGTATTACACTTAAAAAATATATACTTTAATGCACGTTACAATTTTTTATCTTTCTATGTAACGCACGAGTCTCATGGTTAGTGTATATATATGTATCTATTTATATGTCTTTGTGTGTGCGTATGCATGCATATATTGGTATATATTTGTATATGTATGTGGAAATTATCAAATTCTATATACACACACACATACGTATTTCTCTCTCTGTGTGTAAATGTATGTATATGTATGATTTCTAGTACGTAATAAATAGAGTAGAGAAACATCATAATTTTCTTAAATAAATGTACATAGAATATACATTTTGTACGTACTAAATGATTTTAGCAAACTAGTGAACACTCATGCAGCATAAAAGTTTCCCCATAGACGGTCAAAACATTGTCTCAATATATATGTGTGTGTAAGGAAAATATTGTCAACAAAAATAAAGAGAAAAAGCTTGTTGAATGAATAGAGCTAAACTCGGAGATGCATGTAACTAGGTAAAGAGAAAAAGTGCCCCAAGGTATACTCCAGTATTTACTTCGGTTCAGATTTTCTCTAAGCCTAATTATTTGTTACTTTTATTTCTTATCTTTATATTTTTTTGCAACTGAAGAATCCTTTTAAAAATTACAACAATTTTGGCTGCCATCATTTATTATCCTTCTGATTCACACAAAAACAATCCCAGAAACTGAGGGGGGAAATAAACATTCATCCTCTCGAAAGTGTTATAAACTTAAACAATATAAACAACACAATATTTAGAAGACAAGAGAGAATAGAAAGATTTTCTATTAATCTTCAAGTCACCATCATTATACAATATCATGTCCTATATATAGGACTTTGGGGAGTAATGTACATTGAACTTATTTACAACCACTGCTGTTCTCAAGAAACTTTTGCCGTTCCTGAGAAAACTTTTGTCGTTCCCGAGAAACCTTTGGACATCCATAATAAATAATATTCTTAACACTCCCCCTTGGATGTCCAAAATTTATAGAATATGCCTCGTTAAAACCTTGCCAAGAAAAACCCAGTGGGATAAAAACTTGGTCGAAGGAAAAAGAGTACCTATTCATAATAATCGGTAAGTGTGATACACTGCCTCGTTAAAACCTTGCCAAGAAAAAGCCAATGGGATAAAAACTTGGACGAAGGAAAAAGAGTACAGTGTGTATGTAGTAATCACACCCCCCTTGATGCTGGCAAGAGATCGCTGAGTCAACGTGTTCTAGTATTGTAGACCATCTCTCTCAAATTATTTGTTGGTAGTGCTTTAGTGAACGAGTCGGTAACCTTTTGACTTGATTGTAACTGTTGTATATCAATGTCGTCATTCTTCTTTGATGTAGCCATTTTCAACTTGAACAATACATCTACCATTATCCTCAAACAATGTTGTCGACATCTTCGATATGCTGAGTCATCGACCTCAACTAAATGTGTTCATAGTTTGCTTCATGCAATGCCAAAATCTTATAATGATGAAGAGATAGTTGTTACTGTCTGTTTCACTCATCTCCATAATATGGTAGCACCAAAACATATTCATTCTGCGGTCTTTCCTTATGCGAGTCAGATAAATAGTCAGCATCAGCACAACCACTAATTGTGGTTATGTCTTCCTTAAGTAGTATAAACACCCCGATGGTGTTCCAAGAAGATAAAAACGTGTTTGACATCATTCCAACGTCTTCGTGTTGATGTTGAGCTATACTTTGCCAATAAATTCACTGAAGATCTATATATATGGCATCGAAATTCGCAAGATACCTTAGAACACCAACAACACTAAGATATGGTACTTCAGGACCAAATAATTTTTCGTTATTTTCTGGTGGTCGAAATGAGTCTTTCTTTATATATGCTGATTGTACCACGTTATGTCTACTCAAGGCTCGATCTGCAGGCCGAGAGAACATTTGATCTTCTCAAAAATTCTTTCATTAGACATTAGCGGTTTTAGCGAGCTCTTCAGGAGTTCCAACAAGATTTAAATCATCAACATATACCGCAATTATAGAGAATCCTCAATCAGATCTCTTGAAAAATACTCAAGGACAAACTGGATTATTTATATATCCTTCTTTAACTAGGTATTTACTAAGGCGATTATACCACATTCTGCCAGATTGTTTTAATCCATACAAGGACCTTTGTAATTTGATTGAGTATAACTCATGCGTCCTTTGATTATATGCTTCAGGCTATTTAAATCCTTCTGGGATTTTCATATAAATATCATTATTTAATGATCCATATAAATGTGCGGTAACCACATCCATTAACCGCATATTAAGGTTTTTAGTGACCGATAGGCTGATTAGATATGATAATGTTATGGCATCAATAACCGGGGAATATGGTTCATCATAATCAAGCCCAGGTCTTGGAAAAAACCTTGCACAACCAGACGTGTTTTGTATCGCACAATCTCAGTTTTTTCTTTGCGTTTTTGTACAAAATCCATTTGTATCTAATGTGTTTGATCCCTTCAGGGGTTTGACTGCAGGTCAAGTAATTTGCGAATGCTTCTTTCCCTTCAAGGGTTTGGACTACGGGTTCAAATGCTTTGCGACTTTCTAATCATCGTAGTTCTGCTTAGATTGCATCTTTTGATTTTCACCAATGATTTCTGTGTCGACACTTTTCAGTTAACATTGGTTCGGGATCCTGATTCATAATTTTTAAATACAATCCCTTAATCAAAACATGATCAATAATGATCATTTGTCTATCCCAATTTTCTCTTTTGAAGAGATCTTTTTAAAATTTTTGTTCACATGCTTCTTCTGGAGCAACTTTTTCATCAATTTTAGACTGATCAGTATCAATTTCTATAGCGCTTTCAAGTTGTGAACATCTAATCTCTTGTTGAGTATTATCTTCTGGAGAATTATTTGTACCCTTCTCTTTCGAGGGTTTTTATCTTTCACACCAACTGGGCGTCCACGTTTTAGACTTGTTTTGGTATACCATTATTATGTCCTTCAGAGACATCAAGTCGAATCGGCATGTTCATTGCCAAAATGTGGGATTTTGTTATCATTTTACTTCTTGCTCGCATTGATTTGTTCGTTGATCAAGGTGAGATAATGAAGGAACGTTCCATGTAATTTCACGCCGTTCTTCAGGAAACGATACTGTCTCTCCCTCTAACGGCGGGAAAACTAACTCACCAAATCAATGCATATGCATGCATAATTGCATGTCTCAAGCTCATGCTTATAAATTGGTCCTTAAAATCAAACGTCTAGCAATCAGTTGAAAATGTTTAATAAATGACAATGCTGGCCATCTTAAGTGTGCACACTTGCAACTGAATGCTAAACATCAATTTTAAGACATACAATAATTAGTAAAAGTATATAAAATGAGCAAGAAGCTTGGAAAAAGCTATTATTCTCCGCGGGAGAAAACTCACATGATCGACACACACAATAACGAGATAATATAATCTTTTTGTTCATGAAAAGAGTTTCTAGAAACTTCTGGTTCTTTAAAGATTACTCATGTGAGTATTGTACAATTGTACGGATCATTATTCTTTCTGGGTGACCAAGTCGATTATGTCATAAAGAACTGTGATTATCGAACTTCTGGTTCATCACAATATCATATTTGACTGGATGTACAGTCGTATAATATAATCCATATGAGAAAATTGAGAGTTTTTCTTTAACAAGCTTCTGGCTTGAATCATCCTTTCAACTCAATAGTTTGTTTTCGACTTGATGAAAAATGATGCCATATTAACCAATATGTGTGTCACCCGTTGATAAAATGGTTGCTCTTCTGGAGCCTTCGATCAATGTCGTAGTACTCGAATTGGTACTAACATTTAATTTTGCCAATTAGAACTCTGCTGGAGTCCTCAGTCAATTTCGTGGGTGTCATTCCACTGGAAATATGCCCATATCATTCACCTGGATGATATGTCAATATCAAAATTAATGTTGGAATATCAACTCAGAAATAGTCAGTGGTGTTTCTTCAGGAAACAAAATTCATATATTAATCAATGTAATGTTACCAACCTAGGCAAAATGCACTAGTTGTGTCTTGCCTTCATCCTGCTGTATTTTTCATAACCTTGACATTTTCTTGAGGCTTTTTCGGATTTTACCACTTCAGGTGGTACGATGTAAAATTTCTATAACGTCCATGACCACGACCACAACCATGTAGATTATTATAATTACTTCCATTCGCTTCAGGGAATGGTGGTAATCCGGTCTGGTGAGAATAGTGGTTTTTTCAGCGAAAGTTCATATATGTGAATATGTTTCAAACGTTCTTTCCTGATATTGCTACTGCAGGAGCATATTGGATACGTGGAAAGTGAAAACGTATGTATTTATTTTGCCATATACAGATAAAATATCTGATAAAACCATATATTAACTCAAAACGACAGGTTTGAGGTAATGTTATATGCTTCAGGCATAAGATGCTTTAAGCATAAATAAATCATAATAAAATCGTACTAATAAAATTTAATTAAAAACTGTATATATGACAAAATTGAATATATGCAAGAAACAATTAACAAACTTGATAACGTGTCGTTGATAAATGACTTACAACAACCAAATTAGAATTGTTGCTGCGGGCATGTCTATTACTAATGCTTCAAGCATGATAACTATTTGTGCTTCAGACATATCCGCTATTCATGCTTCAAGCATGTTGACTATTAATGCTTCTAGCATGTCGACTATTCATGCTTCAGGCATGTCGACTACTCATGCTTCAGACATGTTGATTATACATGCTTCCGACATGTGAACTATTTGTGCTTTAGCATTGGAACTATTCGTGCTTCTGGCGTGTGAATTACACATGCCCATGGTATTTTGACTATCACTACATCGGGTATATCAATTATTCATGTTTCTTGGCAACAATTCATACTGGCGCGCATGTCATCTATTCATGCTTTGATCATGACAATTATTTATGCTTCAGGCATAACAATGATCCATGCTTTGTTCATGCTAACAATTCATGCTTCAGGCATCAAAATTATTCATGCGTTGGGTGTATCAACAATTGATACTTCGGGCGTCGCTACTATAATCATGATTCGGGCATGATAAAAGTTTATCTTCAAATAAATCTAGACTTCAGGCTAGATTAGAACCATCGTGAATAATAGAATTTCTCATGGGGTAACCCAAGAACAGCAGCCGTCGAGCTGTATATGATCAAAATTGAATCCCTCTCGCTCAGATCACACGATAGAAACCACACAATGGCACATGATTGGGAACCCATAATTTAATAGTGTATATACAAAAAGACATACCATCAAAATTCTCTAAACAGAGTACAAAAAGCAATTAGACCCTTTTCTTAATACACAAATCAACAAGGAATTTTCCTAGATATTCATGATATTATACAACGAATCTCAAGATGTTCCAATAAGCAGTATGATAGATTCGTTTCCTCCTTCTAACTGACAATAAAAGGAAAGAAATTCGCTACTTTCTATTAACCAAAATGTTGGTAGCAGTCCACCAAAAGAACAGGAGTTGCATATGCTTAGGTAATACACTAATGTTGGAATCCATAAGATACCTACAAGTGAATCTCCAACCAAAAAAAATGACCTAAAATGACAGTAGAATCTCTGCATTGATGTAAGAGTTATATGTGACAAATTTGCTATCTTTGGCATAAATGAGATTTCTTTCATAACTTAAAAAGCCATCAAAAGTCTCTGTTCATGCTGTCCTCAAGAAAACTTCGATAGTAAAATTACATGTTTTGTTAAAATACCATTTGTTAATTTCAGTCTGCACTTGAATTATTATATACTAACGTATATAAATGCAAACAATATAAATTGAACATGTTGGAGACAGGGGATAGAGCAACAGAGCAACCTTATAAGAATGCTCCAGTTCTTTGAGGAAATTGTCTTCAGAAATCCTAAATAGATGGTACCTCGTAGTAAGGATTATATTCGTCAGGAATTCGAAAGCATCATTGGAGCAAGGAGCCAAAACGAATTTCTCATGATATATAACACCTGCTGATGCAAGCGACGCGACGCGACCAACATCGCGATGAGAAAGGTAGGCTAGAATAGCACACAAGGTTTTATCTGGAAGGACTCGCAAATCTCCCAGCACCTCCGCCTTCCGATCCTTAGGCAATCGATTTGAAATTGACTGCGTCGATGCAGTTGTTGAAAGTATATGCAAATTTTCTAAAACATTTGGGTAGAGTTATCGTGCTGATAACGTGTTATAAACTTAAACAATATAAACAACACAATATTTAGAAGACAAGAGAGAATATAAAGATTTTCTATTAATCTTCAAGTCACCATCATTATACAATATCATGTCCTATATATAGGACTTTGGGGAGTAATGTACATTGAACTTATTTACAACCATTGCTGTTCTCAAGAAACTTTTGCCGTTCCTGAGAAAACTTTTGTCGTTCCCGAGAAACCTTTGGACATCCATAATAAATAATATTCTTAACAGAAAGAATTGTTTCTTAATTATCAACATCATTTTTTCACCTTCCCTAGAAAACAAGTATTTGGAGTTTTTGCAAATATCAATTTTGTGAATATACATTTCAATGCTCTGGCTTTTAGTGCATATTCAAAACCAAATGGTGAAAAATAGAATAACATCAAAACAATTCCTTCCCACAAGTTTTTGTCGGAACAATTTTTTGTCTGATCTCATCTGATATATTGTCATTTTGCTCTCCTTGGGTTTTTATATATATTTTATCCACTCAGATCGACCCTTTAAATTCCTGTCTTTAATTTGATTTTCATCAAACGGGGGTCTGTACTATCGTCTGGATGAATGTGAAGAGGGCCATTGAGTTTTCAAGAGATTTTGATATATTTTGACCAAGAAAGCTGATGTTTTTGATTTTGAGCTTCCATTCTCTCACTCTCAAGAGTCTGGAATCAAAATCAAGTACGTGTTGAGCTGTTTACCAAAAAAAAATTACATCTTTTTCCCATCTTTCTTTCTCCCTCTGCTTTTGTACGTTTCAATAATTGTTTTGCACATTCTAGTGAGGTAAAGCTTTCTAAATTTGCCCCCCAATATTATATAGACACACACACACACACAAATTTACCTCGAAAGATTTGCAAACCATAGCCCCCTTATACGCTCAAAACGCATGTCTTCCATGTTGAATTTAATTTAATAAACCCCTGGATAGGACCGTTTAATCGAATCAATGGACAAAGTAACAAAATGCGGAAAAGTATACCTTGCTCCATTGCTGTTGTTAATCTGAACACGTACACTGCAATTGCTCCGGCTGATGAAGAATCTGGCGTGATCCAAGGATTCACGACCTCCCACCAATTGTTGATATACCCCTTGAACGGAATCAACAATTCAATGCTTTACCCGATGGAGAGGCTAGGCAGTGTGGGCTTTATAGAACAAATTGGCACACCCTCCCTCTTTACTGTGTATAGCCGTTTTTCACCTCTGATAGTATGAGGAGATTAAGCGTTCTTCATATAGAGGGGATGGAAGGATCTGATAGGTATAAGGTTTTGAATTTAATCTTAAATTTAAAACTCAACCTTATCTACCTATTAAATATTATCCAATATTTGATTATTGTGCCAATAATTATCTACTAGCCACACGTGGGTTGTCGTCCCTCGGGGACCAGATGTCGTAACTTTATGGTCGCTGCACTTTGAGCCCATCCATCGTGGTCTCTGACCATATGACTGTCTACATATTCGGGGTTTCCATTTAGACCACACTATACATCCACGAACATACCCGATGATCACTTAACGTGTGGATGTTTTACGTAATAATTAATATTATTACGTGACATATGTGACATATAATATTGTCATACATAACGTCCACCTTATGATTAATTCGTATAAACCTTATCAACGTGCTGCGCATCACACGTATCTCGAATTAATCCCAACAATCTCCCACTTGGACTATGTATGTATCTTAAAGATTATATGTCACCCTTTTGAGCTCATATACCTTATGTCCCTTAGTGTGTCTTTCCTTTTCCGGTCCATCAGCAAATGTTAGCAAAAGACTTAAGCCGCACGTCGCCACATTGAATTAGTGACTAGTCCCTCTTAAATCATGATACTAACATTCTACTGAATGACATGGATACTGAAATGGATATGTAGTGTGGAATTAATATGCTAGGTGATCATACATATCTAATTCTAACTTGGCCCTCTTTAGCGAGAACAATAGAATTCAGAACGTATGCCGTAACTGCTTAATGTACATTACTTCTGCAGAAAAAACTTTAATATAACCGGAATGTACATTATACTGTATGTCTGAAATAAACAACTTTATTGAACACAAGAAAAACCTCACAGACTCCCACTAGAATAAAACATCCTCAACTGGACTAAGACCCATACGGCTAACATGCTTGTGAAACACACCCGGTTCCACGGCCTTAGTCAAATGGTCGGCCACCATAGAGTCTGTACTGATGTGCTCAATACTGATCAGACCACTCAGAATTCTTTCTTTAACAGCCAGATACTTCATATCTATGTATTTCGCTTTAGATGAACTCCGGTTGTTATTTGAATATAGCACCGCAGCTTTATTGTCACAGTAAATCCTCATTGGAGACGAGATAGTCTCCAATACCCGCAGCCCTGTGACAAAATTGCGAAGCCATATCGCCTGATTGGATGCATAAAAGTAAGCTACGAATTTTGCCTCCATAGTGGAGGACGCCAATAAGGTCTGTTTCGTGCTTTTACATGAGATCGCACCTCCAGTTAGGGTAATAACATAGTCTGAGGTCGATTTCATGCTATCATAGCATCCAGCAAAATCGGAATCTGTATATGTAGTGATCTCTAACTTGTCAGATCTCCGATACGTCAGTACGTGTTGTTTCATTTCTTGTAAATATTTCAGCATCCTCTTTTCTGCGGTCCAGTGATCCTTACTCGGATCAGAGAGGTATCTGCCTAACATTCCCGTAATGAATGCCAAGTCTGGTCGTGTACATACTTAGGCATACATTATACTCCCTAACCGAAGCATAGGGAGTATTTCTCAACGTTCAAACTCTGTTTGGGGACATTTTTTCAGACTAAACTTGTCTCCTCTTGCCACAGGGGTATTAAGTGGTTTACACTTATCCATGCTATACCGCTTCAACACCTTTTCGATGTATGCCTGTTGTGAGAGATCTAAGATACCTTGGGTACGATTCCTCCGTATCTCAAGTCCCAACACATATGAGGCTTCACCAAGGTCTTTCATCTCGAAATGCTTTCTCAGAAAGGCTTTGGTGTCGCTCAACATGTTTACATCGTTTGTTGCAAGCAGTATATCATCTACGTACAAGATCATGAATATGAACTTGCTCCCACTGAACTTGTGATACACGCATTCGTCAATTTGGTTTGCCTCAAAACCGAAGGAGACAACCACTTTGGCGAATTTGAAGTACCACTGTCGAGACGCTTGCTTGAGTCCATAGATGGATTTCTTTAGTCGACAAACCATGCCTTTTGGATCTCCCATCTCGAATCGAGGCGGTTGAACCATGTAAATGGTCTCGTCGAGTTCTCTGTTTAGAAACGCAGTCTTAACATCCATCTGATGTAGCTCAAGATCTAAGTGTGCCACTAAAGCCATGATTATCCGGAAGGAATCCTTCGTGGATACTGGAGAGAAGGTTTCCGTATAGTCTATGCCCTCCTTTTGGGTAAACCTTTTAGCAACAAGTCAAGCCTTATATCGTTCTACGTTGCCTTTTGAATCACGTTTGGTTTTAAATATCCATTTGCAACCAACGGGTTTCGAAACTTTAGGCAACGAGACGACATCCCATACCTTGTTGTCGTGCATAGACTTTATTTCTTCTTCCATGGCCTTTATCCACTTTTCTGAATTTCGACATTGCAATGCTTGCTGGATGTTTTCAGGATCATCGTCCAACATACCAATATCGAATTCGTGTTCTTGGAGATACACCACATAGTCGCTAGGTATGGGGTTTCTCCGTTCACGAGTGGATCTCCTTAGGGGCACTTGTTCTTGAGATACTGTAGGTTCTTGAACTGCATCAGTCGGCAATTCATCGGGTTCTTCAGTAACTTCCTCAGGAACATGAACTTGTTCCTGTGGAGCGTCACTACTGGGATGAGGTACCTCAGGTGCGGGTATCGCTGATGCTATCTCCCCAAAAGATGGTTCGATTCGCATTTCTGTCGCATCTGAGTGTGCCTCATCTAACTCGATGATCTGCTGATGCAAATCATTCCCCCCCGGAACCAAAGTATCCTCAAAGAACTTTACCGAATTTGTCTCGAAAAACACTTTACTTGTGGGATCGTAGAATTTATACCCTCGTGACCTTTCTGAGTAACCAACGAAATAGCAACTAACTGTTTTGGTGTCCAGCTTTCTTTCATTTGGTCTGTAAGGCTTCGCCTCTGCTGGATAGCCCCAAACCCTTATGTGGTTAAGGCTAGGCTTACGCGTAGTCCATAACTCATAAGGGGTCCTTATTGTTGCCTTAGTTGGTAATCGGTTGAGGATGTAAGCTGCGGTTTTAAGCGCTTCTCCCCAGAAGAATAATGGTAGGGTAGTTTGACTCATCATACTACACACCATATCCATAAGTGTACGGTTTTGTCTTTCAGCTACACCATTCATGCTTGGTGACCCAGGCATGGTGTACTGAGGGACGATTCCGTTTTCCTCTAGGTATTTAGCAAATGGTCCTGGACACTGTTCTCTTAATCCATCATATCGACCGTAGTATTCACCCCCACGGTCCGATCTGACGGCTTTAATCCTTTTGTTGAGTTGTAACTCAACTTCAGCTTTAAAGGATTTGAACATGTCTATTGCTTGCACTTTTTCTTTAATCAAGAATACGTAGCCATATCGCGAATAGTCGTCAATAAAGGTGATAAAATAAGAGTGGCCATTTCGAGTAACCGGATGAAATGAGCCACTAATATCGGTATGAATCAACTCTAATGGACTATTTGCACGATTTGCTTCATATCTTCGGACTTTAGTTTGTTTTCCTTTAGCACAAAATACACACGACTCTAAGTCGGTTAAGTCTAAAGGATTGAGAATTTCTGTTTTGACAAGACGTTATATTCTGTTTTTGGACACGTGTCCTAAACGTCGATGCCAAAGTGATCCTGAATTCTCATGAGTTAATTTTGCTTTAACGTTTCGCGTTACAACATGCAAGGTTTCCTGATTTGAAGCAACATTTATTGAATAAAGTTTATCAATTTCGGACATTATACCGTGACCAATCAATCTAGAAGCATGATAAAGTTGGAAATTTCCATTTCCAAAATAACCGTAATATCCACTTTTATCCAATCGATAAAACGAAATAAGATTTCGTTTAAACGATGGCACTACAAAAGTGTCATGCAAATCTAGATAGAAACCGGATGTCAACAGCAATCTGAAATGCCCGATGGCTTCAACCTTTATGCCGCTGCCATTTCCCCAATAGACGTATCTTTCATCGTCTCTTGGTTTTCTATGGCTTAGGCAACCTTGCATAGTCACAGATAAGTGAGTCGCGGCTCCCGTATCGACCCACCAAGTGGCTATATCCGAAACAAAATTAACTTCAGAACAAACTAAGAATCTACCCTTTTTCTTGAGACAAGATATATAACTGGTACAATTCTTCCTTAAATGTCCTTCCTTATTGCAAAAGAAACAAGTCATGCTTTTGCGTGCGTCAGTAATAGGCACCCCCTTTTCCTTTTGACTTGCCTTTTGCACAGTAACCATTTCCACAGCTTTCCGTTTCTTACCACCGAAATTGATGGCGACAGCATTCATAACTTTATGCACCCTTATGCTGTCGATTCCACGGTACTGTTTCGAGCAAAGTTTCTTTAAGAGATTGCCTACCTCGGCTTTCTCATTCTTTACATACCTTTGCTCGAGATCGGCTAAAAATTCCTTAGCCATCGTGGACTCAGAAACGTGTCCCCTGAAGCATTTGGGGATAGTCTTTTGCATGATCATAAGACACATGCGATTTGATCGTAGCCAGCGTGCCATATGAGATTTTTCCTCACTGGTACTTTCGTCTGTTAGCACAGCTGGACGATCTATCTGTAACGCATTGTCTAGATCAGCAATCCCCAGAAAGATCTCAAATTGATCTTTCCATTGCTTATAGTTTGAACCGTTCATTGTAGGAATATCCTTAATGTTAGACATTATTGCTGAAAAGCAAACAAGAAACGGACTTAAATACACAACACGTGTAATCTTTAAACTGCATACAAACCAAAATATCAAAATAGAACCCCGATTCCATCTACCAATTGTCTTCCAATATTGGGGCTCTTTGGAGTCATCCCAATACCTTCCAACGATTGGGTGTAGTGGTCAATATGACGGCTCTCCAAGCACAGGTTAACCACCTTCCTTTGGGCCGATGAGTTAACCTATGCATTTAAAGCTTCGCCGCCGGCCCTATTTGGATCCACTACCATGCTCATATGTGTTTTCGACAATCACACCTTCCTTTGGGCCGGTCAATGATTGCCTCCAACACATACATGCCCTTCACGATCATAACAAATATAGTGGCGATGATATGATTGCCGCACTTTAAGGGGATCATATTAAAGCCCTACATTTGCTAAGTCGCGTAACTTTATGGTTCTAAATGATCCGCAGTTTCCTGACTGACCCTTTTGCACGACCGTGCATACTTAACACCTACATCCGTTTTGTTTTACTTAAACCAATTCGAACCAGCTTGATTCTCTTTACGGCTCAAATAAGAACCACCTTGAACCAAGCTCAGTTCTCCTTACGGTATAAGAAAACAATATCTTTATCAATCAATTTAACAAGTGATATAACCTTATGATGGGTCAAATTGAGTGTGAAGTGAACCGATTCAGCAATACCCACTTGCCATAAGGGTGTATTACCATTCCACATAATTTTCAGGCCACCGGTGGAGTCACAATGGTCTCGCTTAAGTACCGGCTTTCTTAGACAAAACTATGTGTACGGTGTTTTTATCACAACTCAATCAGTCATCTATCACGAGTATAAACCGCATTGATTGATAAGTATTGGTTAATTCAGTCAACTTAACCCATCGAATTAACTTGGTTGAACTCGGTCAAACCGGGTCAAACAAGATTCGGATCCTTATTGGGTTAAGTTCCTTAACTTTATTTTATTTATTTATTAACATGCTTAAACATAAGGCATAAATAAATAAATAAACAGATAACTAGATAATTGCATGCATATAAATGTAATAATGCAATAACCGGAAATTAAACTTAATACTTGATTATTATTATTTTGGATTTCTTTAAAATAATAACAATAATAATAACAAGAATTTATTATTATTATTACTATTTTCCTTAATAAACCTTAAATAATAAAAATAATAATCAAATTATTATCATTATTATTTACTTTATTTTCCTTTAAAATAACTTTAAAATAATAATAATTATTACTTATTATTACTATTTTCCTTTAATAATAATAACAATAATAATTAAATTATCATCATCATTATTATTATTTTCTTTCAAAGGAGAATTTAAAATAATAATAATAACAACAATTTGTTATTATTACTATTTTCCTTAAAATGAACTTTAAATAATAATAATAAAAATTATTATTATTTACTTTATCTAAAAATAATAATAATAATCCAAATAAATAAAAACTAAAAAGAGACTGGGCGCGGGTCGGGTCGGGCAGAAACCCGCCCTCTGTTTTTTTATTTATTTATTTGTGTTATTTCTGAGAACTGAATTTTGGGCCAAAGCCCAATCTGAAACCGGATATTTAAATTCTTCCTTTTTTTTATTTGGAAACTGAATTGGACCAAAGCCCTTTTCTGCTGCAGGGACAGACTGGCCAGAAGCTGAATTGCCAGCCCAACCCCCAGAAAGCCCGCCAGGCGCTGTCAGGAGCAAAAATGCTCCAGAATTTTCGCTAGAGGGAGTCGAACTGGAGACCTTACCCTAAGATGTGTAGAGCGCTGCCACCAGGCGAGCCACTCCTGTTTGTCTAGTAAGGGGACTATTTAATTGTATATTAAATCATAAAATTCCAGAATTTTCGCAAAAGGAGTTAGAATCCGCCACCGAGGGGATTCGAACCACAGACTTCTCCTTTGCATTCCCAGGTTCTGGCCAGAAGCCAAGCAAACTTTCTGTTTCAAATTAGAGATCCAATATACATATAATAAAACCAACAGAAATTCCAGAAACACAAAAATTGCAACCGAAATTCCAGGAATTGAACACGCGACGCTACAAACTTGAACGTCGTAGGACTTTAATTTATATTAAAAATCACTATTCCACCAGAATAACAACAACAGGTGGAAATAAAAAAACGATTTTTGATCCCAAAAATTCCTTTTTTCACGAATATGACCAGATTAACAGAACACATATTTGATTCGATTAGGCCTGCTCTGATACCACTTGTTGGATTTAATTTAATAAACCCCTGGATAGGACCGTTTAATCGAATCAATGGACAAAGTAACAAAATGCGGAAAAGTATACCTTGCTCCATTGCTATTGTTAATCTGAACACGTACACTGCAATTGCTCCGGCTGATGAAGAATCTGGCGTGATCCAAGGATTCACGACCTCCCACCAATTGTTGATATACCCTTGAACGGAATCAACAATTCAATGCTTTACCCGATGGAGAGGCTAGGCAGTGTGGGTTTTATAGAACAAATTGGCACACCCTCCCTCTTTACTGTGTATAGCCGTTTTTCACCTCTGATAGTATGAGGAGATTAAGCGTTCTTCATATAGAGGGGATGGAAGGATCTGATAGGTATAAGGTTTTGAATTTAATCTTAAATTTAAAACTCAACCTTATCTTCCTATTAAATATTATCCAATATTTGATTATTGTGCCAATAATTATCTACTAGCCACACGTGGGTTGTCGCCCCTCGGGGACCAGATGTCGTAACTTTATGGTCGCTGCACTTTGAGCCCATCCATCGTGGTCTCTGACCATATGACTGTCTACATATTCGGGGTTTCCATTTAGACCACACTATACATCCACGAACATACCCGATGATCACTTAACGTGTGGATGTTTTACGTAATAATTAATATTATTACGTGGCATATGTGACATATAATATTGTCATACATAATGTCCAACTTATGATTAATTCGTATAAACCTTATCAACGTGCTGCGCATCACACGTATCTCGAATTAATCCCAACATTCCATGCTTCAGAGACGCCTAGCAGCTTAATCTCAGCCCACGCGTCCATTTCTCTTCACTTTTTCATCCATTAATTCTCTCTCAAATGGGATCTTGTAGTGGAGTGGAATGATTAAAGAAAAAAACAGAGCAGGAAGGAAGCTTCTTGATTTCCCCCTGTTTTCTGCAAATGAGTTTTTCTGTTTGATATCAAGAAGTGTAAAAAAGTAACAAAATTGCTGTTTTTTGGATGCCATTTTGGTCGAAGTTTTGATCTTTAACCCCGAAAATGGCTCCATCATTTGACTGGTGGCCTAAAGAAAAGAACAGGGGTACTCCTGTGGTTGTGAAAATGGAGAATCCAAATAACTGGTCTATGGTGGAGCTTGAAGGTGCAACAGAAGAAGATTTTCTTGTAGATGATTTATGACCAATGCATCACGGAAGTAGTCTTGATAAAGGAAGAAACAAGAACGCAAAGCAGCTAACTTGGGTTCTTCTCTTAAAAGCTCATAAAGCAGCTGGTTGTTTAACCAATTTAGCATCAGCATTGCTCAGCCTAGGTTCCATCATCCGACGCCGTGTCGCCGCCGGAAGAACAGACACCACAGACACTTTATCATCAGAAAACATCAAAGTAAAGAACATTTTTTTAACATGTATAAAAGTGTTCCTTTGGTTATCCGTAATCTTGCTTGGATTTGAGATTGCTGCTTATTATAAAGGTTGGAACTTTGGGGCTTCAGATCTTCAGTTGCAGTATTTTTATACTTTAGCATACCCATTATCTTTTAAGGGTTTGTTTGATTCACTTTACTCGAGGTGGGTTATGATTAGGGTTGAGTATCTTGCTCCCCCTTTGCAGTTCTTGACAAATGCATGCATATGGCTGTTTCTTCTTCAGAGTTTGGACAGGTTGATTTTGTGTTTGGGTTGTTTCTGCATCCGTTTGAGAAAGATTAAGCCTATTGCAAACGAAGACTTATTGGATCTGGAATCTGGTGATGATGGTGCTTATAGTCCCATGATTCTAGTCCAGATTCCCATGTGCAATGAAAAGGAGGTAACTTTCTTTCCATATCAAGAATTTCACCTAGCAGTAATTCTTTTTTATTTGTATGATTTTCAGTTTCTTTTTTTCATATCAAGAAGTTTATGGATTATTTTGTTTTTCAACAGGATGATTTTGTTTTCACTCTGTTTTAACAGAGTGATTTTAATTTCAGTGGAAAGTGAAGTAAACAACGGATTCAAGAACACAACGCGTAAAAAGCACAACACACTTTTATTAATGTTTGGAAAATAACTCAAAACCGAACTACCAATCGCCGCCACTACAATGGTTCGACCGACCCAAATAAATATACCCTCTAGCCTAGACAAAACATTAACCTAATAGGAAAATAAATAACACCTAAAAGGAAATATACCAAATAAAACTCCTACAAACTAGGAGACTTCCTTATCCTTAACACGTAAGGAAATTAACCAACATTCTCCCCCTTAATTTCCGAATGTGCCCTCGGAAGGTCTTCCACGCCAAGCAAGCTTCGCATCTCCTTGAACTTCGTCCGCGCCAACGGCTTCGTCAAGATCTCCGCTCTTTGCTCGTCGCCACTCCTTCGACTTCGAGTTGACTTT
>AP025041.1:38186256-38241118 GCA_036186865.1 Eustoma russellianum | reverse complement strand
TATACTTTAGCATACCCATTATCTTTTAAGGGTTTGTTTGATTCACTTTACTCGAGGTGGGTTATGATTAGGGTTGAGTATCTTGCTCCCCCTTTGCAGTTCTTGACAAATGCATGCATATGGCTGTTTCTTCTTCAGAGTTTGGACAGGTTGATTTTGTGTTTGGGTTGTTTCTGCATCCGTTTGAGAAAGATTAAGCCTATTGCAAACGAAGACTTATTGGATCTGGAATCTGGTGATGATGGTGCTTATAGTCCCATGATTCTAGTCCAGATTCCCATGTGCAATGAAAAGGAGGTAACTTTCTTTCCATATCAAGAATTTCACCTAGCAGTAATTCTTTTTATTTGTATGATTTTCAGTTTCTTTTTTTCATATCAAGAAGTTTATGGATTATTTTGTTTTTCAACAGGATGATTTTGTTTTCACTCTGTTTTAACAGAGTGATTTTAATTTCAGTGGAAAGTGAAGTAAACAACGGATTCAAGAACACAACGCGTAAAAAGCACAACACACTTTTATTAATGTTTGGAAAATAACTCAAAACCGAACTACCAATCGCCGCCACTACAATGGTTCGACCGACCCAAATAAATATACCCTCTAGCCTAGACAAAACATTAACCTAATAGGAAAATAAATAACACCTAAAAAGGAAATATACCAAATAAAACTCCTACAAACTAGGAGACTTCCTTATCCTTAACACGTAAGGAAATTAACCAACATTCTCCCCCTTAATTTCCGAATGTGCCCTCGGAAGGTCTTCCACGCCAAGCAAGCTTCGCATCTCCTTGAACTTCGTCCGCGCCAACGGCTTCGTCAAGATCTCCGCTCTTTGCTCGTCGCCACTCCTTCGACTTCGAGTTGACTTTGATCTTGTCCAGTCATCCGGCACATGAGAACTTGAGTGAGAACGATCATACCTTGTATAGACTTTGATTCCTTTCTTGACTCACATTCCCCACGCCAGAGTCACGGTCTCGAGGACGTTCTCTTTCCCTCTCATGGGACCAGTCCCTGTCTCGTACATCTTTTGCATCACGATGCTCCATTTCAGAGCCTCTATTTTTTTTCCTTGATCCTCTGCGTTTTCCTTTGCTCATACTCAGTGGCAAGCCTCCTTTGTTATGCCTTTTCAGTTATCTTCTGATGCTTTAACCTCTTCAACTCTTCCTCCCGTTCCATCTCCATATTCTTCTCGGCTTGAAGACATATCGGAACACCCGGCTTTATGCAGATCTTGTACAACCGATTTGGACTCCTTTGAACTTTCATCAACAAACGACCGCTCCTATCATACATCATCAAGTGCTCACCCTTCAAGCTCACCTCACAACCACCCTCTGTGGCTTGTCCGAGACTGAGTATGTTGCTCCTCAGTTCTGGTATATAATAAACCTCGGTAAGCAGCTTTTGTTCCCCTGTCTTGCCTTGAAGAAGTACCGTTCCTTTGCCTTTAATTTCAACGCAAGATCCATCTCCAAATCTTACTTTGCCTTTAACATTTTCATTCAACTTGGAGAAGTAAGATTTATTTCCCGACATATGATTGCTCGTACCATTATCCAGATACCATATATGATCTTCCATAGGATCAGAAGTCAATTTACTCGGCATCAGGCTCCTTTCATTCAAGCACACTTCTTGAGGTACGTAACCAACACCTTCGTGGACAAACATTGTTTCATCTACATCATGCTCATCAGCGATAAATGTCTCATCCATTTTCGTTTTTCTCTCGAGACACTTGCTTGCAAAGTGTCCTGGCTTGTCACAACGAAAACATATTAACTTCTCGGGACACTTGCTTGCAAAGTGTCCGGGCTTGTCGAAACGAAAACATATTAACTTCGAGCGATCCTTCCTCGTCTCTCGGCCTTGGCCTTTTCCATGTGAGTCGCGGCCTCTACCCCTCTGATCAGAAAATCCCTTATTTTGTTGATCGGAAGAAGATGAATATAACAAGTACTGTCTGACGTGGTATTGAAACTTTCTTCGTTAATTTGTTCTTCGTACGCTTTCAAGCGACCAACAACATCTTCGAAATCGATCTTGTTCAAATCCAACACTTGTTCTAGTGACGCAACAATGTGTATGTACTTCGATCTCGGCAAACCATTAAGGAATTTCTTGACCATCTTGGAGTCATCTAGGGGCTGCCCCAAGGGAGACCGACTTGCCGAAATTTCGGACAACTTTCCGGCATAAGCATCGATAGAATCCGTTTCTGCCATCTTGAGTCTATCAAATTCGGCAGCTAGGGTTTGGAGCCGTGCCTCTTTGACCCTCTCGGCACCCCAAATATCTCGTCTTTATGGCTTCCCAAATTCATTTAGATGTTTCTTGATGGCCGATTGTAAGATCAAATTCTCGGGGATTGCTTGCAACAGTAGAGCACAATTGCAACATCATTATTCTCAACAATCATCCGACCCTGGATCAATCGTTATCCACACTATTTGAACCCTTAAGAACAACCTCATGCGCATAGCCCACACGACATAATTGGTTGGAGATAACATTGGACATTGAACGGTTGCGGAACTTACCTCCCTTCCACGCGTTTTGACTCGCGGTGCTCACGGGCCTTGCGCTAATTTCACCGACTTCACTCATTGGTTTGGTTGGATCCTTCCAAAAACACGTTGATTTGATCACCTTTTGGCCGGTACACGCTTCGGCCTGATAAGAAGGATTTAAAATTCTCAATTTGAAAGGTCAGCTCCTTTCGGCCTTCAATGTTTTGAAAATTTTTGATTTTTTTTTTAAAAAAAACTTTGCTCCTTGTTTTTTTAAGATGCAAACGGCAAGCCCCTGCTTTCCTTTCGGCCTTGCTAACTTTTTGATATATTCGGCCGACTCCTTCGGCCTGGACAGAAAAGATTGGATGATTCCTTTCGCCTATCAAACACAATTCGGCCGTGTACCTTTCGGCCTTCGGCGGCACCTTTTTTTTCAATTAATTACACGTTTGAAAGAATCTGGCCCTTGTTGATACGAAGAACACGGCAACCTCCTCACGGGATCAACCTCCACACGGCAACCCTCCACTGTGGCTCCTCCTCTTCTAAACACCTCGGCTCTGATACCAATTGAAGTAACAACACCCTCTCTGATACCAATTGAAGTAAACAACGGATTCAAGAACACAACGCGTAAAAAGCAAAACACACTTTTATTAATGTTCGAAAAATAACTCAAAACCGAACTACCACTCGTCGCCACTACAATGGTTCGGACGACCCAAATAAATAGACCCTCTAGCCTTGACAAAACCTTAACCTAATAGGAAATAAATAACACCTAAAAGGAAATATACCAAAATAAAACTCCTACAAACTAGGAGACTTCCTTATCCTTACCATGTAAGGAAATTAACCAACAGAAAGTTGACAAAATCCCTCTTCCATATCTAGATTTTTCTTGTTTTATGTATTTTTTTTTCAGCGCTATGATTTTGATTTCGTAGGTGGTTATAGAGTTTTTACTGTTCTATTTTGGCGGAATTTCGTGTAGCTTTCTTTTTTATGGTTGTAATAGGTGTATCAGCAATCAATAGCTGCTGTGTGCAATTTAGACCATTTCCTGTTAATAGTATGATTTCAGTTTCTTTTTCATATCAAGAAGTTTATGTATTGTCATGTTTTTCAATAGGATGATTTTGATTTTTCACTGTGCTTGTTGGGGTTTTCTTTACTGTTTTAACAGAATGATTTCAATTTCAGTGAAAAGTAGACAACTCCTCTCCATATCTATTTTTTCTGTTATACACACACACTATGGTTTTGATTTTGTCAGTGGCTATTGGGTTTCTAGTGTTTTATTCTGGTGGGATTTGTGTATTTTTTGAGTTGAAACTTGTTATGATTGTAATATAGGTGTATCAGCAATCAATAGCTGCTGTGTGCAATTTAGACTGGCCTAAGACAAAGATATTGATTCAAATTCTTGATGACTCGGATGATCTGGCGACTCAATCATTGATCAAAGAGGAGGTACTTAATGGAAAGAGCAGGGTGCTAATATTGTGTATAGGCATCGTGTGATTCGAGGAAGGATACAAGGCTGGTAATCTTAAGTCTGCAATGAATTGCAGCTACGTCCAGGATTATGAATTTGTTGCTATCTTTGCTGCTGATTTTCAGCCAGCCCCTGATTTTCTTAGAAGAACGGTTCCCTCATTTAAGGTGTGAATGATCACCGGTTTTTTCGACTTACTCTTTGTTTCTTTCGTGTCTTGGAAGATTTTATCGGACTTCATTTAATATGTCTTTTCTGTGTGCATGTGTATGGTTGCGTACATCCGACCTTGCCCCATATCCCGCCATAGACGGAAGCCTCTAAGGCAATGGGGTAATGTTGTTTGTTATTGTTTTATGTTCATGGATATCAATCTTTTTTTTTGTTTATATTGGTTAGCACTCTTCCTTAGCTTTGGAATATGATGTAATAAAGCAAAATGACTCACTGGCTGCGCTTCTTCTATTGTGAAGTAGCCGTTGATCGACACGCAATTTCATTATGGGTCATCGGGAAACAAACTCTATGTGTTTCTAAACACATGCGTATGGTTGCTTATATGTCAATGGGGGTATGTGGTTGTTGTTGTTGGTTTAATACTAGATATATCGATGTCGTGCTTCTTTTGGATTGTAGGACAGTGAGGATGTAGGATTGGTTCAAGTGACAGTGAGGATGTAGGATGTCGTGCTTCTTTTGGATTGTAGGACAGTGAGGATGTAGGATTGGTCTGTAGGACAGTGAGGATGTAGGGCTCATCTCCATGGATGGAAATTTGTCTTCCTTAACGATGTCGAGGTACAAAAACATACAAGAAACAAGCTTGACTTCTTTACACGTTTGAAGCCGCAGTTGATCGACATAGTTTTGACGCAATTTTCGTTATGGGTCATTGGGAAATAACCTCCATGTGTTTCTAACACATATGTATGGTTTGCGTATATCCGACTCTCCTATATCATGTCATCGGCGGAGCCTCTAAACCAATAGGATAATGTTGTTGTGTTCGTTAACTGGTTTCTCTTTGTCCAAACTTCAGTGTCAATGTGAACTACCGGAGTCGTATGAAGCACATAGGAAGCAACAACATAGATGGCATTCCGGTCCCATGCAGTTATTTCGCCTTTGTGTTCCTCAAGTAATTCAGCAAAGGTACTTTGATCTTTTTGGTTCAGAGACTTCACTCTACTAAAGGACGATCTCGATGCAATAGGCTCTAGCATTTGTGCAGAGTTGGAGAGGAATGGGATCGCTTTGCGATCTGATATACGCATTCTTAATTCACACTTGTGTAAGAGGTTGTTTCCAGAGCAAACTGATCCATTACTATCATTTTAGTAAATTGTCACTAACCAATAGAAGAGACAAGTCGGGATATAATATCCGTGGCCGTCTTGGTTAAATGACAGACATGGATCATGAGGCACTTTTCTTTAGTCTTGTGTGTCCACACATTCACCTCAGCATCCTCATTGTAGAGGCTCTCACCATACGCAAACTCTCTATCCATTGAGATGGAGGTATCGTTTCCTGCCTCTCACCCTTCACAGATTCTAACAGTAGTGTTTGCTGTTGTTGGGATATACTGAGTATGGTTGTTGTTGTATTGGACAACGAGTAAATATAGAGATGGTTAGTAGTTACTTCTGGATCATAATACAACTAATGATTCGCAGTTATCATTATTAGCCGCTTCTAGCTATATTGGACTACCATAATAAAACTACTGATTTGCAGTTATCATTATTAGCCACTTCTAGCTATATTGGACTATTCATTGTTTTTTCAGTTCGTTTCTATTTTCAATGGAATTAAGGACACACTCTTTCTTGACTTTGGAATATGATAGAATAAAGCAAAATGACTCACTAAATTGGTTGCACTTATTATTTGTAAAGTAGCAGTTGATCGACACAGTTTGACACAATTTTCATTATGGGTCACCAGAAAACAACTTCTAACACAAGTATGGTTGCGTACATCTGACCTATTCATACCTCGCCATAGATAGGAGCCTCTAAGACAATGAGGTAATGTTGTTGTATTGTTTTTTTTCAGTTGAATTGAATTTTATTTGTGGACTTGTAAATTTCCCTTTTGGTATTTGACTTGCAGATCAGCATTTGGAAGAAATTCAATTTGATTCCTCTTCTTCCTTCTGAGGAAATTGATATTGCCATTTTATTCTTTCACTCTGTTCTGCATAATCCTCCCAATGACAATGTTCATACCAGAGGCTACGCTTCCAGAATGGGTTGTTTGTTACATACCCGCCACCATGTCATTCCTCAACATCTTACCGGCTCCTAAATCTTTCCCTTTCATCGTACCTTACCTTCTTTTCGAGAACACCATGTCTGTCACTAAGTTCAACGCCATGATTTCTGGCCTCTTCCAACTTGGAAGCGCGTATGAGTGGGTTGTCACCAAGAAATCTGGGCGATCATCTGAGGGTGATCTTGCTGCCTTGGTTGAGAAAGAGCCTAAACACCAAAAGGGCTCGTCGGAACCGAATTTGGACGAAATGAGAGAGGAAATCAAGAAACAGCAAGAGCAGAGGGCTCTGCTTAAGCAGAAGAAGAAGCAGAATAGGATATATTACAAAGAGTTAGCTTTAGCTTTTCTTCTTCTTACTGCTTCAGTAAGGAGCCTTTTATCTGCTCAGGGATCCATTTTTTACTTCCTTCTCTTTCAAGGCGTGTCGTTTTTGCTGGTTGGACTCGACTTGATAGGCGAGCAGGTCGAATCTAAATAATGATGTTCATTCACACATGGACTGATGAATCCTCTATTGATGCTGGAGATTAAAGTTGTTGGTATTTCTCATGGAAAAAGACATGGTGTTGAGTACTTGAAGGTCAAATGCGATCGGCAAATTCGCGTTTTTCTTCCACGTTGCAAATAAAGTTCTTGCCTTTGAGGGAAGGGGAAGATCATAGATGATCATGATAATCACAGAATGGGATGGATGTTCATTACTGTATCTGAGGAGGATTCTTTTTCTGATTTGTTTTTTTGTTTACTTTTGGTATATTCTTTTGTAAGAAAAATTTGATCAGGGGGTGTGGATTATGGGACACGTGGGGGGGGGGGGGTATAAACATAGTTGAAATAGAAAGAATGTGCAGGCTGTTTGATGTTTTTACACAATAGTGATGATGTCCATGGGATTACATTTGGGAAATTCCTATGAATGTGAGAAGAGGAATTCAGTTACCAGATATGTTACATGTCATTTTAAGGTGATGTGCAACAACAACATTACTCCATTGCATTAGGGGGCCTGTCTATGGCGGGGTATGAGAGGTTTGATGTAAGCAATCATACTCATGTGTTAGAAACACAAAGAAGTTTTTTCTGATAACCCTATGAGAAAGTCTTTGTATATTACCATTGATCGATTTTACCTTGTGAATGCCAATTTATTGTGTGTTGAAATGTTACAATTACAAAGATTTGTAGGTTGGTTTGGTTGGTAAACATGAGCTACTGTCTCTACATTTATAATTGTTCGGTTTGTAAATATGAGGTCTCTATCTCTATGGAAGTCTAACAATTTGGTTGTCGGTTTGATACTCTTTCTGTCATAAAAATATTATCATATTGGCAATTTTTTATTTTTCGTTTAAAAAATATTATCATAGTTGGCTGTTTTTTATATGTGAATTTGAAAAGAAATTAATTATCATATTGGCAATTTTTAATATTTTTTGTTTAAAAAATATTATCATAGTTGACTGTTTTTTATATATGAATTTGAAAAGAAAATTAAGTATGACAATATTTCTACTTAGAACTGTGTTCATGGGTAATTTGCATGTTTTGACATGTGAGTTTTGATATTTAGTGTTGGAACTGGATTGATGGGCAGTTTGTATATTTTGTGGTAAAAACGTGTTACTTTTTCAACTTATTCTCTGTGAAGGTCACAAGTTTGAGTTCTGGTGTCGTTTTAGATTGCATTAGTGGATAACATGTAGGGAAATTCGAAAAATAGGGTAGTTTTAAATTTTAAAAAAAAATGTACAAATAGATAACGTGTTAGAAAAATTCAAAAAATAGTTAAGGCGTCATTGTGAATGATGTATTTGACGTTCAAAGGCGCTATTCAGTTTGACGTTTTAGAGACATTCCTAAAAACCGCTGTGGGAGTCCTGAAACCGCAATACCATAAAAATAATGCCTCAGACATCTAATACTAGAAGTGTTAACAAACCAATCCGAGCCAAATATCATGTTTTCGAATTCATATTCGTTTAGTTAAACGAACTGTTTGACTTAGCTCATTTGTTGTAACGAGCTTCAAAATTTATTCAAATTCGGCTCGAAAGTACTACAACTACAACTCTTTAAACGAGCCGAACAATTCGTGAACAGTTTGACTCATTTAGTAAACGAATCTAATTAGCTATTCGAACTCAACTCGTTTAAGTAAAATTAACGAACGAACTTGAACTAAATATGAATTGAACTCGAACTGTTTGCGAAATATTTGGTTCGCCTTAACACCCCTACCTAAGACGTCATTTAGAATGTCGTCTTAACAGTATACTCAATTTCACCGCGCTATTGCAGTTCTGAAGATACCATCAAATTTTCACTCTTTTGCAATCTATAACCGCGATATTACATTCTTTCCTTACAATCTTTATACAATGACAATGGCAACCACAAATTAAAAATATCCAAATTACTTTATATTATGAAGGTCAAATGGTAAATTCACACAATGGAATTTCATATGATCGTCCTTCACGAAAATGACGAGGTCAAATAATATCGCATACACAAAGTTTAAAGAGCGAGTTAAATCCAGATTGGAGCTGGATGCATATATTGAGAGCAATTAAGCTGGTCTGTTGATACCATTCGAGTCTAATGGGTTTGGTTACATTTATAGCTCGGCTAACATTTCAGACGAGGAAGACTTGGAATCAACTTTAGAAGTACCAATTCGTCGTCCAACCGTTCTAGCTGTGGAGATACAAGTGACAGTGGGTGATGTTCAATCAACCGTCGCAAATTTTGTTGGTGGTATTGTAGACAGAGATATTATAGTCAGATCTTCAAATTTTATGGTTGAAAGCGACTCATCACATGAAAATGTGGAAGATCAAACAAACAGAAATTACAGTGAAAACAATGGCGACATGGTACGCAGATATAGAGGTAAGAAATTGTGGGAAGGGAAGAAAGAGGGAAGCTACACTTTAACGCACCTTAGGGTTAGGGTTAGGGTTAGGTTAGAGTTTAGGTTTAGGGTTAGGGTTAATGTTATCGTTAGGGTTAGGGTTTAGGATTAGGTTAGAGTTTATGATTATGGTTTGGATTATGATCAGTGTTAGACAACAATTTATTTCTTAAAAACGAGACCAGATTACAGATATCATTCAATATAATTTTATCTTCATGTTTATTGCTACAAGTTCGGCAACATATAAAGCATAGAAAACAAAGTTCTGACTATCATTGTATTTCAACCATCGGATCTTTTTAAGAGTTCCATAATTTCTTCGATTGTATGTGTGTCTTTGGGAGTCCAACCACAGTGCTGCTTTGACTCTTTTTTAGTAACAGAATGTATGATGAACGTTTTTGGATTGTGAGCACAATGTTAGTGCTTGTCTTATATTTTTATCATTGTATATTGTAACAACATCCTAATCAAACTCTTCATGTTTGCTCGGACCTGAATGTGGCCATCTGCAAACGAATTCAAGGCCATCTTTATGTGCGTCTTTTGACAGCTACCAATGCGCGCCGAGTAAATTCATCCAATATTGTGTTTTCCAAAACTTTTAAGATAATAAGATTGGAACAGATGAACTTCTATTCTTTTATGTAGTGGAAAAACGATTATATTTAAAACGATGTAAAATTTCAGACGGCGGTGTGAAATCCTATCTAAAATCAAGATGGATTTATCAATGGCGCTAGCGTCTAAGTTGCCATTCAGAACGGCACCTTAGGCACTTTAGACGCTGTTCTAAATAAAGCCTTAGATGCCTAAGGCGTCTCCCAATCTGGTTTTCAGGTGTTAAAAGCTAGTTTCGTCTAAGGGCGCCTTAAGGGTACCTCTTTTTTCTTATGCGTCATTCTGAATAGTACCTTAAAGCTTTTAAGGCACCATTCATAATGGCTCCTTAAATATTTTTTGAATTTTTCTAAAACATACCATATTTATAAAATTTCTTATTAAAACTATAATATTTTTCAAATTTATCCATAATATGAATGTATGTATGTATTTTTGACTGCTTTATATGTTTTGACAACAGATAAAATGGTGGATAATATGTATGTTTTGAGCTCTATGTGTTTTACATTTGATTAAATAGTGGATAATCTGTATGTTTTGACTGGTAAAATGGTGCATAATCTACATGCTTTGACACCTGATAGAATGATTGATAATCTGTATGTTTTGAGAGTTACTGATGGAGCAATATATAATTTATCTTTTGATAGTTGATAGAAGCATGTTACTGGCTCTATATCCCTATGATGGTCATGATTAATACTTTATTTTTTAAAACATTAGTCTAATTTTGACTTTCCAGTATAGTATAAGTAAAAAATATTTTCTCCGTTCTGAAATATAAGTCCACTTTGATTTTTTAACATAATATAAATTATACTATGTTGGAAAGTCAAAATAGACTTATATTTTGAAACAAAAGAGGTAGATTCTGTATGTTTTGGCAGTTGATACAGTTGATGATATAGTAATGGATAATATGTTTTTTTTTACAGCTGATTAAACAAGATACTGGCTCTATATCTTGAAGTTCTTAAATAAATCGGGCCTTATATTATTTTTTTCGAAAATGGGTATCTTATTGAAAAAAAACTCCACAGATTACAGTCATTCGTATGCCATGCTACTATGTATTTACATCTACAAGACCTCCACTATTATCACCACTATGTGCTGCTAATAGTTTATGTACGCGACAAATAACTTCATCACAAACACATCGAGGGGGGGGGATTGGTCTACACAGCCATGAACTTTTTGATTCCTCCAAAACTAAATACTGGACACTGCTTTCCTAAAGATATAGCGCCAATCGTCGTTCTTATGCCGGGGACCCCATGAAGCCTTCAAGTTCGCCTCAATCCATTTGAAGGAGTCCTGAGACCTGAAAACCCGATGCCTATCTCCACGTCGGATCAACAATTCCCAAACTTGCCTAGCCCACGGATAATCACTTAGAGTGTGTAAGGTATGCTCTTCCACGTCTCCGCACACTTTGCATGTAATGTCTACTGCGACACGGTGTCGCTGCAATTTCTTTCCATAGTAGAAAATTCAAGTGACGCGGTCCTTTCATTGCCCATAGATTATCTCATATAGGAAGAGCGAAGGTGTTAGCTTCATTAACTAACATCTGATACACACTAGAGATTGAAAAAACGCCCGAAGAGGTAGCCTGCTATCTTGGTTTTTGTAAGGTATCGGCACTCAACGTATTACAAGGCTAAAGTCCAGCTCTTAATAGAGGTACAGTACTACGAATGTGTCGCCATAGAGAAGAAATATTGGATTTCGACCCACTTCGCAGGATATCGCCATATTTACACCTTTGAACTTGAACCCACATCAAATCCATGTTGTTAATCATCTTCCAACCCAACTTAGCCAACATTGCTTGATTCATGTCTCTCAGACGCTTTATCCCCAATCCGTCTTGTGATTTATCTTGACAAATCTTGGACCACTTAACCCAATGCAGGCAATGACTTGTAGCCGATTCTCCCTAAAAAAACCTTCTGATGATTTTTTCAACTTCATCGACAAGACCAACTGGAAGACGGGCCGTCTGCATGGCATAGGTAGGGACCAAAGAAAGTACATTGCAAATCAACACATATCTCACCGCGTGAGAAAGAACATTTGACTTCCAATTCCCCAATTTTGCGCGAACCCGATCCACAATATACGCATACATACTCCTGCCACATCTACAATTGAGTAGCGGCATGCCTAAGAACGCACCAAACTCATTAGTACGTTTGAGCCCCAAATTGTTGAATGTTACAGGCATAAAATGATGGGGTACATTCCTGGACATAAGAACCTGCGATTTAGAGATGCTAATTGTCTGTCCAGAGCTGACACAGAAGGATTGGATGATAGCCTCCATTATGGATGCTTGACGGGCAGCAGCTTCCCCAAAGAGCAACAAATCATCGGCAAAAATAGGTGTGATATATATGGTCTTCTAGTCGATGTCTGAATTGGTCGCCATTGCTTCTCACATTCGGCCCATTTAATCGTCTGAGATAGATTTTCCATACATAAAAGGAATAAGTACGGCAAGGGGGTCACCTTGGCAGATTTCACGTTGGGGTCGAAAAGCCTCCAAACATTTTCCATTCCATAAAATAGATAGAGCAGATGAAGTGATTATGAACATAATTAAATTTGTCATCTCTCTGCTGAAGCCAACTTTGAGTAAGATAGCTTCAAGGAATTTCCATCGTACCTTATCATATGCTTTCTCCAAGCCTAGTTTCACCGCCATATGACCTTTGCATCCCGTCTTCATTTTCATTGTATGCATCAATTCATGCGCTATAATAATATTATCGGATGTTTGCCGGCATGGGACGAATGCACATTGTGTTGGAGAAATTATTTTGCCTATGACCGTTTTGAGTCGGTTTGCAATGACCTTGGTGATAGCCTTAACTATGACATTCATCAATGCGATTGGTCGGAAATGAGATGCCCCCTCCGGGTTTGTGCCTTTTGGGATTAATGTTATTAGGGTTGCATTCAAGTCTGGCAGGTAACATTGATTCCGAAAGGCTTACAGCACAAACTCCACTACGTCATTGCCGACAATATGCCAGTCCCGCTGATAAAATATAGGTGGAAACCCATCAGGCCCTGGAGCTTTGTACGCACCCATTTGAAAGACAACATGTTCAACCTCCACGGCATGTACTGGACGATTTAGCCATCTTCCGTCTGAATGGCTAAGTGAAGGGACAGCTATATCATCGACGCTAGTATCCTCGGTTTGGACAGTGGAGAACAAATCTTTATAATGCTATAGGATGATGGTCTCCATTGCGTGTGAATCTTTCGTCCAGTTACCCGCCCCATCTTTGAGTCGAAGTATCATTTCTCCGTCGTTTTACCGCCTGTGATAAAAATGGAAGTATCTACGGTTCCGCTCCCCATTTAGTAACCATTGTAGTTGGTTCTTCTGCTGCCAATAGTAGATTCTTGTGTAAGTATGTCATGATATTCATTTCGGAGCTCCTTCTTGAGTTTTGTTAGATAATTGGACGGATAAAATGACAGTGATTGTTGTATACCGTCCAATCGGGCTAGGCATTATTGGCAACGCCGTTGAAGGCTGCCAAAATCTGGATCCTCCAATCCCCAATACGGGTTTTGAATTTGGCCATAGTCGACAAAATTCGTCTTTAATCGGATTCTATGCCGTAGTCATGAATGTGGCAAAGTCCTTATGGTCCATTCAACATGTCTGGAATTTAAATATCCGTCGTGATATATGTGGTTGCCGAGGCACATCCGTAGATATAAACAACAGACTGTGATCAGAATACATCCGGGTGAGATGTTGAAGAGATGATGAATTAAACTTTAAATGACATCACCTATTAGCCCATGATTGGTCCAAGCGTTGTTCGATTAGACACCTCCCCGACTGTCCATTTGACCAAGTAAATCGGGGTCCCCCAAAATCAAGTTCAATAAGATCACAGTCTTCGATCATGCGCTGCATCCAGTCCACCTCATATCCTCCAACAGGCGCCGTCCACCTCTCTTATCTCTTGTTTAAGGAAATGATTAAAATCGCCCACTAAAAGCCAAGGAATATTAACATGGCGAGCCATGCCTTCAACATATTCATAAAGTTTCTCACGTAGATTGTATTTTGGTGAAGCATATATAAAAGAGATTAAGCTTGAAATGTCTCACCTTCCAATATGGCAACATTCAAGATTTGCGCCGTATGTGATAAAACTTGGAGTCTAGTATCCTCAGCACTCCAGAGACACCAAAGGCCCCCGCAAATCCACGCACTTCAACAGCAGCAAGATGAGTGAAATGAGTCCTACGAAGTATACAATGGGCTTGGGTACTATGAACACGTGTTTCCATAAGAAAAAGTATATCGGGCTTATGCTCCCATATCAACCTTGTAACATATCGAATTGTGTCGGGTGATCCAGCACTGCGACAATTCTAAGAAACTATCTTCATCTAAAAAACGCATTAAGGGTGTCTTCCCTGGCCTGCCACCAGGTCAGGTAAAGAAATCACACTTACCTCCATGTCAGCATGTTCAGTATCGATAGAAGGTTCACCATCAATGGCCATGGGAGGTCTTCGGTGCATGTCAGGTGGGTGCTGCTTGGTGTGGTCTCCAGATAAAGTGTCTGTGGGCTTGGTAGGAATGTTAGCAGAGAGAGACAGATGTTCATCCCTAGAAATTCCGTATCCTTGAGATGTGCATTAGTATTATCCGATAGAGGTCGTGAGAGTATATAAACAGATCCCCGAACCTGTACATTACGCACATTGCGTCCCACTGTACTATCCTTTTGTAAGCCGCTGTTGGATGGTCCAGTATGTGTCACGCGAGGGATTTGCACCTTCACCCTTGTTGTGCCCTTCACCACAACTCCCTTGGCTTTACGTTCACGTGATTTTCCCATCTGAGACTTAGAAGCCGTTCGGAATATTGTTGGTGGACCGAAACCTTGAAGTGTTTCAAATGCAGTTTCCAACGTATCAAACAAATCATGAGAGTGAACACCTTCCTCATCTTCGTATATAGGGGAAAATCTTGATCCCCTGGCATTACTGGTCCCTTTCTTCTCAGGCACGTCAGAAAGATGTTGAGGCCGGTTATCTCTATGTGATTCAGATGCGTACTTAGCAGTATTTGAGGGTTGCAGCATTCCAATCCCCTTCCGTCTATTATTGTTCCTTGCTATCATCCAAGGTCCAAATGGATCACCTGGAGAATCTACAGCCACGAGGGCGTTAGGCTGTGGAATGCACTCTTCAGCCACCGCAGAGCCACCCATCGGACACACTTCGACTCTATGTCCATATTTCCCACACTTGAAACAAATGAGGTGAAGGCTCTCATATTCAACCTTCAAATGATGTCCATTAACAAATACTGTAGAATATCATGTCATTTATGCAGGTAGAGCCGGGGGTCTCACTGGAAGCAGATTCTCTATCCCTTGGGATAGAGGTATTGTCTGCCTACCACTTACCCTCTCCAGACCCTGACAATAGCTTTTGCTGTCGTTGGGATATACTGGGTACGAATGATGATGATGATTAATGGCCTCTGTAGATCCACCTCGACACAAATCCATGCATTTTTCCTCGAGCAAGCATTCTGGTATTACTATCGATCTTTATTGCTGTGCCTAACTGATCTCCAATGCGCATGAAGACAGATTCGTGTAAGAATTCCAACGGTAGCCGTGGGATTCTCACCCACATCATCGTAGATGAGATAGTTGCAGTGGATGGCTTGAAACCGGGACGAAACTTTGATACAGTCAGGTAGTGGTCCTGTATTGCCCATGGACCATCCTCAAGAACATGGGTGTAGTCGTCTTTCGAGTAAAAACGCACCACGTAGAAACCATCCTCAAGATCAATGATGTCAATGCGGCGGTTAAGCGCCCATGTATCCGTCAACCTCTGCGATAATACACGAAAAGATATGGTATGTCCAAGGGGTTTCACAACTAATGCACGTCGCCAAGGGCGCCACAAATTTTTACACTCATCCAATGGAATCTCCACCACGACCTTGCCCGGGCCACAAACATTCTGAGTGGGCAGCATACAGTCAAATTCATCATCATTATCATCTTCTTCCCCTTCCCCAGTGTATAAGTCTCCATTCGGTAGTAGGTTTGCTGGCACCGGGGCTCTTACCAAATCAGCCCAAACTCGCGATTCCTGTCTTGGTTCTGCGTTAAAAGTGGAAGAATCATCACTGGCTGGTCTTTTATATTTCTTCACACTCCGATGGAATTGATCCATCTCTTCGCCACTCTCTCTGATTGTCCGTCCTCCATATGATCGGATCCCGGCGAAAGAATCACCGGCGACAGCAGTATTTGAAAAGTAACGGCTGGTGTACGTGCGTAATTTGCGGAGCTTTTTTCTAATGAATTTCGTATTAGTCCTATTTTCTTTAGTCGGGCCTTATATTATGGTCACAAACAAGATACTGTCTTTACTTGTTTGGGTTTGGGTTATGTTGTGCCATGAAAAAAAACATAATTATGGAACATTAATAAACCACATATATTAAAAATATTTTCATACTTGGTCAAACATTTATTTAGTCAGCCTTTATTTAAAATCACATTGTTAAAGTATTTTAACATTATTTATTAAAATTAGGTTATAAAAGAACATTTTCGGTACACTATACTCTTGTATTTTGTGCAGGGTCTAGAGAGAAGTCAGATCGCTTCGCGATCTAATGTGTAAAGTCGTACCCTATCCTATTTTGAAAAACTATTGTATTAAGTAGGTTGAATATTTAGTCTTAATTTATGTTTGATTAAATAATTGTTTGACCGAATATGATAATAATTTTGAAACAGAAAGAAGAACATTTATTATAAAACAATAAATAAAAAATCGAATCACCGAATCTCTCGTGTTTCTAACTCAATTTAGCATGCTGTTGGATATTTCCATTTACTTGGTATATTTTTATGTATATTTTCAAGTTTTCATATATGTTTTGTACATCGTGTTGTCTCTTCGTCTTCATATGCTAAAAAAGAAAATCGGAAAACCAAAAGATGCATAATAACAATAGCAACACATATACGAAAATTTGCAAAACATATTGAAAAAAAAAAGACGTTTCATGTGTATTAGGTTTCCATGTTTGGGTAAGATCCGATGAAGGACCGGTTGCTTCACGATCTGATGTATCCAATTTTACTCTACAATTTGTGGAAAAGGTTATTTCCGGAGCTCGAACCTATGGCGTCAAGGTCACAAAACAGCAACCTTACGAGTTACTATAAGGTCCGTCCTCATATAGACAAGAAGAAACTCTTCCGTTTATTGTTCAGACTTCCGTGTTCATCTAGAATTGTGAGACTTAAATTTTATTCACCAAAATGGGGAGGAGAAAAATTAAAAAAAAAAAAGATATATTTGATGCTGATTTCATGCTTTTTACACGTATTAACCCGTGCTACTTGAGGGATAGGATTCCCTCACCGTAAGGGGGCGCGGTGACGTGTGACCGTACGACACATGGCAGCAAATAGGGCGGTGAGGTTAGATGCAGGTGACCTTCATCTAGCCTCACTACCTCCATTGCTGCCACGTGTCGTGCGGTCACAAAAGAGATGAGAAAAGTGATGGTGAAGAGATCCTAACCCGCTACTTGATGTTTACCCACGATAAGAGATCAAGTGGAAAGATTTTACAGCAACGTGAATTCCTCATCTAACTCAAGATTAGTGTGACTAAGTCACAAGAAAGACAATGCTAAAAAGTAAAAAGTAAAAGAAATAAGTTGTACAACTAAACAGTCTTGATAAAGGGGCATAACTGAACCTTTGGAGCAACAGGTAAAATCTTTTACTCCGAAACCTTCATCGTCTTAACTTCAAAGAGCATTGTGGATGATACAAATCACGAGTCCAATGTTCTCGTAGGTTGGATGAGGACTTACGCATTGACCCACACAAAGTGCCTTCACCAAACCAGGCATTCGGTATAGTAATAGAGAAACATTCATACTGTGCATGTCCTTGCAATCGAACTCTTGACCTTTTGGAGACACAACCGAACGCCTAATACGTGATGGGTGTGCATGGTAATCCGGGCTCCCCTTGTCTCATGTCTGTTGAAATCCACAATGCTATTTCAGGTGAGATCAGAGAAGGCTAAATATCAGGCCAATCGTGAGGCCACGAATCAGAAGCCGCCACGTGTCTCAGCTGCCTTTTTTTAAAAAAACAATTTTTTTAATTGTCTCATTTAACACGTGGTGTTCTCTTATTGGAGCATTACAATTGGCCTCATTTTTTTGTCTTTCCTTATCCCATCCGATGTTATATACCGGTGATTTGACTTGATTTCTTGTCATGCATTTTGTCTTCTTGTGTCTTTTTATATTATGTTTCTTTTACACACATATATATAAGAGTAGCTTTTCTGGTTTTAAATAAAAATGTTGAATCCCAATTGTGAAGTTATAAAAAAAATATGAGTAAAAAGATGTGTCGCAATAAATATTCTTTTTAAACTATCCGTACGTCAACCACTATAAGAATAAACACACTCTTTTTTAACTTTAGAATATGATATAATAAACTAAAATGACTCACTAAATTGACTGCGCTTCTTATATTGTGAAATAGCAGTTGATCGAAACACTTGACGCTCATTACGGGTCATTAGGAAACAACCTTGGTGTGTTTCTAACACATGAGTATGGTTGCGTACATCCGACCTCCTCATACCCTGTCATATACGGGAGCCTCTAAAACAATGAGGTAATGTTGTTGTTTTACGTCAACCACTGTAAGAATCATGAATCCAACTCCTTTTCAAGAAGATTTAAGTTAGTAACAAGATTCGAACATGCACTTCATGGTTGATCAAACGGTTGGTCTTTAAAGCTTTTCATTCTTACACTTCTCAATTTGTCTGTCTTTGCAGGCTTTTCAATTTGTAACTACAATCCCTAAGTCATCATCTTATTTGTAATAATGATAGTTTTTGATATCGTTGGAATATACTGGATACGGATGATGACGACTCATGTGACATAGGTAGAGTATTTCTTTACAGAAGGGAGCAAGCTACAGACTATATGATCGAACATAAGACGTTAATGTTGAGAGATCAACATTAACAGTTGAGTTATTATCAATTATTTATAAAAATACTAATACATAAAGAATAATAGAGTATTACAGAACTTTCGGATACGTAAGAGAGGATGAGATAAAAAGAATAATAGTGTTATATAACTTTCGAATATATAAGAGTGGATGTCATATCAGATAAGTGATTGTGTTTAATACAATGGATCCACCTTATATTTGCTTATATTCTTTTAGATGAACAACAACTACTATTATATACTACTACTTTTATAGGATTGCGTGAAATTGGTTCTCCAAATAAGTATATCTCAACGACAGTAAAAGCTCTTTCTAAGATCTAAAAAGGATGAGGGCAGACAAACAATACACGAAAGATAAATATTTTCTTTTCACTGAGATTATATATCCAACCCACATTTTATGAAAAGAAGGCTCATGTATTCGGTCTCTTAACTCAAGCAAAATCGTCCAAGCCGACATGTGCAGTCTGGGCTTGAATAAAGATTCAGTACAGTAAAAGATGTTATAGCCCACGTTTCATGTGGGTTGGGATCTTTGATAACATTAAAGGATTTGTTGGCCTCGTCGCGGCGGATCCTGAATTTTCATTCCGGGTTGAACTTCAAATAGGTTTCTACATAAAACGTTTGATAAGGGAAAATTACACTTAGACCTCCTGTGGTTTGGCTTAATTCCAAAAATCTTCCCTCTTGTTTAGAATTATACAATTACCTCCCTTATAGTTTCGGTTAAAAACGCACTTGCCAATTTCCGGAAAAACCACAAGGGGTAAACATGCCGAAAATTAGCCGGTGCCTTTTTAACCCAAACCATAGGGGACGTAAATGTATAATTCCAAACGAGAGGAGAAATTACACTTACAGGGGGTGTAAATGTAATTTTTCCTTTGCACTTGCCCGAAAATAAATTTTGTTCTTTTTATATTAAAGACGTTAATACGTATGTGTTTTATTAAGTGAATAGAATTAAGTAGAAATAAATAGTGTATGTGTGTGTGTATACAAACACATACATAAATATACATATATACACACACACATACATTAATATATATATATATATATAAATACATATATATATACATATATATAAATACATATATATATATATATATATATATATATATATATATATATATATATATATATATAGCATATAAAATTGAATAGAATTTAATAAAACATAAAATTTATCACTTATGTGTTTTATTAAATGAATATAACTGAATAGAAATAAATAGCATATATGTGTGTATGTGTTATGTGTGTGTGTATACACACACACACACACACATATATATATATATGTATGTATGTATATGTTGTATGTAATATCTATTTGTAGTTATGTATGTATCTCTCTGTCTGTCTGTTGTCTGTCTGTATCTCTCTCGTCTGTCTGTCTGTCTGTCTCTCTCTCTATCTATATATATATCTATGTGTGTGTGTATCTTACCCTCTGTCTCAGTCCCGGCATCTTCCGTACGATATTTCATTTCCAAAGACTGCCACAAAGACTTTGCGTTTTGTGCGTGCAGTACAAACAATACAAAGAGTTGTCCAAGCATCCCAGATATGGCTCAGACAAACATAATTGTTGAAGTTCCATGCCTCAACAAAGAGTTTGTGCTCTATATTTTGGGTCTAGTCCTCCTCAGAACTCCCCACATGTGGGTCCTCGGTCAGAAAATAAGCCAACCCCATTGTAATCAAGAAGAACAACATCTTCTGCTGTCAACGCTTGAAGAAGCTCCCACTAAACTTCTCAGGTTTCTCCACTTGGGCCACTGCAAAACCCTGTGCAGAAACATTCTTCGGCACCCCAGCATTTGGTGCCATTGGAGCAGAGCTTTGCACGTCTGCGTCTTGACCCGAGATAGAGCTTGCGTTCTCTATTAAGTTTCTGTTAAGATATCAGAAACAAACGAGAATTAGTACAGAATCAAACGAATTCGTCTTAAGAATTGCTGGGAACAATTCAAGTCAGATAATGATTTCTGTACAGCAGTGGCTGACCTGTTGAGTTCAAGGTAGACTAGATAGATCTACTAAGACAGTTCAGATAGCGTAATTGAGTTTGGATTTTGAACAGTCAGGCGACCTGCCGACCTTAGCACAATAACACTTCAGAATAGTTGTTCTATACTATCAGGATTCCAGCCGACCTTAACTCAAGTCAGTTTGATCAGACAGATCAGTTCAGTCGACGCAATTATATTTGGGTTATGGGCTGACCACTGGCCTGTCGACATCGACACCTTAACACAACAACAAATAGTTGTGCTTTCAGCCGCTTCAGCCGAGCAGATCTCAGCACGACAATGTTATAGAACAACGAATGTTCTCAGCCAATAGAAAAGCTCAGCACACAGCATAGCTCAACACAGCAACAATGTACAACAACAGTGCTGCGATTTCTCAGTCAGCTGGGCTCAGCACAAAATAGAGCTCAACTCGGCAATGACCTTCACAGCTCAACTGAGCAGAGATCCGAGGTGAGTCCAAGACTTTATCCTTAAGACGTATTGCTCCGGTATACTGTGCCTAATCGGATGGAGCAATTGTCTCCCAAGAGACAACAGAGGTTCAGTTCAGACGAGCGACACTGCAACGTTGAACTCTACAAACCTGTTAAGATCTCCTAAACATTCTCGGTATACTGATGCAGAAGTGTACACGAGGGAGAATGAGCATGCGCGATGCAGAAGGAGTTTTGCAGAGAAGAGAATTTTTGGATTTCTGTGTGTTTTCTCACAGAAGTCAACTAGACCACTTTTTATAGGAGAATTCTAAGGTCGCAGTTACCGTCAATCTAATCTCATCCGCAGGATCAGATATCAGTTCGGTCGACCCATTGGATCAAGTAACTGCACCAGGTCTGTCCTGAGCCGTCAAATTACTAACTGTTCAATCTGAGCCGCCAGATTATAACAAATTCAGATCAGCTCAGACGGTTAAAGTTCAACAACTTTTCAAATTTTAACCTCAGCATAATCTCAACAAAGCTTGGAGAGTTGAACAGAACAAACTCCTCCTTGCCTGATAAGATCCGACCCAGTGCTACTTATGACCCGGCCTGCAGTCTGCACCCCCAGCCTGGCCTGTAGCCCACTCCGCAATCTGAGTCCATCAACTCAGTCCGTCACCTTAGCACATCAGGTGCGCAGCTCAGCCCGCAACCTGAGCCCACGCCCAGGTATGGGCCGAGCTGAGCTGACTTTTCATTTACTTTGAGCATTTATTTCTCACTCATCCGGTATCAGAATCAAATGATTCAAAAGCCTACAATTATCTACTCGTCGCGTAGATAATTAAGGACTCACTAGTTTCCACCTATCACTAGTGAAACTTAATCATGATATTAGCTCAGCGTACGTTGCTAACCACAGTTTGCAACTTGGCCGTCGCGTAGATAATTAAGGACTCACTAGTTTCCACTATCACTAGTGAAACTAATCATGATATTAGCTCAGCGTACGTTTGCTAACCACAGTTTGCAACTTGGCCCAATTTCAATTTCTTCCATTTTTTAACATGGGCAAACGTCTCGAAAGAGACGTGAGGATAATTTGTGAGCATATTGGGTGTGACAGATGAAGAAGTGGATGACTTTGAAATGTGAAGCGGGATCAAGTCTAGTGCAAGTGAGTGACGACTACATTAGATTGCATGAAATCGGCTCTCGAAAGAAGTATATTTCATTTCGTTATATTCGGTTGACTTACATAGAAAATCGTATTCCGGGAAAAAAAAAGTGGCAAAAAATTGTATAGCGGCAAAAACATATTTTTGGGCCTCGGAACAACTTCATCCATTAGTTAGGCACAACAATACGCATATTTATTATATTCAAACGACATCAAAAACTATCGCTAGGTCTTGGAGAGGATGAGAGGGAACCAAACAATGAGAGTTTCCTTCGAGTGATAATGTATATATTCAGCCCACACTTTATGAAAAGAGGCTCATGTATTCGTCTCTTAAACCCTAAGCAAAATCTTCCAGGCGGACATGCGTAGTCTGGGCTTGAATAAGATTCAGTACAGTAAACGATCTTATAGCCCACGTTTCATGTGGGTTGGGATCATGGATAACATTAAAGGATTTATTGGCCTTGTCGCGGGGCGGATCCTGAATTTTCATTCCCGGTTGAACTTCAAATCGGTTTCTACGGAAAACGTTTGATAACCAGAATCGGGGTTGGGATCTCCTCACCCCAACTTTCCTCATCCCTTTTGTGACCACGCGACACGTGACAGCAAGGGGGCGGTGAGGCTAGATGGGGGGTGACCCTCATCTAGCCTCACCGCCCCCTTACTGCCACGTGTCACGCCTCATCTAGCATCACCACCCCTTTGCTGCACGTGTCGCGCGGTCACGCGTCACCGCACCCCCTTACGGTGAGATGATCCTATCCCACAGGAATGATACACGCACAGTAATTAGTTCATACTTCACTGGTTCAATCGATATTAAACTACTATTAATCCTTTATTGAACCGTGATATCATAATATGTGTGTGTGTCTGTGTATATGATATATATGTAAATATATATGTATATGTCTATACATGCATACATATTTATATTTGTTGTTATTTATGTAGGTGTATATATATAGACATCTAATTATAATACCAAAAATTACAACTATATATGTATGTATATGCATGTGTATGTCTCCGTGTGTGTGTGACTAGGCCACCTCGTTAGACAAAAACCATGGAGGGGACGGAATTGCTTCACGATCTGATGTACGCATCTTTATCCTACAATTTGTGCAATATGCTGTTCTTCTGCGGTTCGAACCGTGATCTCAAAGTCACAAAAAAACAACTTTATCAGTTGCTCCAAAGGCCTATATATATATATATATATATATATATATATATATATATATGAGACGTTCACGACAAGACTGGTGACCAGAGTATAGTTGTAATAAAATAACCATATGATAAAGTGCGATTGTATCATAATTCTTTTCAAGATAGATGTAGTAATCGTGTATTATAATGCTAAAGCGTTATTCTATTTTCGATAGGGTCTTTAAGCTTGTCACAATTGTAGAATTTATCTTTAGCCTTTAAGTATCATGATTGAAAAAATTCGGGCCAATTTGTTTAGGGGTGGCAAACAAGACGTGTTTCATGTTTCTTGTTTTGTGTTTTGTGTTTTTTCGGATCTCGGGTATCAAATTATTGACCTATACATTAGACGTTTTCTTCAACGTATACGGAAGTAGATACCTAAACATGTACATGTCAGATTAGTGTCGTTATCAGGTATAACAACACACTTAAGAGTGTAAATATTTTAGATCGTGTACGGATCATTTTGTTTATTTTCAGGTATTTTCAGGTTTTCATGTATTATAAAATGACTACTGTTACAAGTTATCATTGAAACAACAATGTAAGGGCGATGGAGGCAAATTGCGAAGATGAAAAGGAAGGGATTAGGTTTTTAGGTTTTACAATTTCTTTTTTTATTTTATAATTTTTAATTTATAATTTATATTTTATATTTAAGATATATTTAAAAATCATGTATGGCGGGTATAAATAGGTACCCCACAGGTATGTCTGGACACGACCTGCTCTTAGCGGGTATGTTTCAGGTCTTACCTGATTTGTACACGAAATCCTCCAAGGCTATACCCAGACCCGCGAGGAGCGTATCGAATTCAGGTCGTGTTTTTGTATCGTGTCTGAGATTGTCATCCCTACTTTATTATTTAGTATAGTATGTTTCTCATATCATGATTATAATACATCCAATTGTTAAAGCGTTTTCTATATGCCTTAGGTAATTTTCTTTTATTTCATCCACTATATACTTAGAAGTTTTACTAAAAGCCTTTCAGATCGTATTCTAAAGGTTAACTCAAGATATATACCAAACACTTAATCTTAAATTTGGTAACTGTGAACACATTAGTTTATATCAATCAATCAATAAATGTATATCCAACAATAGCAAAAGCTATCGCTAGGGTCTGGAGAGAGTGAACAGCAGACAAACAATACCTTTATCCAAAGGGATAGAAAGTTTGCTCCCAGTAAGGACCCTAGCTCTATATGTAATCCGATTAAATGATACAATAATAGAGATATGATGTGTTAGTGTGCTATTAAAGAACTCATTGAATACAAATAGGAAGCTTCTCATATTATAATAGTCATAAACGTGTATATGCACATGCACATATAATATAATACAAAGACAAAACAAAAACAAATAATACAAAATCAAGTTATGATGACTAGTGGCACGGTTATTTAGATTGTATTAAACCGTTCTCTCTGAGTTATGATGACTAAGTGGAACGTGTATTCGAGTCATTTAACTAAGGTTTTGTCTTGAACCTTTTTATCTATTTGGAATATGTTGAGAATTCTACATTGGTTAACTTGAGAAAAATGTATGGCTTATATGAGGATGATGTACTACTACCCATTGCCTTAAGGTTTTGAGTGGATATGGGTCTCACCTCATGTAAGCACAAGTTTCAACAGATATATTTTGCGATTTATGCGAGTGTATGTAACAAATACATATATAAACGATCAAATAATTTTCAGTCTATAAAGATTAAAGCCCAATAACTTCTGTTGCTGATCAATCTTTACCAATAATATTGCATGTGAGTTAACTATTATACTTTACCATATACGATGGAACTAAAACATAATCTTAATTAACATTTTAGGAGAAAGGAATTTTCGATGCACTAAACTCTCACGTTTACGCATAGACTGAAGAATGTCCGGATTGTTTCACGATACGATTTATGCACCTTTACTCTGTATTTTGTGTAAGAAAATGTTTCTGGGGTTCGAATAAGGTAGTCTTAAAGTCACAAAACCTAAACTTTATTGGTTGACAGAAAAATGATTATGCAATGCATAGAGATACTACAAATACATTAGAAAAACAATCCCGAGATCTTGTCACGTGACAGATCTCTTAGGTCAGTGGTCATTAAACCCAAGAAGCTTTCCTTAATCTAATCCCACTATTCCTAAAGCGTGCGAATATTCCATTTTTTTGTCTCTAAATAATTACGTTTTCAAACCTAAAATTCCACAATTAATCATTTAAACTAATCAACCCATTTGGTGTTTTTCAATTCAATGCATGTGCATTCAACTTTGTATGACTCGTCAATTCTTTGCCCAAAAAGGGTAAAAGATGATACCTTAAAGCATAAAACTACAATCAATAGTTAGTTATACTCTTGTCACTTTTTGGAAAGAGTTTGCCTCCGTTCACCTACATGATGGTGAAGAATCCACCTGATGATACGTATAAACAGAAATGATAAAGTTAGTTGTGTGGTTTTCGGAAAGAGTTTGGATTCGTTCACCCATATGACGTTAAAGAATCCATCTGTTGATACGTATCAACGGAAATGATAAGTTTATATTAAGATATCCATAATTAATGTGATTAGATATGGAAGATATGTACATATTTATGTTGTATTTATGGTGTATATTTGTTTACTAATTTGGTAGAGTATTATAGTGATTGTAGTGATTCTAGCTTGATTGGATAGCTTAGATAGATGGAAGGTATACATAATATGTTGTACACATTTTTGGTATCAATTAATCAAATTACGTGATTGCACGTTTCTTCATGGTATCAGAGCCAAAACCCTAAATCCCTTTCGCCGCCGTCTTCAACCGTCCTTCGTCCGGTGATAACATGGCCGTCGCCGCCGTCTCCAGCGCCGCCACTGACACCGCCACCGTCCCCCTCACCACTGCCGATCCTAAAATCCGCATACTAATTACATCCATCTGACCATCCTGGTCTTCTCTTTGTCACTCAACCATTGGGTGAGAATGGTGAGAACTATTTTGTTTGGCGAAAGGCGATCGTCAATGCTTGCGATCCAAAAACAAAGCAGGATTTGTCGATGGCAACCATCCAACGTCCGGATATTGCCTCTGTTAATTTTATGTTTGGCAGCAGTGCAATGCGCTGGTGCTGTCATGGTTGTCCAACTCACTTGTGAAAGAGCTTCAAGGGGCCGCTGCTCATGCGGAGACTGCCCGAGAAGTCTGGGTTGATTTGGAAGAGCGATTCACGCAAGGTGTGGATGCCCGTGTGTATGAGTTGCGTCGTGCCATAGCTTCTCTTCGACAAGAAAGGAGCACCGTATCTGTCTATTATGGGCGACTCAAGGCTCTTTGGGAAGAGCTTCAATCCTTCGATGAAATCCCAATGTGTAGTTGTGGCCTTTGTACATGTGGTGTGTCCAAAGCTATGGAGAAAGTTCGTGAAAAGGAAATGGTCTTTGATTTCCTTATGGGTCTGGACGAGACCTTCGGTACGGTACGTTCCCACATTCTCAGTATTGACCCCCCTGCCCTCACTTGGACGTGCGTATGCAATTGTGGCGCAGGAGGAGAAACAGCGCAATGTGGCCCAAAGTCTTGTTCCGCAGTTTGACGCTGCTGCTTTAGCCACCTGGCAACCGACACACGACAACAGGTTGGCTTCCTGGCAGCACTCCCAGGAAGGCCGGCCGTCGAAGACAAAGGAAAGGGGGAGCGTCCACGGTGCAATCATTGTGGTAAAGTTGGCCATTTACGTGAAACTTGTTTTGATTTAATTGGTTATCCAGCTGATTGGAATCGTAGTCGTCGGAGTAAGGTTTCTGCAGGTCAAGGGTCTTCTACAGTGGCAGCAATGGCGAAAGGGGTGGCGTCATCTGCCAACGCTGACACTCAGCCTGCGCCATCCAACTTTGCAGGCCTAACCCTCGCTCAACAGCATCAGTTGGCACAATTCATTGAGCACCTAAATGGAGGTAAGTTCGGGTCCTCATTGCCACCTACGGGCAAACCAGAATCGGGTACTGTTCCCTCTCTCTCTCCTTCACGGTTTAATTGGATATTGGATAGTGGGGTTAATGCACATATCGTTAGTGATCTATCTATGTTCACGTCTATCACCACTGATAAGTTGACAGCTACGGTTCAAATTCCGAACGGTATGCACGTGGCGGTTCATGCGATTGGAACCGTTCACCTATCGGGCTTAGCATCACTAGTCGTGTTTTGATTTGATACATTGTGATATTTGGGGGCCGTATAAAACACCTAGTCTTTCTGGGGCGTGTTATTTTCTAACAATTGTTGATGACTACAGTCGTAGCACTTGGGTTTATTTGATGCAAGCCAAATCTGATACTTGTCGTCTTCTCTTACATTTCTTGCGTTCATACACAATTTGGACATCCAGTCAAACGGGTTCGAAGTGATAATGAGTTAGAATTTACTAGTCATAACATTCGCACTTACTTTGCTGAGCATGGCATTGATTCTCAAACATCATGCGTTCACACGCCTCAACAAAATGGCGTAGTTGAACGAAAGCATAGACATATCTTAGAAGTGGCTCGCGCACTTCGTTTTCATGCTCACTTACCTGTGTCATTTTGGGGGGAATGCGTACTCACTGCTGTTTATCTTATTAACCGTATGCCTGCTGCACCTCTCCAAAAAAAAAAATTCCATATGAAACTTTTGGTTGGGGCATTTACCTTCTTATAGTCATCTTCGTGTCTTCGGTTGTCTTTGCTATGGTTACACCTATCATGGTCCCCGTGACAAATTTGCGTCACGTTCTGCGCCTGGCATTTTTATTGGTTATCCACATACTCAAAAGGGTTACAAAATATTTGACATTTCCAGTCGAAAGTTTATGTCAGTCGGGATGTCACATTTTATGAGGATATTTTTCCCTTTTCTGTGTCGTCCTTTACTGCTTCTGTCTCAGATTTGGTTGCTGAACCCCCATCTTCAGTCAGTTGGGATGCCACACACCTACATCCATCGGCTGAACCACCCCCACCATCGGCCGAACCCCTCCCGCCAGAAGAAACTCCTGCGTGCCATCCCTCCGTGCCAACTGCGTCGTCCCAGTCAACGGCCTCAGGCTTGCCGTCGGCTTCTGCTGAGCCATCCCACGAATCTGATTTGCTACCTCTTTCCCGTAGCGTACGTTCTCGTCAGTTGTCCCGTCGTCTTACAGATTTCCATATTGCCTTGCCTCCGTCTCTCGTACCATCCGCTGCTCCCACCACTCCTACAACAAACTCTAAGGTATTTCCATTATCTAGCTATCTTTCATATGCTCGGTTATCGCCCTCTTATTATGGTTTGATTGCGGCTATTAATGATGGCGACGAGCCAGTTTCTTTTAAGCAGGCCGTCAAACATGCTCATTGGTGAGATGCGATGCAGCGTGAAATTGCGGCACTTGAGGCTAACAGTACTTGGACTGTCGTTCCATTACCTCCAGGTAAACGTACCATTGATTCCAAGTGGGTTTATAAGGTAAAGTATCATCCTGATGGTTCTGTTGAGCGCTACAAGGCTCGTTTAGTAGCGCGTGGTTATACCCAAGTTTGAGGGTGTCGATTTTCATGAAACCTTTGCTCCTGTGGCTAAGTTAGTCACAGTTCGGTGTCTCCTAGCACTTGCTGTTGCACGCGGTTGGTATGTTCACCAACTTGATGTCAACAATGCCTTCTTACATGGTGATCTTACTGAGGATGTCTATATGCGCATTCCGCCCGGTTTTTCTCGTAAGGGGGAGAATCATGTATTTAAACTCCAAAAGTCCCTATAACGGTTTGAAACAGGCTTCACGGAATTGGTATGCTAAGTTTACATCCTCTCTACTTGCACTTGGCTATTCTCAGTCTAATGCGGATCCGTCGTTGTTTCTTTTGCTCACTCCCTCGTCTATTGTGGTTGTCTTGATTTATGTTGATGATGTTATTGTTGTTGGGAATGATATCACTCGTATTGAGGCTCTCAAGTCCTATCTTGATCACAAGTTTAAGATCAAGAATCTTGGGCCCATTAAGTACTTTCTCGGGATTGAGGTTGCTCGGTCCACTACTGGCATGGTCCTAAATCAGCGTAAGTATGTTCTTGACATTCTCAACGAATGTGGACTCCTTGGGAGCCGCCCCACTGCTGCGCCCATGGATCAAAAGGGCCGTTTTTCTGACTCTGATCCCCTCTTAGACGATCCTGCATTTTATCGCTGTATTGTTGGTCGCTTACTTTATCTTACTGTTACTCGTCCTGACATATGTTTCGCTGTTAACAACCCTCAGCCAGTACATGCAGGCTCCGCGCAAATGTCATTTAGACGCTGTTTTTTATTTGTTGCGGTATCTTAAACGTGCTCCCGGTCAAGGCTTGTTTTTTCCTGCGCAGTCTTCCTTACGCCTTCACGCCTGCTGTGATGCCGATTGGGCAGGTTGTCCCATTACACGGCGTTCCACTTCTGGTTACATGGTGTTTCTTGGTGACGCTCTTGTGTCCTGGCGTTCCAAGAAGCAGCCCGTGGTTTTCTCGTTCTTCTGCTGAGGCTGAGTATCGTGCAATGGCGCATGCTACTAGTGAGATTGTTTGGATATGGCAGCTACTCTCGGATCTTGGTCTTCGCCCCCCCAGCCTGTTCCTCTCCGCTGTGATAATCAAGTTGCGTTACACATTGTTGCTAATCCTGTCTTTCATGAACGTACGAAGCATATCGAGATTGACTGTCATTTTGTTCGCCAGCATTACACCGCCGGCCTCATCCTTCCTTGCAAGGTTCCCCGGGTCACACCAGTTAGCTGATGGGTTCACTAAGCCGCTTGGGCCCGATCTTTTCCGCCGATTCTGTGGCAAGTTGGGCATGCTCGATATCCATGCGCCAACTTGAGGGGGAATATTAAGATATCCATAATTAATGTGATTAGATATGGAATATATGTACATATTTATGTTGTATTTATGGTGTATATTTGTTTACTAATTTGGTAGAGTGATTATAGTGATTGTAGTGATTCTAGTTTGATTGGATAGCTTAGATAGATGAAAGGTATACATAATATGTTGTACACATTTTTGGTATCAATTAATCAAATTACGTGATTGCACGTTTCTTTAGTTAGATGTGTGGTTGGCTATTAGAAAACGTAAGGTTATGTAAGGTCGGAACACGTTTACGGATCCCATTGCTTTTGTAAAAGATGTAACCAATAACTAGTAACCGTTCACCTTCGGAGTTTTATAAACGATATAAATAAAAAAATGTGTATCATTAACAACATTCTAGAATTTGTTTATATATGAACCAAATTCACATATATGATACAAATTCTTATAATAAAGGTCATCTCTATTTACTATAGCACACTTTTTATGTTAGTATGTAATTTAAAAAAATGTCTCTTGTGGGTAATTATGAAGTGAGACTGATAATGAAGTTATTTGGCATGCTTTTACTCACCGTCTCATCTCCTAGTTTTATCATTATGTTTATATCTATTAAGCCAGAAAAAGTAAAAGACTTTTACCTCTTCTTAGATACATTTATGGAGACAGAAGATTAAGGTTAAAGAGATTTAGGTAAGATATAGGGACATCTTAGAATATATTTAAGGACTTAAAACTCTCTAAATTTTAGGTTGACTTTGTACTTTTTTGTTTTTGTCTTTTTCTTTCATTATTTGTACATATACAACGGTTATGTCTATTTTAATATTGACAGCTTTCTATTTGTGTGTACTAAATTCATTCAATACCACACTAGCAGATCATATTCATGTTATTGTGTCATCTATACAAGTACATATAGAGACAAAGGATTTAACTGGAAGTAAACTATCTACCATTTGGAATGGAAGTGTTGTTTGCTTGTCTCTCGTCTTCTTCAGACCCTAACGCCAACTTTTTTTATTATAGTATTACTAAGCATGGTTGTTGTTGATCATTCTCTCAGCACTCCTTTTTTGAAGAATCAATCAAGTGATTTAAGATCATTATGATATAAACATTATGGTTGCTCTAAGTATTATCTTTGATTAATTCTCTTCACTAGAATTTGGTAAGCTTTGACCATTCCGACCGATCTGATGTACTCATATTAATTAATTACTACTCTCGTCATCTTCAAAAGATTGGAACTTACAACAACTGGTAACGTTACTGTTTTGTAACTTTAAAGTCATGAGTTCGAGCCGCAGAAACAATCTCTTGCATAAAGTATAAGGTAAAGCTGCGTACATCATATCGCGAAGCGCCGTCTTCTTCTCAAACCCTACACAAATCTGGAAGCTTAATACCTCGATAACGCCCTTTACTCTCGTCACCTTCAACGTAATACTCTATCACACCACACAAATAATGCACTAATATATAAAGTAACGTCTAAATATCAGATGAATTTAGACTAATCATTTTCAGAAAAATGTATACGGAACTGAAAATTTTAATATTTAACTTAGATGTAACACCGATATATTCATGTCCTAATACATTCACAGTCGTCTTTAAATGTCACCTCAAAAGACTCACATCTTAAAACTATAGAAATTTTTTGTTCATTCAATAACAATCTAATTTTAAAAAAGGTTTTCGATGCATTAGACTTCCACGTTTGTGAAGGTTCCAAGTAGGAGTTGGATCTGTTGTCTCATATACAAACTCAGTTTTATTAGAGAATGAAACAGACATTCTGTACAGCACAGTGATGAGCTGAGCTCAGCACTGGAAGAGCTGAGCTCACGCAGGAAGAGCTGAGCTCAACGCAGGAAGAGCTGAGCTCGTCACAGAAAGAGCTCAGCACAGAGATGATCTCAAGAACTCAGCACAGAGATGAGCTCAACACAGGGAAGAAAACACAAGGATGAGTTCAACACAGAGATGAGCTCAACACAGGGAAGAGCTCAACAAAAGGATGAGCTCAACACACAAACCGAGACGAGTCCAGAACTCTGTCCTTAAGACGAATTGCTCCGGTATACTGTGTCCAACCGGAAATTGCAAACGTCCCGCAGGATACAACGGCTAACAGTTCAAACGAGTGGCACTACTATGTAAGAACTCCACGAACTTGACAAATGTTCTGACTTCCTCAAATGGATGAAATGCAGCAGCAGTTTATGCAGTATGCAGCAATTGATTATGCAGAATGCTTGTATGTAGTAGGAGAAGAGAAGGAAAATTTCTGTCTATTTCAGAAGCACTGCAATGCCTCTATTTATAGAGGGAAGTCTTGGAGGTTACAGCAACCCACGACCGCACTGATCGGCCAGTAACCCCCACGTTTACCACACACCCCACGACTGCCTCTGATCGGCCATTAACCCACGACTGGTAGGAATCAGTCAGCTGAAACTGTCAGCTCAATCTGAGACGTTAGATCGTAGGATTAAATCACAACCGTAGGATCAAGTAAATTATTTTCTGGAAAAATTTAAAAGAAAATTTGTCCAAAAAGATAAGAACCAGACGGGCATGCCACGTGCCACGAGCCTGAGCACGAGCCGAGCCGGATGGGCAGGCGGCGACGCGCGCGTGTGACACTTTCTAGGTCTTCCCTCCTGTCAAAAACTTCTCATGCCCTTAGGGCACATCTAAAGTGCCTCTCCTAGCACTATATTTGGTGGCATTTTCCCTTCAATTTGCCAACGTGGTATATTTGCAAAAAGGTGATGTGTCTTCTTCTCATGAAGCCACATCATCAATTTTCCAATTTGCAACCAATTTTATTCCTACTTTGAGCATTAATTTTTCATTCACCTGATATCGAAATTGAGTGATTCAAAAGCCTAAAATCATCTACTCATTACGTAGATAATTAAGGATTTATTAGTTTTCATTTTTTATTAACAAAAACTAATCTTAATTAAGCTTAAAGTATGTTGCTCACCAACTTTGGACAAACCCATTGACAAATTTTTCTCTAACAGGATCGCTTCGCGATCTGATGTGTGCAGTCTTATCCTATATTTTTTTTGTGCAAGAGACTGTTTCTGCAGATATTCCGTAACAATCTGATTAAAGCTAGATAATAAAGTGTTACATAAGAGGACTTGCTAAATTTCTTTGATAGAGAGATTAATTTAGGCTGAATGAGGACGTGGATGCATGTCAAGGTGTAGCTGTACAAATTTGCCACATCAAGTATGAGTTCTTAATACGTGGAATGCACCTAACCAAAACCCTCATGGAAGGGTTTCGCAATTTTCAAACCAAAAATTCGTCATCTTTAGGTCCCAAAACTTTCAGATAAATTACCACACAAAATAGGTGCTTGCTCCAACAAAGCATCAGTAGAAAATTTTTCGTTCATCCAACTACAAAGACGACGACAACAACATTAACTCATTGTGTTTGAGCTCCCGCGTATGACGGGATATGAGAGGATCTGATATATGCTACCATACTCGTGTTAAAAACGCACATAGGTTGTTTTCTGATGACCCATAATGATGCGTCAAGCCATGTCGATCAACTGTTACTTCACAATATAAGAAGCGCGGACAATTTAGTGAGTCATAATAGAAACTATTCATCCAACTACAAAGACACAGATTTAAATCAAGACACACGCAACGTATTTACAATACTGTCATATAAGGCAATAATGGTTTAAGATCATAGTATTCGGTCAAATTGACTTAAAAAATTGATCTAGTTTACAAGGACATCTTGTGTAGGTTATCTGATAAAAATTATATAAACATAGATGACCGATGAGTTTCTGATTTAAATCCTTTACAAAGGTTTCTTGAACCTGAAACGATAATAACCCCGATGTCAAGACACGATCTTAGAAATTTTGTATTTACTTTCTTTTAATGTGTCACACTACTCTTTTCTCCTTGTTGTATTTTTTTAATTTATCCTTGCTTTTTGAGCCCTCAAATTGCAGAGAAATGGATTCTTGTGGGGATGACTTCACAACGTTCGATTTTATATATATTATTATATGGGTTGGGATGCTTGGAATTTGATCCAAAAAGTCGGGGGTTATCCTCTGGGCTTGTTTTAATCCAGGTATTCTTGAAATTCTCAATAACTAAAGTTTCAATCACGTGCCTTTAAGCATGCCATACTAGAAAATATTCAACTACTCAATGAGAATTAAAAGGGACTGTTATTGCCTTCGAGGTTTATGTTGTACTAAATAATGAAGATTTACTAAGATTAACTGTGTGACACAAATTTAATCTCATGTTCAACTATCTTAGTTGTGTGACACAAATTTAATCTCTTGTTCAACTATCTTAGTTGCTTGCGCTGTCGTTGCGATGTACTGGGTCTGTTTGTTTGTTTGTTCGTTCAACTATCTTAGTTGTGTGACAAATTTAATCTTATGTTCAACTAAGATACATCAACATTACTCTATTGTCTTAGAGGTTCTCGTCTATAGTGGGATATAGAAGGGTCGGATATACGCAATCATACACATGTTATAGAACACATAAAGATTGTTTTCCGATGACCCATAATGAAAATTACGTCAATCTGCGTCGATCAACTACTACTTTATAATATAAGAAGCGTACCCAATTGAGTAAGTCATTTTGCTTTATTCCATCATGTTTCAAAGTCAAGGAAGGGTGTGTCCTTAACTCTATTAAAAATGGAAAGATGTTCAGACTAAGATACCTTGGGCTAATACTAGCATAAAATGTAGTTTTTATTAACATCGTGCTCGTTTATCTTAAAATAATTAATTTGTGTTTTTATATTTAAAACGTATATGTATGCAGCCGTATCACTTTTCTATTTTTCTAGAAAAATAGTAAATACACATTATTTTTTACAAATACAAATCTTTGTTATTTTAAAACCATTGATTTAATATCACCATTCTTATGGACCATTGATCAAACAGAAGAGTAGTGTATATTTATATAAAAAAAGATACATATTTATCATTAACTTTTTTCTAAAATAGTATACTCCACATTCCTTAATGGTCCAATATCTATGTTAAGTCTAGGGTAAACTAATTCGGATGAGATCTGAGGAGTCCTCATATGAGGTAAAATATGAGGCCTCTAATCACGCGACGCCACGTGTGCAAAAGTACCCGCTGTTTTTTTCTTTTAAATGTTCTTTTGTACATGTGGCGTCGCATGATTAGAGGTCTTATATTTTGTCTCATATAAGGCCTTCTGAGATCTCATCCGAAACTAATTACCAGAATTGACTGAAGGCAGTCTGCATCATGAAGAGAACCAATGTCTCACAAATTGGATCAACTTTTCCGACGTAACTTTTTGTAACATAGTATATTACATTGCATATGGAAACTAAGACCACAACACCAACATTACTCGTTATTTTAGAAGCTTCCGCTTACGGCGTAGTATGAGAAAGTCGGATGTACACAACCGTATTCAGGTGTTAGAAGCGCAAATAGGTTGTTTTTCGTTGACCTATAAAGAAAATTGCGTCAAACTGTGTCGATCAACTGTTACTGTACAATATAAAAAGCGTAGCCAATTTAATGAGTCATTTTTGCTTTATTTTATCTTATTCTAAAGTTAAATAATAATGCGTCATTAACTCCATTAAAATAAAAACTAATACCAATAGGATAAATTCAAATATTCACACAAATTGTAAATTTGAAGAAAAAAAGGTTAATCGAGACAGTAAATATATTGAATATTCTCAAATCTATTAGACCATTGTAATGTTTGTCGGTGGTTTGAATGTTTCAATGAGCATAATATATATGCGTAATGCATGGGCTTGACTCACTTATTTGGAAATAAAGGAGCAGCGTTATGACAGTAAATGCGTTTTCGTGTATTAGGTTTCTGCGTTTAGATGAGGGACCGAATCACTTCACGATCTTACCGTATAAACCGTTATTATCATTTGATTTTTAGTTAGAATTATTATGACGTTATGACTTTACCCTAAGTAAAATTATAATAAACTTATATTGTTTTTCTCAAATGAACACAAACACATGGATGAACCACGTTTATCTCTCACAATTTTATGTGTTTGTTGGGTAATACTGTTAATTAGGACTGTAAATGAACCAAGTCGTTTGGTTGTTCGGCTCGTTTGTTCGTTCTCGACCTCGAGCTCGGCTCGGATAAAACGTTAATGAACAGAGCTTGAACACCTTTTTCTGTTCGAGCTCGGTAAATGGCACCGTTCTTTTGAGGTGTTTGGCTCGTTAATGTCGTTCGTGAGTTAAGTGAATCAAGCTTGAACAAGTAAATATGTTCGTTTAAATAAACGAACAAGCTCAGTTCGTTCGCTGAGTTAAATGAACATAACTTGAACAACGTAATACTCGGCTCGTTCGGCTCGTTTACAGCCCTATTGTTAATCTACAATCTGTAGACAAATTTTATGGTGATAATTGAGTAAATTATAGTAGGTATTCAACCATCAGTATAAAACACAATAATTGAAGAAGGATTCCATACTTTGTACATTCATTACTTTCATATGTCGATTTTTTATCTTATTCGTCTATAAATACTTAGTAGTATTCATTAACTATCATAAAACTTACCGTAATCTATACGAGAATGGTAAATATACATATTTTCTTATAAAGATACATATTTGTTATTTTTACATTTGATTTCTTCTCATAACTTACTATTACTTATTTTTCAAACAAAAAGACGTTTTTTAATTTTAAAAAATAGTATATTTATCGTTACCTATAACTTTCAAAACATGGTAAAACATACTAGTATCTTTTCTTCATTGCCCTGATGCATAGTCCTGTTAGTACTCAGGTTTAGGGGTGTCAAACAGGTCATGTATCGTGTTTCGTGTTTTGTGTTTTCTGGGTTTCGTGTATCAAAGTTTCATACCCATACCTTACACGTTTGCTTCACGTGTATGGATGTAGATACCCAAACCCGTACATGTCAGGTTTCGTGTCGTGTATCAGGTATACTCACGAACTTGACAAGTATAAATATTTCAAGTCGTGTACAGGTCATATCATGTATTTTTTAGGTATTTTTAGGTTTCGTGTATTTTTCAGGTTTCATTTACTTAAACGACTACTGTTAGTCTGTTACCATGTATGAAACAACAATAAGTACAGAACACCAAGGGTTCAAGATTAAAAATGTTATAAATTATGAAATTAAATCACATCTTTCTAGTCACATAAATCAAAAGAGAGGGAGGGGGAGCGGGTTTACTCGAAGTATATTTTCTTCATTTTCTCATTCTTTACTTCCATAGGCCTATTACAGAAATAGGTGGCATTTGTCGGATGAGGACGTCATTTGCATTTAGTTTGTCATGTACGGTAGTCGTATAGAAGAGGAAAATGAGTGAGATAGTTTCGAGGCACAAGCGAAGACAGTGCATTGTCAAACTACCCAGATGTATTTATGTATTTAAATGACGTATTTGGGAATTTAATTTTGAGATTCTATAAAAATACGAGAGCCTAATATATCATGAGAGTCTAATATGTCAGGAAAATTTTATTTTTAATTTGTGTATTTAATATTAATGTTGCTGGTGATGTAGCAGTAATAGTTACTTATGGTTTCCCATGACTCCAGTCATTTCACATTATATACCTACAAGAACGTACGCTTTATAGGATAGAGGTGGGCCAAAGAAACTTATAGAAGCTGACGTATACAGAGCTAAATATAAATTATGTTGTACATAGTTTAGTTGATATTTAGGTTGCCACATTGCTTTAGAAATATGCAGATTTGAACTAGGACACGCGTAAAATGAGAACAATACTGTATATGGTCATATAGGCCAAATGTTTCAATCGGATTCAATCTACTTGGATGTTGAGTTATATGTTCAGTTTACAGCGAATTTCTTGGGTGGATTTTCGGTTAACATCTTAATAATCTTCTATATAGTTCCATGAGGATATGGTAGTGAAGCTATCAAGTTCATTGATTTAGCATTTTTCTCCATAATATAAATTATGTTACCCAAAACTTGCTAAGTAAAATAAGTATTTGAATATTTTAACTAGGACTATTTCTTAGATTTATGTTTCTTTTTTAGGAGAATCTTAGGTTTATGTTCACTTGAATTATTTGAGCCTTAACAAAGATCCCCTGAAGACCTTCACATAATCAATGTAGTTGATTTTTTTTTAATGTTTCAAACTTCGTATTATTGTTAATAAAAGTATACGTTTTTTTGAACTTATTTGTACTAATATCCAAAACCAACAATAAATGAAATAAGAATAGCTAAAAATTTATATAACAAAGGGTAACATAAAAATATGTTAACATTCAATTGGGCTAGATAAAGTTCGGAAACAAACTCGACTTGACTGGAATATTTAGCGAGTAAAACTTGAGTATATTGATACTCGACTATTCAGCTCGTGAACATGTTCGAACTTATAATATATATGAAAATTATGCATGATTTGATGTTATATTAGCATACTTTTTTGATACATACCGTAAATGAAACATGTTAACAGGTAATTATTTTAATGATAATAAGTTTTCATGCATAAAATTACTAAAAACAAATGTTTATACCTTATACATGCAATTCTTAAAATAAAACACTACATTTATTTTTGCTTGAATATGTTTGAATGCTGCTCGAATTCGACTTGAGTTCGAAGACATTAGAGCTCGAGCTTGATACTGAAACGTATTTAAAGATCATGCTCAAGCTTAAGTTCTGAAAAATTTAAAATGCTTCACTCAATAATTTACTCAGATCGGCTTAGATCGTTTTCACCCCTAATATTAATGATATAATACCAACATAACATGATCATTTGGAAGGTTTCATTTATGTCACCTTTAACCATACATTGACCCACTCTTTTTACAAATGCACTTAGTAAATTATGTATCCACATATTCTTTTAATAAACTTGAAACAACATTTCCTCTTTTACACTTTTCAGTCTGTAAATATAACTTTTACATGAGAAATAATATTATTTGTAAAACTGATTTTTTAACACCAAAAGACACGTTACAATAATTAACTTTAAGTGTCATATTAAATATTCCACATTATTTCATTAATAATTTATTGCCAAATTTCATATAATTCCAACAACATCTCCGTAATCGAAACCAAAAAATCATAAATATAATTACTAAGTTCTAAACATACGCATCTATTATCAATAATCTTCCCCGCTCCTCAAAATTAGAAAAAAAAGAAATTTGAAGAAAAATAGAACGACATCAAAAGCTATCGTTATGGTCTGGAGAGAGTGAGAGACAAACAGACGATATCTCTATTTCAACAGATACAGAGTTTGATTACAGTGAGACTTCGACTTTATATGTAACTATATAAATAAATTTTTTTGGGAAAATGTAAATATCATAATCTCAGAAAACACACGATTAAATCAATCGTGGCAAAATCAGCGCATCTATGAGATGCCTTCTGTACAAAACAATCATACAATACATGTAGAGATAATCTATCATAATAGTGTTGTTAATGTATTAATGAATAGATTTAATAAACACAAATAAATAATAAATACGGACGAATTTCTTTGTTGACTAATATATGAAAGGACAGTCTGCAAAGATTAGGACATAGCTAGCTGTAGAGAGGGTGGCTTGAAAAATTCTCTCTTGTCCCCTACGATCAATTAATTAATTAATTATTATTATTATTTGGCATGCGCCCAACGGACCACCCATGTCATATCACCCCAGCTGTTCTCGATTATACCACCAGCTTTCACTTAAATATCTTGTTGTCAAAAGGTTGAATCCCAACCCAAAGGGCCCCGCCACCCTAGCTCCAAAGAACTGCGTGACGGATGTAAATCAGGAGTCCAACGGTCTCTTAAATTGGGTGAGATTTTACATAGTTACCCATACAAGGTGTCTTCCACAAACCAAGATCTTACACAGTTAGCCATTGCGTGAAGGATGTAAATCAGGAGTCCAACAGACTCTTAAATTGGGTGAGATCTTACACAGTTACCCACACAAGGTGTCCCCCACAAACCAAGATCTTACACAGTTACCCACACAAGGTGTCCTCCACAAACCAAGTGTCCCCCACAAACCAAGATCTTACACAGTTACCCACACAAGGTGTCCCCCACAAACCAGGTGTCCCTCACAAACTAAGATCTTACACAGTTACTCGCACAAGGTGTCCCCCACAAACCATGCATTTGGCCTGGCAGCAGAAGAACAACTACACTGTGCCCGTCCTTGGATTCGAACTCATGACCTCTTGTTGGCAATCCTCAATCCGAGTACCAACTGGACTATGAATTGGAGCCGATTTCACTTAAATATCTTGGAGCAAAAGGACATGTTTTGGTTCTAAGGCTTTTCATTGACTCGGTTTTCAAAAAAACATTATGGAAGATATAAATCAGGAGTTCAACGGTCTTTTAGGTTAGAAAAGATCATGCATAAAGGGTCCACTCTGGACATTTAGCCCAGAAACTATTGAAACACATCATAGGCGTGTCTTGAAAATCGAATCTTTTAACTCTTAAAACAACTATCAAATAAAGTTTAAACTGAGCTATGTTTTCTAGAAAAAATCTAATTGTCCTTTTGCTTGACATGTAAGACTCAGTCTCATGGCTGGGGTAAAAGTTTTAGAAACTTGAAAAGGTTAATATTTATTATTGGCTTGTCGGTAGACTTATAGTAGGGATGCAATGTATTTAGATGTTGCAATTATAGTATCAAACAACTATCAAACATATCTAAAAATAAAATAAAAGATCATCAATAGGTTTGATGAAGACATTAACCTATTTAAAAAGGTAAAATATAACACATCGTCCCATGTCTTATATAACTACTGGATGTAAAATTGTGTTAATCATTTTTAAACAAAAGAGATAAAACCTTAAAAAAATTAAAATTTAATAAAGTCAAGACTCTTAGTATCGCTATCAAGCCCAAATTCGAGATGCAACATCGGTGCTCTTTTTATTTTTATTTATTTTTGAAATTTGGTTTTGAAAAATAGCCTACTTATGGAAATTGAAATTAAGTACAAATTTGTTCAAATAAATCATCAATTAGATTCTAACTGTAAAATCGTAAAAGTTGCAAGCGATAAGTTTTTAGGATCTAGAAATCTATGTTTTCACATATACTATTTTTCGCAATAACTTAAAGATGATGATTAGAGAAAGTGTATCATTCTTCATGGTTCGAGCGGAAACGTCTTTGATGTAGACCATCCCAACTTTGTAGGTTTCTCTCCATTAACGTTTTCTTTAATGTTTACTTTGTTGGATAAGTAAAACCAAAAATCAAGGTGAAGAGAGTATCTTCATCCATAATTATAAGCGACCAAAAGATACATGCATCATAACCTTTGGATTTACAACCTTTTTATAAATGGACTTGTTCCTTTAATGAAGAATTGTGTCTCTTAGACTTAGAAGACATAACATTTCAAATATCTATTCACAAATAACCGATTAGGATTTAATTATAAATCATATAACTATTATTCACAAAAGACGCGACGACTATTATTGAAGTACAACCATTATTGAAGTACAAATAAATGTTCTGCCAAATTTGATGTACAAGAATTATATCAAATGAACTAATGTGTGTGTGTATGTACACACAAAAATACATTTATGAATTATCTTCTAATTTATTGAGATTTAAACATTTTTGTCATTTCTTATCTTCGCCGACTACTTATTTACAGGAAAATGCAAATTATAACACCATTTTATCGCCAAATTATAAGTACATGTTATTAGTTGGGTTTCTAGCTTTTTAGACATGAATATATTTAAACAAAACGTATTGTCGAATTCTGTTAAAAATCTTGAATTAACACACAAACATAAAAAACATGTCGTTAATTTCTACAATTTTCCGAGACTGTATAATAGTTGTAAGCAAAATTCATATGCTTCCCTGAGTAAGACATGAAAAGTAAGACGACCTTTTTGCCTCCTGTCAAATGCTCCTATGACAGTTTTTCTATGGTACATGAGAGACCGGATCTTTTCATCCCTTTTCATTTATCCCACTGTCTAACGTCTGATACGTGACAGCAGGGGTGATAAGAATAGATGAGAGTCACTCGCATCTAGCCTCACCACCTTCTGCTGTCACGTATCAAACAGTGAAGTGAGGAGAAAGGCGGGCAGAAAATCCCATCCCGATACATGATACCTAGTCTCGCAAGCCACTCTCTTGCTTGAATTTTTTCTAAAGAATTCATCTAAGAGTGAAGGTAAATCTAGGTTTTAGCAAGTTATTTGAGTTTAATTTGTTAAAGACTCAGTTTGAGTTTGATTTTAGCGAATTTGAATTTGAATTCGAATTCGAATTTGAACCATAATTTTAGCTCAAAATATTTTATGAATCGAATTCAAGCTTAACATTATTCGACTCGAATGTTTTACAAAGCCTCGGCAAAATACTCACGACTTGTAATCTAGTCAAACCAAACTTTTCCTAGAGCTTATCGAGTTCGAATTCAAGGTTAATTTTATGTTCGTCACGAACTTGAACTCGAATCTTATTAAACATGTTCGAGTCGAATTTGAGTTTTAAATTATCTACTAAGATTCGGTTCGTTTGCATCCATCACTGCCTACGGATTAGTATATTAATTTTTTTTCCATTTTACAAGTTAGTATTACTATTTAAGTTGTCTTAAACTATAATTTTACAAGTAACTAAAAAGTCACTACATCCTTTTTGTTTGGATCAAGATTTGAACGTCTATCTTTTTTCTAGCATGTATAAAAAAACAATGTTTTACATAATTCAATGGTAAGAGAAAATGAGTTTTATATCTAATTTCATCTTAATAACTGTGCAGCAATTAAATTATAATAAAGAAATGCAAAAATGAAAACAACAATTAAACTTTTGTTCAAAATTTATTAAACTGATGGAGGAAGTGTGGTGTATTATATTGCTCTCTTTCAAGTTAGATTTTCTTTTTAAATTCTAACGTAATAGAGAGATTCGATCTTTAATACGCATGATAAATTTAATACTCACCTCTAAACTTAATTTTTTTTTGTTATTTCAACCTAGTTAAGTACGTTCTCACGTCAACCGTGTGGGTGTTTCACTACCGCTACGTCGAATGCTTATTTGCATGGAGACACCTTACATGAGTCTTTGCGTAAAGTCTTCACTAACCCAAGAGACCATTGAGTTCTTCATTTTCATCTTACAAAATTCTTGGAGCGGTGGGGTTTTCAGGGTCAGGGTATAATATTTTCCCATCGAGTTTTAGGAAGTCCATGAAGTATGGGTAAATTGTTATATAATTTTTTAATTAAATAGAAAATAAAAATAATTGTGGGTGGGGATTGAGGAAGGTATGGGCTAGGATATTTTTCAAGGACCATTTGGTGTATGTGTTATTTGCCTCGAAAATTTGAAACATGTTTCCAAGGTGGGAGCAGCGGTGCGTTTGGCTGTGGTTGTCATTATGTGGATACGCCAATCTAGTACAATTATTGTACACCTAACCACATTATTGCCTGCTTTGTTTAGTTCAGATACGAAATAAAGAGAGATAAAATATGAAATCTCTAATCACGCGTCGCCACGTGTATAAAATTAGTTTTTTAAAAAAAAAAAGTGCAACATACCTTTCTTTAAAAAAATGATTTTGTACACATAGCGACGCGTGATTAAAGACCTAATATTTTGCTTTATATTTAGCATCGAATCGGCCTTTTTTCAACTTTTTTTTTTCTGTTGTAAAAGTACGTTTATTTTTCCTCTTTGTTTTCGGAATAAGAGGTACATATACTTGGGACTCGTTTGTTTTACACCACAGAACGCCAGCCTTAAAAGTGGTAGATCTTTTTGTACACAGACATATTTTCTTTTTCTTTTTTTTGGTGGAATAAAACTCACCTATTAATCTTTGATGAAGGAGTTGGTTCTCCTCCCATCTGTACCAGAGACCCCTTAATCAGGTGAGATGTATATCGAGGGATGTGCTCCACCGGCAACCCTGTAAAGGAAGAGGACACACGAGACTCAGCCAGCCCAGAGACAACCCTCGTAATATTTCAACAAGGATTGTCTCTATACGGACTCAAACTCGAGACGTCGGGTTCTAGCCCCTGTTGAAGCATATCAAGAAGATAAGGATAAACCCGACAATAGTATATTAAATTCAAATACATGATCGTTATCCCTATCCATCAATATTTGATTTGGTTGAATTTGTATTTGTTGATATCCTGAAATGGTTGTAACCAACAGTTTTGAATTGTATTATCATCAATATATATGAAATGCAACAGCCGAGTTCCAGTGAGTGAACCAACGGCATTTTTGCTCATTTACAGCTTGTGTTCATCTTCTTCCACCAGCTACATTATTCTTTTATGGTATCAGAGCCTAAGACCCACATCGATGGCTGATACATCCTCCTCCGCTGAAAACCCCAGCTCCGGCACTATTACCGCCACATCCAGCGTCCCTACCTTCGTTCATTCACCAAGCATCGTTACCGTCAAACTTAACAAGGACAACTTCCTACTTTGGAAGGCACAAATCGTGCCCTACTTACGTGGCCAGAAAGTCTTCGGCTTTCTTGATGGCACAATGCCGCCACCTCCAGCGGTGTCCAGTGGAGCTGGCACCTCAAAAACTCCCGTCGACAATCCTGAATATCTTGCATGGGCACAGCAAGATCAATTAATTCTCAGCACTCTTCTCTCTTCCCTCACTGAAGGAGTACTCTCTCAAGTTGTTGGCTGTGTCACGTCTCGTGATCTTTGGGTAACACTCGAACGCATGTTCACTTCACAGTCAAGAGCTCGAATCATGCAAATTCGTTATCAGCTCGCCACTGCCAAGAAGGCGAGCCTCTCCATTACCGAATATTTCCAAAAAATAAAGGCTCTCGCAGACACACTCGCTGCCGCTGGCCAACCTCTCAAAGATTTTGAAGTTACGTCCTATATTCTTGTGGGACTTGGACCAGATTACGATCCATTTGTCACTTCTGTTACTACCCGAGTAGACCCTCTCACCACTGATGAGCTATACGGTCATCTCCTTGCTCATGAATCTCGACTGGAGCAGCATGTGCTGCCCACACAAGAAAGTTTTCCCACGGCCAATTTAGCCCGTCAAACCCGCGGTCGAGGATACACTCCTGGCCGTGGCCGTGGGTCAGCCTCGCGCCAACACCAACAGTTTACTCCACGCGGGCAGCGTGGTCGCGGACGTGGAGGCCAGACCATTGGATCCTCCGTTCCCTTCCAGGCCGACGGGAATGATACAAGTCGCCCCATTTGTCAGGTATGCAACAAAACTGGACATACTGCTCTTCAATGCTATAACAGGTTCAATCACGCCTACCATGGTGAGTCTCTCTCACCCGCGGCCTTCGTCTCAGCGCCAACCTTTATTGATCCAAACTGGTATCCTGACACTGGTGCATCCAATCATCTCACATCTGATCTTACCAACCTTAATATTCATTCTGAGGAGTATCTGGGATAAGACAAAGTGCAAGTTGGTAATGGCGCCACTCTTCCCATCTCTCACACAGGTTCTGCTTCTCTTCCTACCTCCACACACAACTTCACACTCAACAATGTCTTATGCGTACCACACATCACCAAAAATCTTCTTTCTGTTCAGCAGTTTACCAAAGATAACAATTGCTATCTTGAATTTCACCCCACCTTTTTCTGTGTTAAGGATCAAGTCACAGGACGCATCCTCCATCGCGGACCGAGTAATGCTGGCCTCTACTCCTTCTACACGCCTCCCTCCACCTCTCATCCCCATCGTGCCTACGTTGGTGAGCGCGCCACCCTCAACGCCTGGCATGGTCGTCTTGGTCACCCTGCTATCCGTATAGTTCGACGGGTCATCTCCAAGTTTCAACTTCCTGTCAATCCTAGCAAACCACTTGCCGTCTGTTCCTCTTGTCAGCAAGGCAAAAGCCATCAGCTTCCCTTCCCCCCTTCTCCCAATAAGTCTCAGTTTCCATTAGAACTTTTATATGCTGATGTATGGGGTCCGTCCCCGATTGCTTCAATAAATGGAGAACGTTATTATCTTAGCATTCTTGATGACTTCAGTCGTTATACATGGTTATTTCCTTTGCATGTCAAATCTGATGTTCTACGTGTATTTACTCATTTTTATCGAACAGTTGAACGTTACTTCAATCGTAAAATCAAAACACTACAAACTGATAATGGTGGTGAGTTCCAAAAATTGACCTCACTTCTTCAATCTCTTGGCATCACCCATCGGCTCTCATGTCCTCACACACACCAACAAAATGGCTCCGTCGAACGCAAACACCGTCACATCGTTGAAACGGGTCTCACTCTTCTAAGTCATGCATCCTTACCACATCACTATTGGGTAGATGCCTTTACCACTGCGTGTTATCTCATAAATCGCTTGCCCACCCCAAATTTATCTCTCAAATCTCCTTATGAAACCCTTTATCACCAAACAACCGACTATAAATTCCTCAAGGTCTTCGGCTGTGCATGTTGGCCTCTACTTCGTCCATACAATCGCCATAAAGTGCAGTTTCGTTCCACAACATGTATATTCCTTGGTTATAGTCCCAATCATCATGGGTACAAATGTCTTGATCCTGTCTCCGGCAAACTCTACATATCTCGCAATGTCATCTTTGACGAAACCTCATTTCCCTACGCTTCACACTCTCGCCAAACCAACCCCACTACACAACCTACCGCTACTGTCCAACTTCCCCTATTGGCCCCTATCCCCTCAACTATCGCGCCACACTCAACCGTTCCCCTTCCCAGCACCCCACCGTCGTCACCGTCCCACACTTCGTGCCCATCCCCTCCGCCTAATCCATCTCCAGCCCCCACGGCTCCTACACCCCCTCCAGCTCAACCTCACAACATCCATCCCATGCGCACAAGAGCTAAATCTCACATCCACAAACCAAAGCAGCTAACGGATGGCACAATTCGCTATCCCCTTCCCCATGCTCTTCTTGCTCATGTCCAATCCTCCATTCCTGAACCCACCTCCTACACCACTGCTGCCAAGTATCCTGAGTGGCGTCACGCTATGACTGCAGAATTTGACGCTCTTCTACATAATGGTACTTGGACCCTTGTTCCTCCTACTCCCTCAATGAATATTGTAGGTTGCAAATGGGATTTCCGCATTAAACGCAAGGCGGATGGGACTTTAGATCGCTACAAGGCACGTCTCGTAGCAAAGGGCTTTCATCAACAACCAGGGATTGATTATCATGATACTTACAGTCCTGTCGTCAAACCTACAACCATCCGCATGGTCCTTTCTATTGCGGTATCTCGCGGGTGGCCTCTTCGTCAAATAGATGTCCAAAATGCCTTCCTACACGGGTTTCTTAACAAGGAAGTCTACATGTCCCAACCACCCGGCTTTATACATCCACAATATCCTGATTATGTGTGCAAGCTCCGCAAATCTCTCTATGGCTTAAAACAGGCCCCACGAGCATGGTTCTCACGTTTGAGTAATCGCCTTTTAGAACTCGGATTTATTGGCAGCAAATCCGAATCATCCTTATTTATTTACACATCAGCTGACACTATCATATACGTTCTGATATACGTTGACGATATTATCATCACTGGCTCGTCGTCCTCAGCTATTGCGGCACTCATGTCTTGTTTATCTAAGGACTTTGCTATCAAAGATCTTGGCCGCTTAAACTACTTCCTAGGTGTCGAAGTATCTTACACCTCAGATGGCCTATTCCTTACTCAACAACGCTATATCTTGGATCTTCTTAAGCGTACAAACATGGAACATGCCAAACCCATCACAACGCCCATGAGTACGTCTCACACGTTGACTTTGTTTTCAGGTGACCCCCTTTCGGATGTTACTACATATCGAAGCACTGTGGGCGTATTACAGTATTTATCTATCGCTCGTCCAGACATCTCATTTGCTGTCAACAAAGTATGTCAGTTTATGCACCGCCCAACCACTATCCATTGGCAAGCAGTCAAACGCATTCTTCGGTATCTAAAACACACCATACAACACGGTCTAGTCTTGCGCCGCCATCCTTCTCCGCACCTCGAAGCATATTCTGACGCAGATTGGGCTGGGTGCCCCGACGACCGTAAGTCCACAACCGGTTACTGCACATTTCTTGGTCCTAATCTACTCTCGTGGACCTCTCGCAAGCAACAAACAGTTTCTCGCTCAAGCACAGAATCCGAATATCAAGCCCTCGCAGCTGCAGCAGCCGAGCTACTATGGCTCCAATCACTCCTGCGGGAACTTGGCTTTCGTCTTCCGTGGCCCCCCATCCTTTGGTGCGACAATATTGGTGCAACATATCTCACGTCCAACCCAGTTTTTTATGCCCGCACCAAACACATTGAGATTGACTTCCACTTTGTACGAGATCGAGTCGCCAATGGTAGCCTCAAAGTCTCCTATCGCTGCACCAACGACCAACTCGCGGATATACTCACAAAACCGCTTGTCTCACGTCGTTTTCTTACATTGCGTAACAAACTCAACGTCAGCCAACCACCGTTGACTTTGCGGGGGCATGTTGAAGCATATCAAGAAGATAAGGATAAACACGACAATAGTATATTAAATTCAAATACATGATCGTTATCCCTATCCATCAATATTTGATTTGGTTGAATTTGTATTTGTTGATATCCTGAAATGGTTGTAACCAACAGTTTTGAATTGTATTATCATCAATATATATGAAATGCAACAGCCGAGTTCCAGTGAGTGAACCAACGGCATTTTTGCTCATTTACAGCTTGTGTTCATCTTCTTCCACCAGCTACATTATTCTTTTAGCCCCAATCACCTTTGTCACTTACCACTGGACTATGCCCCTGGGGGCTCACCTACTAATCTACTATCATGGAAGCATACAAGTACTTTATGAAATTTTTTTATTGGTTATTTGTTTGTTTTTCTTTTTATTAAACAGGATATCAGTAAAGTAGCCCCATGTCATAGTCCAGTTGATATTTGAGTTGAGATTTGTTCATAGATGTCAATAGTTCGATTCCAAAGACACTCACAGTGTGAGTGTTCCTCTGCTGCTAGACCGAAGGCCTGGTTTGCTGGAAGACACCTTGTGTGGGTCACTGAGTTCACCCAATCTAGGAGGCCGTTGGGCTCCTGATCTGTGTTCCTCTGCTGCTAGGCCGAAAACCTAGTTTGCGAGGGGACATCTTGTGTGGGTCACTACGTAAGATTGTACCTAATCTAGAAGGTCGTTGGGCTCCTCCGGAGTGAGGGATTTCACCTTTTGCTCTAAAGATAGCATTAAAGTAAGTGATATTAATGCCAGCTACTACATCGTCAGATATACACCGTTGGCAATAACGAGTAATCCTTTTTGATGCATAAAGCTTTCTATTCGAAGGTTTTCGCATATAGCCATGAAATAATGTTCTTTTATTCTCATAAACAGACTTGAACTTCTCACCTCAGGATTAAACGATGCCCCAGGGCATAGTCCAGTGGTAAGTGACAAATGTGATTGAGGCTAGAACTCCGACGTCTCGAGTTGGAATCTATGTGTCTCGAGTGTCCTCTTCCTTTGCAGGGCTGCCGGTGGAGCACATCCCTCGATTTACATCCCACCTGGCTAAGGGGCCTCTGGTACAAGTGGGGAGAGAACCCACTCCCTCATAAAAGGATTAAACGATGCGGATGAGATCCAGGGAGGCAAATTGTAAGGCAAAAAATGAGGCCGCGAATCACCGGCCGTCACGTCGCCATGTTGCCTTGTTTTTTTTTAAAAAAAATTTCTCTCTCATCAATAACATGGCGACGTGGCAGCCTGTGATTCGCGGCTTCATTTTTTGCCTTACAATTTGCCTCCCTGGATCTCATCCGTAAACGATGATGTGAGCTAATACATCTGATGGTTATCTCATGATTATATATGACTAATATATACCTATCTTCGAGGTTGACTATCTAAAACCTAGCTCTCTTGAGTATTTTTTTTTTATTTGAGTTGATGAATAAGTGAAGCGTGATACTTTATCGTGAATGATTGTTTACCACAACAACCATATCCAGTATATTCCAACGAAATCAAAAGTCATTATCGCTAGAGTATAGGGAGGGTTAGAGTCAGGAAAACAATATCTCCATCCCAAGAGATAGAGAGTTTGGTTCTAATGAGACCTCAAGCTTTATATATACCTATATAGATGACACAATAATAAAAATATTGTGTGCTAATGTACTAGTGACTCGTGAATGATTTTTTTTTTGGGAGTATATCTTGCAATTTGTCTCACCATTGTGGCAAAAAGTTTCACAACTAGACATGTTTTTGTGGGAAAAAAAATAAAAACCCATAGACTTTTCATTATCAAAGATATTCATGAATCAAAAGTGTTTTTATAAATGCTTATTTACTGGTAGTTATAGCGGGAAAAAGGAATTGAAGTGACAATAAATAAAGTAAAATAGATTTATTGGCATGGTCTTTTCTGCGTGAACTTGTAAGTTGTACCTTATCCTCTATTTGATTCTCGTCGGCATGTCGGAAACTTGGGAGCAAGTTCCTAATTACAATCTTAAGTTCAGACCCAAAAAAAAAAAAAGTGTTCACATATTCATTTGGTAGAATTTTATGTGAGAAGAAATACATTTCGGTTTACTTCATGATATAACTCAGTTGTTACTCAAGTTGTATTTGCTTCAAAATATATATAGTTCGATTCCAAGAACAGACACAATGCGTATGTTTCACTGCTGCTGGACCGAAGATCTAGTTTACAGTAGGCACCTTATGTGAATCTTTGTGTAATACTTCATCAACCTAAGAAGCCGTTGACTCATGATTTACACATTTTACAATACTCTTTAAGACTGGAAATGTGGAAGCCCTGACGACAAGGGATTTGAATTTTGCCCCAAGAAATACCCTTCTGTTTAGCGTGCGTAACTAATTATCAGTATATCTACTTGTAGCTATTTATACCATCTATACATTAACAAGTAGTTGAACTCTTATAAGTAAAGGCGTGCCTATGCTTTTTCTGTTTCTTATTAACAAGAATAATTATGCGCTGATCGTATAATAGAATTCTTTCACTATATTTTTCTCGTTAATTTAGAATTGGTATAAAGAAATTTCATTACATTCATATAGTTATATGGGTTTGATATAAAATAGGAAGTTGTAGTAGAAAAATAGAAAAATATATAGATAATATTGATATTCAAGAGTAATGTTTGAACGTGAATACCAACTGAGTATGACTTAGGGGCGGATAATATTGATATTCAGACATCTACCAAACAAGTTAGTTGTGAAACACATGTATGGATAAATGAAGGATAGGTGATCATGTGAGGATATAATTCTAACTAAAGCTTTCCCTGTAAACACTTCAACTATTATATTCCATCTATCCTAAGATTATCATTATCTAATAAAATAGTCAATTAAATTGAGTTTCAAGTTTAAACAGCAAGCATGTGAAGTCTAAATTAGGATTATATATTAGATATATGCATGGCATAACTCATTTGATTCGAGAAGGACGATTTACTACAAGAGACAAGGTTCGAGTCCCGAAGCCTGCCTGCTCTGGGAGCAACATCTTCAGACTTCAATGGAGGCCTGAGGGTGGGCTCCTTGTAGGTCTATAGGCATTGTGCCTCCCCTTTAACAGACCTCTGAGTACCTGATCTACATCCTTCCAACTGTTTTGTCAGGCCGGAGTGTGGAGAGCCATTGCGGTTGGAAAACAGCCTTTTCTACAAGGATTATATATTAGATTTAATACAACATTCTGTACACACTTTTAGGATCATTTCCGGTCCCGAGGACATAGCCCAACTGGTTCCGGACAGAGGATCTCGAAGGAGAGGTTACGGGTTCAATTATTGCCAAAGGCAAGAAAGCCAGCAAGTGCATAGTGTGGGAGCTTCTTGGCCTGTAGGCTTGCCAGCAGTGTTGGAGGCTCCTTATGCAGACTACTGTCTAAATGACCAAGCTCCTGCTAGTAGACCATTGGGTACCTGATTTATCTCTCTACAATACCTTTAAGATTGGGTGTGACAGTGACCCTTACTGGTTTGAGGTTCAACCTTTTTTTAGGATCATTTCCAGATTTTCCAATGACAGCTTGAAGCCATAAACTTTATCTGAATACAAAAGACTTTTAAATTTATGGTTTTTGAAGGGGTGAAACAAAGATATGTTCACGTGATAGGATCATTTCATGATTTTCCATTGACATCTTCAAACCATAAATTTTATCAATCGCGTTTACCAGGCAGGTTTCTGCATTTCCATAGTCTAGAAAAAGACTAGATCGTTTCATGATTTGATATATACAATTTTATTCTACACTTTTTTTTTTTAGAATAGATCGTTTCACGATTTGATATATACAACTTTACTCTACACTTTGTGCAAAAAACTGTTTCGCAGCTCGAACTCATAACCTTAAGATCAAAAACCAGCGACCTTACCAGCATATAGAAACTTTGAATTTCTGGATCCTATTCATGAGATAAGATGGAATTAACCTTCACGAATATATATAAAAGCTGATCCGTTTCAAAGAAAAAAAAAGTTCAAAGCAATAAGGCAACCACCCCAGAATCCCAAGATACCAAAGATAACGTACTGCGAATATTCTCTCTGTGAAAAGAATACATATTTTTATTGATTTTGAAATATGATGGAATAAAACAAAATTACTCACTAAATTGAAGACACTTCTTATATTGTGAAGTAGCAGTTGATCGACATAGCTTGACGCATCATTATGGGTAATCGGGAAACAACCTCTATGTGTTTCTAACACACATGTATGGTTTCGTACATTCGATCCCTCATATATCCCGTCATTGGCGGGAGCTTATAAGGCAATGATGTGATGTTGTTGTTGTTGTATTCTTATGTTAAATTACTAACTTGGTCATTAAAAGTTATTAATTATTTTAATAGTTGATCATTAGTCAATAAAAATATAACGCATGGAGTTGATAGCATACTTGGATCTTATTTTTAAATTAGCCATCACCATGACACTTATGACATCTGGTTATTATGTTAGTCAATGAACAATTAATATGTTGGTTAATAATTTTTTACCAATATAAACACTTTGATTTTTGTTACATTATTAATATTGAGAAAATAGGCAGTATTGGCTTGTGTTAGTGTACATCGTACATTACAAAAAATAATTTTGTGATCAATCCTGTGTTGAACTCAAAGAACGATGGTCAAGCTAGAAAATACAAGTGAAAATGTGTCAAAGAACTATAGATAGTTTATCTTTTGATTAAGTTTTCTTAGATTATCTTTTTTTTATATTGATATTGTTAAATCAGTAAAATTAAGTATTTATACCAAGACACGTTGAAATATAGTGTTTTTACTGGTTTCCTCACTTGTTTTATTTGCTTAATTATCATACTTTGATGTAATTAGGCCTAATTAAACAACAACATTACTCATTACTTTAAATGTTTTCGTCTATGACAATGTATGGAGAGTCAGATGTACGCCACGTTGAAATATAGTGTTTTTACTGGTTTCCTCACTTGTTTAATTTGCTTAATTATCATACTTTGATGTAATTGGACCTAATACAACAACATTATCTCATTATTTAAAAGTATTTCGTCTATGACAGTGTATGGAGAGTCAGACGTATGCAACCATATTCATGTGTTAGAAACACAGTTTTTCGATAACCTATAATGAAAGATATGTTAAACTGTGTCGATCTAACTATTAATTCACAATATAAAAAACACAATCCATCAATGGATGGTTATTTTCGGGTTTGGATTTTCTAACCCCGTTTTCCTCACCCACTTTGTGACCACGCGACACGTGGCGGTAAAGAGGGGTGGTGAACCTAGATACGGGTGACCTTCATCTAGCCTCACCACCCTCCCTTGCTTCCACGTGTCGCGCGGTCACGCGTTACTGCACCCTATTTGCGGTGAGGGGATCCTATCCGGTTATTTTCTTGGAGTGACAGATTGGGGAAATGTGTGGCATTGTTTTTGTGCTTTTAGTGTTTGATATCTGGCCATTAATGCCACACGATATTGTCATGATTTCAATTTGGACACATCAATATTTTTTTTTTTTTTTTTTTTT
>AP025041.1:38146240-38183783 GCA_036186865.1 Eustoma russellianum | reverse complement strand
AAAAGTAATGATCGATTATGCATCAAAAAGTGAAATTCATCAAATTTGAATACCTGAAACTCATCCCATTAGAACCTACGTGTCTGCGGGGTGACACGGGACCAGGCATATCCAGCAGGGTCCTGCCTCAGGTTGAAGGACAGAGTTGATGCAACTGAAAATCTGGCCCGAGTCCGATGCAAACCTGAAAGAGGTGAAGTTGTTAGGAAAAAATAACTCGTGAAATATATTTGAAAACGTGTTAAAAAAATTAATCATTACTTACGTATGGGTAGCATGTGACCAAGGGAGGGCACGACGCCCTGGTATGACACCCTCGTCCGATGCCGCATCAGATGCCTGATGATGGGTTGAATCGGTGGGTGTGGGTGGCGTCGGAGATCTGGGGGGTGCGGACCTATCGGCATATGCCCTAAAAGGTCCGCGTCCGCAGCCAGAGCGGCGGTCGACACCGAACCAAGCAGCTCATGCTGAGAAACGAACAGATCGAACTCTCCTGAGAGGGCCTGTCTGGCTGGTGGGTAGGTGGGTCGAGTAGGTAAACCCTCACTAGCCATCAGATCTGCAAGAGTGAAAATTAAAGGCACATTCAACAAGTTTAGGGTTTGGTTGGCCAAACAAATAAGATGTCCAAAAAATGACAAGTGTTTACATTACATTTAATGCAAGATATTAATAATGTTTGAAAATTTCGGCATGACCTATTCGTTTATCGGAGGTTTCCCGGCCTTAATGGCCTCTCCCAAGACAAATCCAAATCCAAATAGCATGACATGATTAACCAAACTAGATAATCAAACTTCATCATCAAATTACACTTCAAAGTATACATCACTTGAACTTGAAACTTAAAGCATAAAATGCATCACCTCTAAACAATTACACTTCAAATATACATCACCTCTACATCCTTATGATACATCACTTGTAACATGAATTATGCATAAAAATGGTAAATTTAAGAGAATTATGGGCTGCCCAAAGTAAACACAATTCAGTTTAACAACAAACAGCTTCAACCATAAACTAGCTAAACAAAATACATGGCTTCAATAATACATCATTTGAGCTTCAAACTTGAAAAATAAATAAAAGCTACTTAATACATCACTTGTAACATAAAATAGGCATAAAAATTGAGAATTTAAGAGCATTAGGGGCTGCCTTTGAACATACCTTAGCAACATGATCACCAACATGCTTGCTTCATATGTCGTCGGACATGGAAACCCAACCCGCACCACCCAGCCCCACCCAGACCCACCCCGCCTCACCCAGCCCCACCCCGCCCCACCCAGCCCACAGCCACAGCCACCCCCAACACCACCACTGCCCCCCAACCACCACTGCCCCGCCCACAGCCACCCCCCAACCACCACTACCCCCCAACCACCACTGCCCCCCCACAGCCACCCCCAACCACCCACTGCCCCCGCCCATAGCCACCCCCAACCACCACTGCCCCCGCCCATAACCACCCCCAACCACCACTGCCTCGTCCCACAGCCCTCCCCATAGTCCCCAACCCACCACCAACACCCACAACCCAAACCCAAAATAAAGAATTGAATCTATAACTAATTAAAAGCATTAAAAACGAAATAGGAAGAAAAACTAAACCGGGGAAGGAGGTCACCGGAGAATGACGGAAGCTGGAGGAGCGGCGGTGGAGAGATTTCGCGGGGGGAGGGAGAAGTCGCCAGGGAGGGAGATTTCACGGGGGAGGGAGAAGTCGCAGGGGAGGGAAATGGGCGGGGGCTGAAATGGGAAAGAAGAAGGGGTATTTCTGGTTTAATTTTGAAATTTTGCGACGAATAGGCGACAGGTTTTCGTCGCTATTTCTTGTGTCGTCGTTATTCCAAACGTGCGACGACACGTTTCGTCAGTAAATCGTCGGCGCTCTTCAGTATTGTAAAAAATAATATAAAATATTAAAGTACTTACAGACACACATTATGTCTATACATGTGTATAAGTGCATCAAACACATACACACTTTCACATAAAGAGGTACATAAAATTTTGACTAACGTCAATCTTATTTCATCCGCATCCTCATACGCATCTCTCATTTTCATCTTCATTTTCATCTTCATCTACATGTTCGTCGTCCTCTTCATCCTCGTATTCGTCTTCACCTACATCTTCAATATTGTTAGCCGGTTGTATGTTGAGATGAATTTCGATTTGAAACCGCCGTTGGGGTCATTTAGAGGGAGATTGTGCAGTTCAACATGTGTCGTCCTTCGCCTACATCTTCAATAAATGCGTATCACATGACGTACACGTAACCAGCAAATATGTAAACTTAATGCACCTGAACCAATCAGCAAACTTGGCATCTAACTCATTGTTTTATTGCATCGCTCGATATACCCGGTGAACATTCTTGCAATAAATCAACGAACAAGCTGAAGCAAATTACGAATGAGTACCCTGTATACCTTTGTAATATAATGAATAGAGTAGCGCCAATGTATTTACAAATTAAAATTGGATATCGTTTATACCTCTGGAAACGATCAACTTGACGGTAGTTGCGCAGAAACATAAGAATGAGGCAATCTTCAGATCGATGTCCCCCAATATCATTTTCCTTTCCCTGTCCGTGAAAATCTAATCGGATGTGTGAATATCAGGAGGACACGGATCTGGGAAATGCAGTCGTCATTCTGGGGAACATATCTGCCACCTCGACAGGACATCTGGCTCGAAGTAATGAAACACGAAGGTCGAGGCTCCTCCGTCAGGTAGGCATTGCACATCGAGGCCTCGCTACGGTTTTCGCTATTTAACGTTGCTATAGGCGTCGCTATTTACCAACGGCCGTGTCCGCACATCTTCGAGTGTTACAACATGCGATTACCTTACGTCGCTAAGTCGTCGCTTATGTCGTCGCTGGTTTTCCCCCTATATAACAACAAACTGCCGTTGTCTCTAATAATATAAAAAAACAAACTTTCTTTCTAATCATACAAAAGGAGACAAATATGGTTCGTACTAAGGCACAGGCACCCCGTGGTAGAGGTCGTACGAACCCAGGACGGGCTCTTCAACCACCGCACCGTACCGGTTCCTCCACAACCACAACCACCCCCACCGGCTGACACCTCCGAATCTTCTGTGGAGGGGCCAAGGCGGGGCAAAGAGGATCGCCAAATTGGCGATCCTCGTGTAGAAATAAAGGAGCTGTGGAATACAGTAGAGGAGATGAGGAGGAGGTGATTAAGGAACAGGATCAGCGTCTCGAGTACCTGGACAGAAGGCAGAGATGCAGATCAAGCCAAGGCCGCAGTGAGGCGCCTCCTAAAGGCCATGCGCGGAGAGTGTTGCTACTCCCTGTTCGGATTACGAACAGTGAACGGCTCCTCTCCGATCTTCTTTAGATTTTTTTTTTTCAGTTTTTTTCTTTATGTATTTTGTAATTTTTATGTATTTTATAATTTTACTTTTTCTTAATTTAAACACGTGTTTTAATCCCTACGAATCTCGACGACGCTAAAATACAACGAAAGTAAATCTAAAAAATTTTTTGACGACTAATTCACTGGACCTAAACAGCGACTGTATACCGACAAAACTTAATACAACGACGAGAACCTAATAACGACGAATTTATTTCCTTGTTATCTGTGTTTATGTTTGTGGGAATTTAGCGACAATTTACCGACGAAATAGCGACGCACACCGTATCTTCACACCATACGATGCGTTTCGTCGCTATAGGCGTAGCTACGGCGTCGCTATTCACCCAAACGGCAGTGTCTGCACAGTGCCCGAGTGTTACAACGTACGATGACCTTACGTCGCTAAGTCGTCGCTAATTCGTCGCTTTTTCAAACAAAGTGTCATGCCCGCACATCTTCCGATATTGAGTAACGGACGATAAATTCGTCGCAGATTCGTCGCTATGTCGTCGCTATTTTTCCTATATATAACCCCACAGCCTTACATTTCACATAAACAAAGTTATAAAACTTCCTAAACAAAATACAAAGTATGCCCCATCGTTATAGAAGGACCCCAAGGCGTGGAGGGGCAAACAGTGCACCTCCACAATGGCCTCCTCCTCAACCACAACCATCGGTTCTGCGGGAGGATTCAATATCTGTGCATGGTCCAATGCCGCCAGAGGATCCTCAACAAGAAATGCCGAAACCGCAGATCAACTACAGTACGCTTATAGCAAACATGCAGCAGCAGTCGAGGCAACTGCACATCGTGAACAGAAGGCTGCGCAAGTTGAAAGCCAGATATTACAATTTGAAGTGCCTCCTCAAAGAGTTCGCAGAGAATGTGGCGGCCACTCTTTCTTCCGATGACGAAGAGTGAACGGCCCCTCTTCGCTTCTCTTTTAGATTTCTTTTTTTAATTTTTCGTCTTTATAATGTAAATTTTTATTTCTAAATGAATAAATTTTTTTCCCAATCATTGCTTTCTTTTTTCTTAATTCATACACGTGTTTAATCCTCGACGAATCTGCGACGACACAGTGACGAATCGGAATAGATAAAATACGAACGAAAAGTAAAATGAACTTTTGCGACGACTAATTCATCGACTAAACAGCGACGATATACCGACGAAACTTAATACAACGCCGAGAACCTACTAACCGACGAATTTATTTCCTTGTTTATCTGTTTTATGTTTCTGGAATTTTAGCGACACATTAGCGACGGTATAGTGACGAAAAGCTACAAACTAAATAGCGACGAACAAAGTAGCGATGAACCATCGACAAAACACCGACGAAATTGTAACGAAATGATTAACCTGACTACTTTTTTGTTAGCGACAATCTATTTCATCGTAGTTTCGTCACAATTAACGATGAAACTGTGTTTATCGCTATTGCGTCACAAATTAACGACGAAAGACCGACGTACCTCGTTTCGTCGGTGATGTATTCGTCGGTAATCGAAATTCTTTTTGTGGTGTAATCTCGTATTGAATTAATGATTGTCGGATTGCTATGTTTTATTGTAATTAGATGGAGACTATTGCGGAAAAAAAAGTAAGACAGTGGTAAGATAGATCCCAGGAAGGCGGATGGTGGGATTAAGAGGGGCAATGCGCCGGGTGGCCATTAACAACAACAAGAATTGGGGAGAAAAAGGAGTAGGTTGATGGAAAGGAAATAGGGGAGGAGGATGGCGACATGGACGAGTAGGGTGGCCATTGGCAGCAAAAATGGAAGAGTTGTAAAGAAGATGACGACGGAGACGGCGACGGAAGAGGTGGTGATGAAAGAAGGAAGAGGGTGGAGGAAAAAAAAAAAAAAATGGGTAGATGTTAATGTCGTCCTGTGCGCTCCTAGACAACTTTGAGGAATTTTTCCCGTTCGTACTTTATTTGTGTAATTTCTTATTAAACCTATAATATTTTATCAAATCTATCCACCATAGGCGGATGCATAGATAGCTCCAGGTCCCTTAGGATGCATTACGCTAGAGCATCAATGTAGACATATATATCTTTCCATACCGCTGATGGTAGACAAGTATTTGATCATTATATAATGCTTCCTATCACCGTCGTGAAATAATGTCCGTGTATTAAGCGGTATTTGTTTAAGATAATCATATGCATCTTTAGTCAAAGCCTTCATTTTCTCGATACATTGTGTAAACTTGTGCACTTTATCTTCTGATGCATCTGCTCGTAGAATGTTGCTCAACCCCTTACCATAAAGTTTATCTACAAATTAGATAGAACAGGAATGCCGTAATATGATACAATATCTATAAATGCATAAATTAATTTTCTGAAAACTTACATGTTCAATTTGATGTGACGAAGACAATATCTAAGACATACATAAGGTGGTTCTCGTATAGTATCTGATCGAATCAGTGATTGAAGGCCAGTCCGAAATCAAACATGCATCTTTCATATCACCAATTTTATATTGATGTATGTTCCTAAGCAACCAGCCCTAATTTTGTTCGCTCTCCTCATCATCAATAACATAAGCAACCGAAAATATATGATCAGTTGCATCAACAGCAACAATGATTAATAACTTCTTACTATGCTTGGCATTCAAATGCGTACCATCAGTTGATATCATCGGATGCCAATGTTAAAACCCAAGACCGACGGTTTAAATATCGAGAAAACTGTACCAAACATCTCCATATCGACCATGTTCAACTCTGGATCATGTATCCACCGCGTTCATTCGTCTGGTGTCTCAACGGTAGTCATGTAATGGGGCAACTCATGGAAAGATTTGAGACAATCACCATATACCACTTCTATTGCGGTCCTTTTTTCTCTATGCTTTCTTGTAGTTAATGTCAACATTCAAGCTCTCCTTTACACATTCTCGAACATCTTGAGTTCTAAAGTTCACATCCTAAAAAATGTGTTCTCTACTCATTCTTTCAGCCATATTCAAATCGGGAATCCTATGATCGTGTGATGTTCGCATTCACACTACTATGATGCTCATGAAAAATGTCAATATCTCAATAATTATATGTTTGTTTCAAACTTGCTCGAAGACACCATTGACAATTTAGTGTCTTTTGATTTGCGCACTTACTATATCAATATTATGGCAAATTAGACACAATTTTGTAGAACCCGTTATGCTTAAATAGCCATAATTGTACAGTATGTTTCATACCATCTTTGGTTTTGAACAACATATTCACCTCTAATTGATCTGGTCTACTATCCTTCGATAGACATTTTCTAAGCTCCCCCCTCCCGGTACCATGAATAACTGTTTCTTCAGGTTTGCCATAATCTTCAAAAAACGTAAGATTTGCATCCAGATTAGGTATTACTGGCTCATACACCTCTAGTTCATCTTCCTCTTCTTCATGGTCCTCTTAATACTCTTCTTCATCGTTATCGTCCTCTTATCTTCTTTTTTATGATCATTGTCAACATCGTCGTCGTTGTTTTCTTCATCTTTCTTATTTGGTGGACTTTCGACAAATGCTTATGAGAATCTTCGCAAACAGTATCAAACGGAACATTTATTGGATTTAATTGTGGCACACCATGAATGCTCACATATATCTCCATGAGACGGAATATTGGGACAAGAATCGGAATATCTAAAGCTGATTTGAGATCTTCATGACTTGAAATATGATAAGCACTTGAAATATATCAAATGTATCTACGAAACTAGGAAAACGACACACCAGATCAATTGCCCCACATCTAGATCCAAGCTTAGCGTTGTTTTGACTCGTTAGACAAACTCAGTGTATGATATACTACGTGAAACCCTCATCAATTTGGTTACTTTACTACCGTATCCAATTCAATTCGGTAATTGCACCGCTTTACCTCCAAAATATAAAGATAATTGAATATCTAAAGATGTCATTTTATCTGAAAAATAGACGCAAACTTTTTGTTGTTATTGAGAATTGGATTTTTTTTATAGAAAATAAACGTAGTCACAAAACGATTGTGTCAAAACCGTTTTGCGCTCCATGTTTTTAACACAACCGTAGTACACCAGCTGCTCAAATGGCTTGAAAACGGTTTTGTGATAACCGTGTTACAACCACTCCCATGGTTTTGACAAAACCACAAGTAATACAAGTAGAATTTCTCTTAAAATTAAGATAGTTGTAGTTTTTTATTAGATGCATCGATTAGCATGTATCAGATGGTGAATGTCATATCCCAAGCCACGTATGCTATATATACACATACACATACACCCTTTAACATTTTTTTGATGAATTTATATTGAACTTAATGTAATGGGATTTGGGAGCATGTGAACTCATGTAGTTAAGATAATGTGATATTGTGATGTATGATTCCGACCATGAAGTTGTGGAGGCTGACGTGGCAATATGTACAACCATTCCCCGGTCACCTTGAGACGTCCAAATCTCCATACAGTACAATTATTTGAATTTTCCAAACCATAAACAAGTTCTCTCACTACATCAATACTATACTTTTGTCTTGAGAAAAAAAACCATAAGTGGATTTCATCGTCTCAGTCTCAAGAAGCATTATAAAGGATACAAATCAAGAGCTTATTGGTCTCAGAAATTGGATGAGGACTTACGCAGTGACTCATACAAGGTACCCCGCAAACTAGGCCGAAGCATTGGAATACACACACTGTGCGTGGTCATGAAATTGAACTCTTGACTTCTTGGAGCAAATCCCGATTCGAATATCAACTAGGTTATGCCCTAGAGTAACTTTTGTCTATTGTTACTTGTACCGACTGGACAAATTACACTTTAAAATAAAAGAAATGTTAAATGACATGTATGTTTCCTATGAAGTAATACGAAAACAATGGGTTATAATCGTAAACGTTATAATGCAATAAAGAAAGTTATTGACGTAAACATTACAAAAACATAAAGAAACAAATAGTCATGATTAAACTTCGTAGCAATTTCAGTAAACAGGTCAAAATGGAACTTCTAATAACAAGATCACTCAAAGTTAGTATATATTTAGCTTCTGTTTATTCTTATGAAACACAACTGATGATAATGCTTTTAGTTGCTCTTAAATTTCCAAGAAAAAGAGATACATAAAAAAAGAGAATATCAATTTTACGCATGCAAAGGGAGATATAGAGACATCAGATACATGTAAAGTGAGAGACGAGTCTTAGAACAACTGATAAGGTTGGTTCTTTGTGAACTTGAGGTCACAGGTTCGAGTTGCAAAAACAGTCTCTTGTACAAAGTGTATAGTAAGACTGCGTATATCAGATCGCCAAGTAATCCGACCATTTTTAGATCCTGTGCAAATACAGAAACCTAGTTATCGAAAACGTCTATTTAGATACATGTAAAGTGACATAACTCGCAAGTCCGAGAGACATGCAAAAGCAAAAGAGGAAGTTGATGCGACAATTAGTCTAAGTTTAAATCATTTTTATATATGAAACCTATAATTTAAATATAAAACGAGCTACATTTGTATTGAGAGAAAGGACTCTTAGAAAGGAGATGACGTTGAATTCGTTTTTCTAGCTGCATTTTTTAAAAAGTTATAATTTTGATATGACGGCTCCCATCGACTCAGTTTCAAGAAGCTTGGTAGAAGATTTAAATCAAAAATTCAGCAGCTTTTTAGATTGGTAAGTCTTTTTACAGGACAACTCACACAAGATGCATACGGCAAACTAAGTCAAGAACCCTTTAACCTAATTGAGCCGAATACTATGATATAGGCCAGTACTGGTCAAATCAGAACTACTGCACTTGGGGTTGTAAACGAGTCAAACGAGCCGAACATCGCATTGTTCAAGCTCGGTTCATTTAACTTAGTAAACGAGCCGAGCTTGCTCGTTTATTTAAACGGATATATTTAATTGTTCAAGCTCAGTTCGTTTAACTCACAAACAACATTAACGAGTCGAACACCTTAAACGAACAGTGCACTTACCGAGTTCGAACAGAAAAAAATGGTTCAAGTTCGGTTCATTAACCCTTCTGAGCTCAAACCGAGATCGAGCCGAACGGGCCAAACATACCGAACGGCTCGGTTCGTTTACAAGCATAATTGTACCAACGTTGCTCATGTCTTAGTTCGAACCTACGTCCTTTTAGTTGCAATGTCCTAACCCAAGTACCAACTACGTTATGACTTGGTAGCATCAATTCGTTACTAGCCACTTAAATAGTGATACTATTTCTTAATTTTTATCTAATGTTAGGTATGGTGATTCGATTTTTTAATGCATAGTATGCGTTTTCAATATTATGGAGTGATATTTTTATGAATAAGATGAAGAATTTGTAAAATTGTAACAATTTTACAGTAATAAGCCTTGGATTCAAACTATTTCTAATACATAAATATTGTGTATTTATGGTCATAAGGGTGAGTAATAATGCGTGAAGATGCTCAATAATTATTAAACGCGATATAAAAAAGAAAAAATGAATAAAATATAGAAAGCTACCACTATGTTTTGGTGGGATGAGATCTCCCCACCGTACGGTGAAGGGATCCTATCCCTGTTTTGGTTGGGTAATAGGAGACATGTGACGAGAAATACTTCCATTTTATTGTGTTTGGAGTCTCTCCACAGTTGCTCTTTAATTAATTTGTTCCATAAATAAAGCTTTTTTCTTAAACTGGAAGTTTTTTTATTTCCTTAAAAACCTTTTTAAGAGGTTGTATCTGTTCACTCAAAGAGAAGTGACGAATCCAATGTGTAACATGTGATAGCAAAAATAATACAACGACGTCTCCAAGACATAGCCTAATATAAACAGACAAGGGGTAATTATCTTGAAAGATGATGATTGAGAGTTCGAATTCTTCCGGGAGCATTTGTAAGGAATTCAATTGATTGGGCTTCATAATGCTGAACTCGTGTATATCATGTCCTTTGTCTGAATTTATCAGGTTCCTGATTTATTTCCTACACTTCCTGTGGGTCCGAGGGTGGCAGAGACCCTTACTGGTTGTGGTACAACCTTAAAAATAATACAACAACAACAACATTACCTCATTGCCTTAGAGATTCCCGTCTATGACGAGGTGAGAGGTCGGATGTATGCAACCATACACATGTGTTAGAAACATATATGATTTGCATCTCTACACTTCCTGTCGGTCTGGGGGTGGCAAGGAACCTTACTGGTTGGGGTACAACATTAAAAATAATACAACAATAACATTACCTCATTGCCTTAGAGGCTCCCGTCTATAACGAGGTATGGAGGGTCGGATGTACGCAACCATACACATGCGTTAGAAACATAGGTTGTTTCCCAATGACACATAATGAAAATTGCGATCAAGCTGTGTCGGTCAACTGCTACTTCACAATATGAGAAGCGTAGCCAATTTAGTGACTCAATTTATTTTGTTCCATCATATTCCAAAGTTAAGAAAGTGCGTGTCTTTAAATCTATTAAAAATAAAAATAATAATAAAACCAAGTGAAAAATAGACCAACAAAAAGACATGAGGCTAGGTAAATGGACGGTGAGACACCGTGCGGTTAGTGTATCACATTCTCTGATAAGCCCAAATTTTAAAGTCAAAATTTGCAAAAATTACCTTCTCCATACTAAAAAGAAATATAGTTGTATTTTTAATTGAACACAATTTAATTAAGTCAAATTTTGTAGGATATTTTTCGTATTCTATTCTTAATTGATTACTTGAGGTAAAATAAAAAAAAATGTAAGTGTCAATTGAAGGGTAATATAGAAACATCGACTATCAATACTTACTATCTTTAAAAAGTGAACAATATTTTTAAGACGTATTAAAATAGAATAGTGTACAATATTCTTGAGATGAAGAGTAGTCGTTGTTTCTTTATATATTATACTTATTAAATTTCCACTATAATGTGTATGATATATTATAATGGTTTAGTTTAGAAGTAATTGCAAAATATTTTCTATGAACTATATATAGTTACAAAATGGCATCATGAACTATTTTTGTAGGCATTATCTTCTTATTGACTATTATATAGAGAAAATGCCTACGGAATCAGTATATAGAGGACATTTGTAACTTTGATTTAGTTTATAAGAAGTTTTTATAAATGCTGTTGGATCATATGACTCGATTGTTTATATATTTATTTGTTATATATGTATAGGCCGAATTCTCTGAACAATTTCACAGGAGCGTCGGTTTATATTGTTGTTGTAACCTTACATAAAGAATAATAATAAATTTACATCGATTTCTTTCTGTAAGATAGACACATTCTCAAAATACGTAAATCTTGTGTGTTCTTTATTGTATTATGTTTTTCCTTACATATTTTGATTTTCCGTAGCCAACAAATGCCCATTTATTTTATGTATCCAAAACAAAAAGAAATAAAAAACACATGGCTCCTCCATTGATTTTGTGCTAATACATAAATATCTTTTGTCATTTTCATGAAAAGGACTCTGCACCTGTGCAGTTTCTCTCTCTACAACATCAACAACAAACATACACAGTATATCACAACGACATCAAAAGATATTGTTAGGGTCTGGAGAGGGTGAGAGGCAGACAAACAATACCTCCATCACAAGGAATAGAAAGTTTGATTCCAGTAAGACCTTCAACTCTATATGTACCTGTACAGAAGGCAAAGACGGTTTCGTAAGAGCGTATCAATTGATTACTACCAGCCCAACAATCATACCTAGTATATTCAAATAATAACAAAAATTATCGTTAGGATATTAGAAGAATGAGATTCAGACAAACAATAACTCCATCTCAGCTATCGTTGGGGTCTTGGAAGGATGAGAGACAGATAAACAATACCTTTATCTCAAGAGATAGAGAGCTTGATTCCTAAAAGACTCCTGATTTTATATGTACATGCATATATGAGAATTGATTACTACAATAGAAACTATAGACTTCATTGGTTAAGTTTTCCTGTAGAAAAGAAATATTGATCTCAAACTACTGACTATCAACATTTGTTCGTATATGGTGTTTAATGCAACTTCTTATGCATTGGCTAAGTTTTAAAGCATGTATGAAAAAATATTTTGCTTTTTAGTAGATTTTTTTTGGTCAATAAAAGTTTACCAAGAGAATATATTTCTGTATCCGAAGTAAGGTCATACTATATAACTCATCAAAGACATAAAATATGTAATGATAGTTTGTAACGGCAATGGGATGAAAAATGAAGGTGGATTTGTGTTTAAATAAGCAAGATTAGATTGGTTCATGACATGGATCGATCCATGTCTCAGTTGGATCGATCCATGTGGCTTGAAAATGAAGTTGAGTATTCTGCCGGACATAGATCGATCACATCGATCGATCGATATACCCTGGATGCAAGTTGAAACTCACTATCTAACATAGATCGATCGATGTGACTTTGATCGATACATAGATCGATCGAAGTAGTTTGGATGAGAAATTGGAACTCTTTGTGAGACATCGATCGATCGATGTACCAACAGAAGTGACTTTTCATCTAGAATTGAAACTTAGGATAAGAGATTGTTTGAGTGGTGTATCATAGTAGACATGGTAAATACAATGTTAATAAACTCTGGTTTGCCAAAGAATTTGTGGGAAGAAGCCTTATTAACAGCTTGCCATGTTCATAATAGATTCCCTCTAAGAAGTTTAAGGTTTCTCCATATGAAATATGGAAGAAACAACGACCAAATCTAAGTTATCTTAGAGTTTGGGGCTATCTTGCTTATTATAGAGTTTCGGATCCAACAAGGACTAAGTTGGGGCAAAGAGCTCTTAAAGATGTCTTTATTGGAAATGCTGAAAACTCTAAGGCATATAGGATTCTAGACATAGAATCCAATGTGGTTGTTGAATCTAGGGATGTTGAATTTCTTGAGAATAAATTCTTAAGAACAGATTCAAATCAAGATTGAACAAGTGAAAATTTGAATGAACCGATAGTTAGAGATTTTTCCAATGATCCTTCTAGTGTTGATCAAGATCAAAATTCTCCAACTGAGGTTAGGAGAAGTCAACGTGCTAGAAAGAAGAAGCATTTACATCCGGAGTTCATTTCTTCATAATCTATTACTTTTTTAGTTGAAGGTAATAGGAAAAAGGTGTTTAACCAAATACCTATTATACTAATTGTGGGAGATGATCCTAAATCCTATAAGGAGACGATGCAATCGAGAGATGCATCATTTTGGAAGGAAACAATTAATGATGAGATGAACTCGTTATTGTTTAACAATATGTGGATTCTCACTGCTTTGCCTCCGAGTTCCAAAGCGTTTGGATGTAAATGGGTATTTAGAAGAAAATACAATACTGATGGTTCAATTCAAACTTTCAAGACTAGATTGGTTGCAAAAGGCTTTAGACAAAGAGAAGGGATAGACTATTTTGATACTTATGCTCCGGTTGCGAGAATAACATCCATTAGAGTGTTGATAGAATTAGCATCCATAAATAACCTATTTATTCATCAAATGGATATTAAGACTGCATTTCTCAATGGTGATTTAGACGAGAAAGTCTATATGGAACAACCGGAATGTTTGTTCTTCCAGAAAATGAGCACAAAGTGTGCAAATTGGTAAGGTCAATGTATGGATTGAAAAAAGCACCGAAACAATGGCATGAAAAGTTTGACACTACCATTTTAAAGAATGGTTTCCGGCATAATAGTGCTGATAAGTGTGTATGTTCCAAGTTTACAGAAGAATATGGTGTCATTATTTGTTTGTACATGGATGACATGCTGATTATCAGCACTAATATGAAAGGAGTAAATGAAACTAAGAAGTATTTAACTTCACAATTTCAAATGAAAGATTTGGGTTAAGTAGATACTATCTTAGAGATAAAAGTGTCCAAACATAGTGAGGGTTTTGCTCTTTGTCAATCTCATTACATAAGCAAAGTGTTGAATAAATTCAATCACTTGGATCAAAGAAGCAAACACACCATTTGATGCCTCTTACAAATTGACTGGATATACTGGTAGAGCGGTTGCTCAACTAGAATATGCTATTGCAATTGGTAGTTTAATGTATGTTACATATTACAATAGATTGGATATTGCCTCTGCGGTGTGCAAATTATCGAGGTATAATAGTAATCGTAGTATAGACCATTGGAAGTCAATCAGAGTACTTCAGTACTTGAAGAGGAATATGAATTGCGGATTGTACTATAATAGTTTTACAGCCGTGTTGGAAGGTTATACTGATGCTAGTTGGATAACTAGTTTTGGTGATAACAAATCTACTATAGGTTGAGTGTTTACATCAGGTGGTGGTGCGGTTTCTTGAGCTTCAAAAAAACAAACTTGCATAACACACTTCACAATAGAATCCGAATTCATAGCATTCGGATATGCAGATAAGGAAGCGAAATGGATGAAAAATTTACTATTGGATATAGAGTCGTGGCCACAATCGAAGTCAGTCATTTCCTTATACTGTGATAACCAATCAACGATGTCTAGAGCTTATAGTAAAATCTATAACAGAAAATCTAGACATGTCAGCCTTAGGCATGATTATGTAAGGCAATTAATAACGGATGGTTGATAACCATTGCATATGTCAAATCCTGCAATAACCTTGCGGATCCATTGACAAAAAGACTTTTAAAAGACTTGGTACAAAGTACATGGGATTGAGACGTATGGAATAAGTTCACTTGTGATGGAAACCCAATCTTTTTTAGCATACTACTAGTCAAAGGTTCAATGGGTAACAAGAAGTCACAAAGTGAGGAATTAAAGCACTAAGATTGATCTTTAAAGAATCAGCCCATACTGTTTTGATCTTTAAAGAATTGGAATGTTAGTGTTAAAGGAGGGTGAGTGTTAAGGCACTCTTAATGAAGGATTAAGAGGAATATCTTAATCTTCACCTATATGAACATGGGAAGTGGTGCCGCTTCAACAAGCAATGATCTTGAAATGTTGAAGGATACTAAGGGAAGAACAAGGCCATACAGTACGGTTTAAGATGAATTTCTAGGAGAGTGTGGTTTCATGTGTATAATATTTCCGGTTCTAACATATAGGAACTGATTCAAGGCTTTTAAGCTATCAAGATTTTGTTAGAACTTTGAAGTATTATACTACTAAGAGGTTCAAATCGAAAGATACTTCTAAGATGCATGAAATGTCATAAATTACTTTACGAACTAAGTGGGGGATTGTAATGATATTTTGTAAAGGCAATGGGATGAAAAATGAAGGTGGATTTGTGTTTAAATAAGCAAGATAACTTGGCTCATGACATGGATCGATCCGTGTCTCAGTTGGATCGATCTATGTGGTTTGAAAATGAAGTTGAGTATTCTGCCAGACATAGATCGATCATATCGATCGATCGATGTCACATAGATCGATGACATCGATCGATGTACCTTGGGAGCAAAGTTGAAACTGTAGGACCTGCAAGGCACCACTAGAAGGGGGGTTGAATAGTAAATGCAGAAAATTTGGTTTTTAAAATTGTTTTAAACTAAAAACCCAACTTCTGAAAACAGTTTCTGTTTTCAGGACCTGTTTTGAAACGTTTTGAAAACTAGGTTACAGGTCTTCAAAAATTCTGAAATTTGGAGAGATATTAGTATCAGATGTTCTGAGTATCTCCTAAAAATTTCAGATTAAAATCCAACATTTAACCCTTTTAAAAATCGTTGGTGGTCAGATTGCGCAAATCTGCCAGAAACGGTAGTCTGATTTGAAAAATTAACTCTGATTAAACCGTGACTCCAAATGGTCTGAAAATTTAACAAAAACCCCTTATTATGTTTATTTAATTGGGTTGAAACAGTTTTGAAAAATGCCTTTAGGAAGTTAGTCAAATACGTTCAAAGTCTTAACCTTTGCAAGCCTAAAAATCAAACTGCACTAGTCTGAGACTTTTGACGTTTGGATGACTTATACTTGTCTAAAAGGGTTGAAACTTGTGCCAAATGAACCTTAAAACGTGTGGCTATGTTTATGAAAAGTTTCTTGATTTTTGAAGTTCGTTTACTATTTTTAAGAACGTGATGAAAATGATGCACTATGCTGTAAACTGAAAATAAGTGCTGAAAAGTAAAGAACACAAGGAATTTTATACTGGTTCGGTTAAATCAACCTACTCCAGTCTTCGAGGACACCTTCCTCGATTATCACTAATCACAAAAACAACAAACAACACCTTACCGTAAAAGGTTGATGGAGTTATACACCAACTCCAACCCTTTACAAACCTTGTAAGTGATTACAATAATCACGAACACCACCACCACGCGGATGCAAGATTGATCACACCTTGATCAATCTTTTACAACAATATGGCGTCTATGGTGGTTTCTATGAAGCCTATTCAATATGTATAAATATGAATACAATAGGCTTTAAGAGAAGAAGAAAGAAGTGTAGAAGAAGGAGATGTAGGTGACGTTTTTGGCTCTTAGAATTGTAAGACTTGTCTTGTATTTTGTTTGCTCTCCTTCTTTCCTTTTTATCAAGAGTGGCCGCCCCCTATGCCTTGTTCTTCACCTTGAAAATTATCTTTTAAGTCCTTAGAAGAATATCTTGCATCATTGTGACATTCACTTGCTTATTTGACAACTCCTCATTGGATGATCATTATAGCCTTGCTTACTTGGCACTCATTGATTGGATGAAAGTTTCATCATTTGATGACTGTATAAATATGAAAATAACACTTAAAAACATGTGCCAATTAGTCATAAAAATGTTTTCATAAGTCTCATAATAAATTCTATAAAATTTGCAAAACAATTTATCACCATTACTAACCATAAAATCGGCCATCATGACTTTACACATGCTGAAATTTCAGCATGTGTGATATTCACACCATATTCAAAATATTGTCATGTTGGTATTAGATTAATTCCTTGAAAATGAAGAATCAAATATGTTGAATTCTAAGATCAATTTTCGGCCAAGTACATTTAACACATGCTGAAATTTTCAGCATATGTGATATTTCAAATATCATCACAATACTTCCATAATATCTTCAAATCAATCCATTAATATTGAAGAGGCTAATAAATCATCAATTTAGTGCAAGAATTCGGCCAGCTCAAGATGACATGCTGAAATTTTCAGCATGTGTTACAAATGTTACATAGTTTGAAGTATTACCTTGTGTAGCTCCTTCCTTTATGTCACCAACCTTGTATACTTCATTCTTGGCCAATCAAAATGCCAACCATGCTCCACATATGCTCCATTAAGGCTTAATTGGCGTGTGATATAGCTTGTACATGTGCTGAATTTTATTTTTGCAAACTTTGTAAAATAGTGCACAATAATTATACACATATGATATATTTCAATCAGTCCTTAATTAATTTTTCTAGAACACTTTAGAATGTATAGAATATGTAAAAAGAGTCTAGATACATGTTGTCATGCCAAAAACGTTCCATGTGTCGTGTTCGTAGAAAACCGAATTTTCGACCTTTGTCGATTACGCGATTTTTCTCCGATTAAATTCAAACTTTTTGCACATGTTATATATTATGTCACACATAATATACATAGGATAACTTGAATATTCAGCTCTAATGGCTGAAGTAAGTGGCGTCCCATGTGCCTAAAATGTTGAATTTGAAATCTCCACAATTTGGCCTAAATTGAGGGTGATTTGTGTGTGCCAATGTAGAATGATTTTATGGATGAATATAACATGTAGACCATGAAATTTCTGGTCATTGTTGAAGTGTAGGGGCTGGCCATCTATATATGACAAGTACGTGACATGTTGGCGAAGTTTCGATATTCACCCGATACGACAATTTTTGGTTTAGAACCTTGTAACGTGTCGTAATAATTTTGTCATCACCATGACTTATATCGTATGATATAAGACCTGAATATACTCATAAATGAGGTAAGCATAGTGATGTGACGTTGATGTACGTTCGTAAGTACGTTGGAATATATGTGTACAATGCTTTTTTTGAAAAAATCTGAATACATATAAATATATATGTATAAAACGTGTAGAAAGAGGAGTGGGAGACTTTCCATTCTTCAATTTGTTGCATTTGCCTTTTCCAAATATGACTTCATTTAATGAACTACTTAGTTCATTTAACTAAGTACTTCACTTAATGAACTAGTTTAGTTCATTAATGGTGGCACCTGAAAATAGTTCAAACACAACAAATGTTCGCCATTTGATGTAAGCTTTAAAAATTCATGGCTCGTTAGTACGGCAACATTATATATAAACTATATAAGGCAGGTTTCATGTAAAAACGTGTCAAGTCATAAAATGTGTCATGCATTTCTTTAGTACACGTTATTTAAATCATGCATTTTGTAATCACTCAAACCCCTTTTTTCTCAACAGAAACTCACTGTCCAACATAGATCGATTGATGTGACTTCGATAATACAAGGTTGATCGAAGTGGTTTGGATGATAAATTGGAACTCTCTGTGAGATCGTTGTCACATTGATCGGTCACATCGATCGATCGATGTGCCAATAGAAGTGACTTTTCATCTAGAATTGCAACTTATGCATCAAGGGACATATCCAATCACAATGCAATGAGCATAAACGTCTGAAATGAAGTTCAAGAGCCTATAAAAAAGGCTACTGCAACACATTTTCAAGACACCTTGATTTCAAGTTAGTCCTTGAATCCTAAATTAATCTTCCTACACAACCACTCTCAATTTGAAAGTTCATAGAATTCCTGTCCTATTTGTTGAGGATAAGAGATTGTTGATTATATTATCCTAGGGAAAAATTTGCCTATAACCCTGCAGCATCTAGTGGGGACAAATATTCCTTACGGATAGTGTTTACACTTGCCTCAAGCCATCAACTATCTTCTACTTCTATTCTTATCTTGCATCCATTTTTCTAACAGAATAGATGTTATATTGTTATACCACCTGCCTCATTAAGGACTTACGGTAGAATTTGCAGATTATACAATACGAGTAATTGCTGACAGCAAGATTTGAATCTAAGACTTTAAAGTCAAAATAGACAAACATGATCAATTAAAACAATTCTCGTAGGCTTAGCGTTTTAGTAGAATAGTTTAGAGATTGATAGTGTTAAAACTGTGGAAATAAGTTGGCATAAATTTAGTAATGTTTAAAACAAGTCAGTTTCTTAACAACTACTTCATCTAAAGTCTGAGAAGTAGATCTTACTTAGAACTAATCATAAGACTTAATATATCGCATGAATTAACCTTGAGTTTCAAACAGAACAGGTCAAGTCAAATCGAGTATGTAATAAATCTAATTATATCAACTTTAGTCTAACTATGTATCTACTAATATTCATAACTCATAAGATATGTAAAGTTTTTGCTTTTGAGTTTTGTGATATTCGTTGTGGCTCATTTAAAATTCAAGGCAATCACGTTTGAGATTCAGCTTGACGAAGCTTAGTCGATCGAGTCAAATATTATGTTGAATCACACTCGAATTGTTACTCTATCCCATCTCATTTAAAAAGTGTGTTTTTTCCACCACCATCACAACAACATTACTCCATTACCTTAGAGTCTTCCGTCTATGGCGGGATACAGAGGGTTGGATATACGCAACCATACCCATGTGTTAGAAACACACGTATGTTGTTTCCCTATGACCCATAATAATACGTCAAGCTATGTCGATCAACTGCTACTTTCACAATATAAAAAACGCAATCAATTTAGTGAGTCATTTTGTTTTAGTAGTGTCATTTTTTCACAACAAATGCACACAACACACACATACACACACACACACACACACACATATATAGCTATATATATATACATGTATATCGGAGCACCTTAAAGTATATTTAGAGGATTGATACTCTCTATACTTTAGGTTGACTGCACTTTTCTGTTTTGGTCTTTGTCTTTCATTATTTGTGCATATCCTATGTTATGACTATTTAATATCGGAAGATTTCTATTTATGTTTAATAAAATCTTTTTACTAGTGCATACTCCTATTATTGTGCTATCTATGCAGGCATATATAGAGCGATGATCTCACTGGAAACAAACTCTCTATCTTTTAGGATGAATGTATTGTGTGTCTGTCTCTCAACTTTCCCAGACAATAGCAATAACTTTTGTTATCGTTTTCATATACTGAGTATGATTGTTGTTGTTGTGTCTTAGTTGACTATGCTATACTAGAAGCACACTGTTTTGTAAACTATTTCGGCCAAAAAAAAACAACATTCGAGATAAACTATACAGATTGCAACTCGGATCCAAGAATGTGAATAAGAACGATTGAACAGAGTACGAGAACAAAGTCATAATTTGTTTAAATTACAGAAAACAAAAAAGGCATTATTTTAAAAAAAAAAACATGTTTATCACAAAATAAAATAACAAGTAATATGATTATAATTGTTAAACCAAAAAAACTTGTATATTCAGCGGGGCTATAATGCATTTTGTGAGAATACATCTAACCCTAGTGCGATAGTTTTGTAGTACACGTTGTGACACGTACAACCTCTTAGTGTTTGACCATACGAATTTTCTTTTGCTTTTTTAATTTATAGAAATGCAATGATTAATTTCGTTCTAATTAAGTATCAGTTTCTGTTTTTTTACATGTAGTTTGGTCCATGTTTCATAAACATTTAGGTGGGCGTTTGGTTGGGGGAAATGAGAATAAAGGAATGGGTTTGGAAGAATCCAAACCCATTCCGGCTGTTTGCTTGGGGAAATGGGGGAATGATTTCATTTGATATCTAACTATTTGGTAAGGATATCGTTTTTTGATATACTAGCTCTTTATCTATCAACATGTGGGAACGATGGGGAATGGAAAGCTTCAAACGCCGCCCGGCCCCCGTCCGCCGCCGACCGGGCATCGGCGACCCATATTCCGACCGTCATTATTCCAATTCCGATACGTTCAAAACATCATTATGTCTATCATACTCATTTCCACTTTAATACCAAACACTATCACTTTTAACCCCAACACATATCCTCCAAACTCATTCCCTATCATACCCATTCCGATTCTGATTCCGATACCAAGTGCCAACCAAACGCCATGTTATAGTCTGACCGGATTACTCTTTATTGTTTTTTGAATTTTTAACCCAAATGGTCCCCCATGCCTTGTCTCCAAGTAAACCTCTCACAAATTTGTTATGAGTTACTTGCATACGGTTGGAAAAGTACGTCTAAAGTACTTTAAAATTTGCTCTAAACTTATATAAAATATGCATGATGTTGTTTGGGAGAATGAAAGATGATTTGAATACTTTAAACTTGTAAGAAATCATTTGGATCGATCCATGTGTAAGTTGGATCGAACCAAGTGAAAGCTGAAATGAAGTTGAGTATTCTGTTGGACGTTATATCGATGATATCGATCGACCGATGTCACATCGATCGATCAATGTGGTGTGGATGCAAAGCTGGAACTCTCTGTCCAACATAGATTGATCACATCGATCGATCTATGTTGGCAGGATGCAAAGTTGGAAGTCTCTGTCCAACATCGATCGATCGATGTGCCAAAAGTTAGAACTTTTCACTTTGAATTACACCTTTTGATCCAAGAATCATCTCCCTTCATACATAAACGTTATGCAACTGACTTGGAGGTTAATTAGACTACTGAAACCTGTTTTCAAAGTAGTTATTACACAACCCAAGGCCTATAAATAAAAGGCATTGTATCTTAAGGAATATACTACATCTTTGCAATTCAGAAAAATTTCAGCAAGTTTTCTTCCTCCAACCTTCTCTATTCTACCTCTACCATCAAACACTTCTCTTTGCAAGTTCAATCCCTTTCTCGTTAGAGCAAATGAACAAGGAAAGCCATTAAATCCTGGGAATCATTCGCTTGAAGTTCACCTTGCTCAACCGGTGGAGGCGAAATTGCTTTTAAAAGCAGTCATTTCCATCACGTCTCGGCATTTTGTTTTGTTGATCTTGTTATTTGGTTCATATTTCACTTATTTTTTCAACACATACAAACTTTGTCAGATGTTCACTTGGACATATTTCTTCTATTCATATTCTATAAGAATCTCAACGAATAGAACAATTAAAGACTTTGGGGTTAAAGATTTATAATTTTAACGAAATTATAAGTAAGCCTGCATTGGAGAAACCACTATACCAATTGTTTTAGAGGCGGTCGCCTATGATAAAGTATAAAAGATCAAATGTACATAACCATACACATGTGTTAGAAACATTCTCTTTGGAAGTCAAGTTTCTTTAGAAACATTTTCTTTTGCCATTACCTTCTTAACAGGTCAATCAATATCAATCGTGGAGGAAGGAGCAGATTAGATTGATATGTCAAAGATTGTTGAATACATTCCCTTATGTTACGTGTGAATAAAATTTGATCTTTTCATTTTTTTTTTAAATGGAAATGTGATCCTTTTATCCAGAAAAATGTTCGTAAGCTTTTTTCTCCATTTGAAGGGGAAAGAAAAAAAAAAGTAACTCTTATATTTTATACTTAACTTCTTGTCTTCCGTTTCACTTTACAATGAACAAATTTCACATAACAATCTAATATGTATCTCACAATGTAGGAAATATGAATTTTTTTCCACTTATTTTATTTAGTACTAGTAAATATTATACGGATTCGAATTGCGGAAATAGTCTCTTCTACAATGTATAGAATAATGCTCTTTCTTAGATCCTACGTAAATATAAATGCCTAATACACCGAGAACGCTTTTTATCTTATTTTGAAAAGGCATCAAAATTTACATCACGAATCACAAGAGCATCTCTCCAACGTTTTTGATCCTCCTAGAGCCACTCGCAATAAGGAAAAATGTTTTTTTTGCCTCGAGATTCTTCTCTTTCTCATGTTCCAAGTTAATTGATAATATTTATAACATCATTTATTATTTTATAAAAAAATCGCATTCAGATACGGGATAGGATCTCATCACCGCTACTCCTTCACCGCGTGCGTGACCGCGCGACACATGGCAAAAAAGAGAGGGTGGTAAGGCTGGGTGAGGATAACCCTCATCCAGCCTCAACACCCCCTACTGCTGCCACGTGTCGCGTCCTGGGCCGCGCGGTGAGGAGATACTGCTTCCAAGCCTTCCTCATCGGTTTTATATGACTTGCTAGTGGATTCTCTTCTCTTAGAAAACCAATGAGAAAATAAATATTTAACAAAAGAAAATGTTGTCAATGATTTTCTTACCGGTGAATCTTGGTTAATTTTGGAAATTTCTTTTGTTGGAAGTTGAGCTTGCTTTTCTATGTTTTTAATACTCTTATGTCTCATTTTCACAATTTAGAGATGCGGTGAAATACAAGATGGATTGAAGGTATTCAAGTATTTCACCGCATCTCTAACGGTGTCAAATATGTCTCCGATCTCTTTCAATCCATCTTGGACCAAAAAATTGATTATGTACGCACAACAACGCACATAGAACAGTCTACCACCAATGGAAAGGTTTTCGCTGCATGAAATGTTCTTTCAAAATTTTTATGCATTTGTCATTGTAAGAAGCATTATCCACCGCAATGCCAGAAATCTTATCATTAAGATTCCAATCACTTAAATACTTGGTCAAATCTTCAACAATTAACTACCCAGTATGTGGTGGTGACACATTGCAAAAGTTCAAAACTTTTTTGCAACTTCCAATCGGAATCAATAAAATGTGTCGTCACCACCATGTAATGTGTCTTCTGACATGATTTCACAAGTCGGTGGTTATGCCAACCCTACCAATTTTCTTTAATCCATCAACCATCTTACTCTTCTCCATATTGTGAACTGTAAAATAGTATTCCCTCGCTGAGCTCTTACTAGTCTTTACATAACAAGGAATGTAACCTTCATAATATCGTTGAATCCCACATGTTCAACAATGTTGAAGGGATACTCATGTATAAGGATCGCACGAGCTACAGTCTCGCTACCTTAGCATGATCATACTTGAAATTTGTAATACTAGCCTCCTCTTTCTTTCCTCCATCTCTAAATTGCAAAATCTGTTGCGTTCCACCGCTAGATACACCACCCGCATCATTACTTTTATGAAATCTATTCAAATGCCGAGTATATTGTGCAGTAGTCCCATCTTGATGTTTCATCATTGTTTTCATGCAGTGCTTGCATTGAACCATAGTGACGCCATTAATCAGTACCTCTGACATGTGCTCCCAAACTGCAGATGTTTTCTTTTTTCTTCTTTTGAAATCCCTTATGACTCAGCATAGTTCCCAGGACATAGCCCAACTGGTTCCAGCAAGTGCATAGTGTGGGAGCTTCTTGGCCTGTAGGCTTGCCTGCATTGCTGGGGGCTTCTTATGCAGACTACTATGTAAATGACCAAGCTCCTGCTAGAGGGCCGTTGGTTACCTGATTTACCTGCCTACACTACCTCTGGGACTGGGTGTGGCAGGGATTCTTACTGGTTGGGGTTCAACCTTATGACTCAGCATCAGCAGCTTCACCTTGACCCACTCTTTGGAGGCTGTTTCTTTCTTCTTCTCACATCACACCACCGTTGTCAATTTCTCGTTCAACAGTATCAATACTTTGCACTTCATTGCTTGCCATGATAATATAATCCGTTATACAACAAATAGACTAAGAAATAGATTCAATATTTTATACACTTAAAAGCTTTAGAGATTTATCTTTACAGTTGCAACAACAGCTGAAATTGTACATCATAGACATTTCATCAAACACTTGGCAGGCACAATGAAAATATCACTTACTTAACAATAAATGAGCAACTGTAAAGATAAATCAAATAGTGTAGAGGAATACCTGTGAGAGAATGTTTAGATCACACAACGCAATCCTTGAAGCTTGAATATTCAGAGAGCAGCCAAAGAAACGGAGCCCTTGATTCAGCGTGGACGCGGACAGAACCGAGGATAGAGAGTGAGTAACTAGAGTTGGTGGCAGTTGGATGGCAGCGTGGTGCTGTTGGTGGTACAGTCGGCGGTGGACGATGGTGCAGTCGACGCTGTGAGTGAGACTAAGCACAAGAGTGTGTTTGCATGAGGAGTGAGTGAGGACAAAGAGTGAGTGTGATTGTGATGTGAGGAAGGGTAAATTTTTTTAAATACACAGTTTACTGAGCCGAGCCTGACGTTCACGAGCAAAACTCGAGCTCGATCGATTAATAATCGAACATCGGACATAATTCAAGCTCGGTTTCGGATATCCCTTACTCGAGCCGAACGCGAGCCGAGCTCAAGCCAAATGAGCCGTTCGGATTGTTTACATGGCTAGTTGTAATATTTTCATTACTACTCTCTCTCCAGGGATCGTTCATATGTTAACTTGAATAGTAAAATGAAAGGTACTAACTACATTATCTTTGTATTAATAGTGTTATGCCTTCTTTTTCTATCTACCATTACGTGAAATAACAGGTGTGTCACATTATATTTTTTTTTATCGTTGTCAATATTTTGATTTGACCATCTAGACATGAATTACCTTTCATGTTTAAATAACTAATATTCAACATATGTACTCAACATATTTCCTATTGTCTCCCCCGGGTTCTTTTTTTTTAACATTATTCAAGACAATAGTGATAGAAAACTTATAGTGTCATTTCAACAAATGAAAATAGTATATATTAACCATGCAGATTAGTCCACTAATATGTAGATCCAATATTTATAATATAAGCTAGTTGTTCATGCCTTCTAGTGTATGTTAGATGATTTATTGTGTATATTTTTGATAATATTGTATAAATTCCTCTAGTATCATGTAAGATAAAAGTGATAGAATCAAAACAGCATATCTCAAAGAAAAAAGAGTTGCTATTGGTACCTTATCATGCTAAGATATTTATTCAGCATTATAGGTGGTAAACATGTCACGTTAAGGTTGATAGACTTCAAATGATAAACACAAACCTAATTTGTTAGGTTGACATGTGGGGTTCGAATTAACCCTTCAATTCGATCTTCAAATTTGGAGGATTGACGTGTTTGGAAGATCGGATTTAGTTGGCTGACATATGGACATATTATTTTGGTTCAACGGGTTAGGATTGCATAGGGTTAACAAGTTGGGTTCGCGTCAAGTTTGACGAGTTTGGTAGGTAATTGGGGTTTGGTGAGTTATACGTATTTGACTTGATTATGATTAAAACTCAAAAATATCAAAACAAATATTGTCTTTGTATCGGATTGGCAGATTGTGTAAGAAATTATGAGCCTCACAATACTCTCTAAGTCCCAAAAATATGGCCATAATTTGACATGAGCACAATTTAAAAAAGCATATCACTATTCTTTTTTAACCTTAGTTGGTTGCTTGATGCAAAATAGAGAAAAATATTAATTGAATGGGTAATATAGTAATTTTGACTATTAATACTTGATGATGTCGGATTTTATCACCAAGTATTTGTTTGATGTGGTGCCGTTAGAACTCCGTCAATTGTCCTTTGTGAGCGAGTTGCTGACCTGAACAAAGAGAAAGGGTCAGGGGACCCGGGATCTATGGCTCCGGGTAATACCCTCCGACGCTCAAGTCAGTTTGAGCCATTTTTGAGGAGAGGTTTATATATGATGAAGGTTTAGTAAATTGAGGTTTTCTGTAAAACCTGCGTTTTCACTGCCGAGAAGATGAGTTACTCGTGTGTCTTTTTTCTGGGTTTGTTGTTACTTGTCCTTCTCTCTCCTGCTGCTCGGCCTTTTTATATGGCGGCTTGGGCCAATGCATGGGCAGAGCTTGAATATCGTGACAGGCAAGGAGGTCAGTCGGATGACTCTTGCTCTTGCATGCTCGCCACGCGGCTCAGTGCTGAGCTGAATAAGCTAGCTTGGGACATCTGGCTGAGAGTTTCACCTGGTAGAATTACCTGGGGTAAACTCCTAGAACCGAGATGAAATCTTCTGGAAGCACTCAGAAATGCCCGAGATGACTGATGATGTGGGGTCATCATGCCGAGATGAAAGTGTCCATCTTTGAAGAGCATTGGTGGGCCCTTCATGATGCTCGTGGCTGACGCCACTAAAGATGATCCGAGATCAGTCAGTAGATCAGATCCGAGGCCGAGCCCAACTCCCTGGCCGAGATGGAACTGCGGTCCGGGGTGAGGCCTTGAGGCCGAGTTAAAAACCCTTAAGCCTAAGTGAGGCCTCTAGACCGAGGTGAGATCTTTAGCCCCCAGGGAGCATTGAGACTGTATGGCCGAGATGGTGGTGGGCCCTGTGGCCGAGATGAACTGTTTGTCCACGTGTGTCCTGACCAGCCTCCGGGCCTCACTTCAGCGTTGACCGTTGTTGACTAACGAGAGGTATTTTTTGGCTCATCACTTGCCCCCCAGATTAGTCTGGCCGAGTTGAACTGAAAAGACAGGCTAATCTGCTCAGATTTTTCCCGAGTTGTCTTCCTCTGATGACGTGTCAAGACCTAATTAGGCCGCTTAACGTACTTATTAGGGGCACAATGTACGATGCGCTAATAATGGCTTCTGGCTGTACTGATCAGTTAATTCTGACTAGATTCTTTGTCACGTTGTCTATTCTGGCACGTGTCTGATTCTGGTTGGCTCGATCTGCGCATTTACTGTTCGCACAGAGCACGAGGCGTCAGTTGGGCAGCTTTTTGAATTCTGCCGTTTCACGAACCGACGACCATTTATTTCAGGCGACGCTTAGGTTGCCGAGACGAAGCCCTATAAATAGGTCTTCTGCAGATCATTTTCACTCTTTATTTGCTCTCATACCTTCACTCCGGCATTCTGCTTTCTTCTCCGGCGAGTTGTCCTGATTCCGGCGAGTCTCAGCCTTTGTCCTGTCCTTCCTCCGGTGTCTTTTCCCTTCGAATTCTCTGTAAGTCCTCCCTTCATCTTCACAATGTCTTCTTCATCCCATGATTCCCAGAACCTTTCTGAGGGCGGTTCTTATGCCGCCGGGAGCGGTGAAGCCATTGCTTCTCCGTCACCGTCCGGCAGGTCTTTCTCTGCCGATGATCTGCCCATCGGTACCTTGGTTCAGTCCACCGGGGACTCTGCTCAGTCCAGCAGAGCCCTCACCATAATTAGTTCTTTGCCGGAGCCCATTAGGGTTGCCCCCGCTCCGGCGTCTGTAAACCCTCCAGTCCCCACGAGGGACCCTTCACAATTTTCTGGTGTTTTGGAGAGAGGTCGGCCCTCCCCTATGGTCCAGGAAACGACTTCCAACTTTGATCGAGGCTGACCTGGAGAGGATCTGTAAATACTATAAGATCGATAGGAATCGTTTTAAGCCTCTTCTCCCTTTGCCTGGCTAGACTGCTTTTGATCCCCCGAGGGATTATGAAGCAGTCTACGACGATTATTTTAAGTCGGGCTTCAGCCTTCCTGTTCCTGAACCCGTTACCAGTGTTATGCGGGCTTATGGGCTCAGGCTTCCTCAAATTCAGCCAAACGGCCTCAAGCTTATTCTTTGCTACATTCTTCTTCTCAGACTCATTGAGTTTCCATTCAACACTACTATTTTCCGAGCTCTTTTTTCATGTCGGACCTCGTACAGCTGGTATTACTTCAGCAAGCGAAGGTCTGGTATTGATTTTCCTTTTGCCATCAATATTCCTTCTTCCAATAAGGGGTGGAAGGAAAAATTCTTTTATATTTTAAGATCTGAACTGCCAAGCGGGACTGTCTGGAAGCACGGCAGAGTTCAAAATATGTTGCCGAGCCAGGAGTACTGCGATGAAGCAGACAGAATTCGGTCAGCCTCCCTTGTCATTGACTGGCATAAGGTGGACTACGAGGTCTGGATGGCCGCCGATGTAGCCCATTCGGCTCTTGGTGATTACTATCGAGCTCTTTCCCCAGACCAGCTTACCATTATCCGAGGTGGTCATTGCAACTTTTTTGTTCTCAGCATTTTTATTTTCTTCTTGGTAGTGTCTTAACTGTTTAACTCTGGATATAGGAGCAATGGCTGGTCCCACAACCCGCGCTGAGATAATGGCTGAGAATCAAGCCAGAAAAAGGCTTCAGAGAGAAAGGAGGTTGGCAACTCTTGGTTCTGGGGGAGCCTCTACCTCGGCAATGCCCCCCGCCCCAAGTGTTGCGGCTGAGCCCGTAGTGGCAGAGCCTGAACCAGGTAAACTTCTTTTCCATGTGTAGAAATTTTTCTGAGTGTTTTAACTCTTGTTTGGATTTTGACTTGCTTTCGTTTCTTTTCAGCTTTGCCAATTACCATTGTTGACGATGAGCCTGAGACTGAGGTCCAACCCCAGGCTCCAACTGAATCTGAGATCCCAGCAGACGTTGGTGAAAGTTCCAGCCTTCGCCCCCGGAAGAGACAGCGGGGTGAAGGCTCTGGCAGACGTGATCCGGGGCCATCTCAGCCCCCGGAGATAACCACTGCTGACCTGGTTGAGGAAATCTTGCCTCAGCCAAGTAATGTTCAAGACCCAATCTTGATTGGGTTTTCTGAAGGGGATTCTGCTGAGAACCCAGTTGTGGCAAAAAGGCTTAACAGAGCAGCAATCTTGCCTCGGGATCTTCAGAGATTAAGGGCAACTGACTTTGCGGCCCTGACCAATGCTTATATGTCCAATCTTGCTCTGGTAAGCAAATCTTCTTTCGAGTACTTTACTTATTTTGTTAGTGGACTTCTTTTCTTTTTTCTTTTAACACCATCTCTTTGGATAGATCCGAGGCCAAGGGATGGAATTAGTTACTCGCAGCAGAGACTTTCTCGGGGAGCTGGCGACTTCAAGAGAACAATTTGAAGGTTCTGAAAAGAGAAGAGCCGAGCTGACCTAGAGAGTCACTGACCTGGAAGCGGGAATCGCCCATCTCCAGAATAAGGCTGAAGATGCTGAAACGAGGTTGGCCACCTCCAACTCTAAGGTGGATGAGTTGGAGAATAAAGTGGCTGATCTTGATCTGGCCTCCACTCAATCTCTCAATGAGGTTGAGTTTTTGAAGAAGAACATGGCTGAGATGGCGCAGAGAATCGAGTCTGATCAAAAGATGATCAATCCGCTGCGCCAAAACTTGATGGACGCCGAGATCAAGACTCTTCAGGATTTCAGGAAGTCCAGATTTTTTGAAGAGAATCTGCTTTTGATTCAAGGCTCAGCCATGGAGATCGGCCAGAGAAATGCCATCGATGCCTGTGCTCAAGTTCATCCAGATCTGAACAGAGAAGACCTCCGTATTGCCGACCTCTACAATCCCCTCGCAGCTCAGGAATTTGAGGAATTATTCCAAAAATTTGTTGATGGAGCTGACTTGAGGGATGAGGATAAGGATGATTAGGCTGTAGGGCTCTTCTTTGTTCTGTTTTCTCGTAGACCAGGCATCAAAGTGTACTTCAATGTTTAAACCAATGAAATGTCTAACTTTGTGGTTCTGTTATTTCTTTTGTCTTAAGCATTTTTTACTGAGTTTGCTCTTCAATTCTAACATTGCTAACTTTTCACGTTAGTCTTAATTAGTTGGATCAACTTTATTAAAAAGAAACTAAGTCTTCAAGTCAGAATGAACCTGTTTCTTGAGCTGAACTATGTCATTCGTGAGTTTGGTATAAACTTTGCCTTGTTCTGATCAAGCACTGACTTGGATTAAAGTTATGCCTTGCTTAACTTCACTTCGGCTTTCGCAAGAGAAAACCTAAGTCTTGCTTGCACAAGTCTTTTCTTCAACAAACTCTTCCTTCAGATTTGCTAAAGTTTTGTGAATCATTTCTTTAACCTTTGCCTCGGTCACGCCAAGGTCTTGCTTTTCTCTTGAGCAAGTGCCTTGGCCTTACCTAGGGCTTGCACTTACTTTTAATAAGTTTCTGCCTCAGACCTGCCGAGGTCTTGATCTGCCGTTTAATGGTCTTTCATCTCGAACTTGCCGAGGTTTTAGTATTCCCTTTTTACGGACATTTGCCTCGAACTTTTGAGGTCTTAATGTACCCTTTAACGGGCATTTGCCTCGAACCTGCAAGGTCTTTTGCTCGGACTTGCCGAGGTCTTAATATACCCTTTAGTGGGCATTTGCCTCAAACCTGCGAGGTCTTTTGCCTCGGACCTGCCGAGGTCTTAATGTACCCTTTAGCGGGCATTTTTCTCGAACCTGCGAGGTCTTTTGCCTCGGACTTGTCGAGGTCTTAATGTACCCTTTAGCGAGTATTTGCCTCGAACCTGCGAGGTCTTTTGCCTCGGACCTGCCGAGGTCTTAATGTACCCTTTAGCGGGCATTTGCCTCAAACCTGCGAGGTCTTTTACCTCGAACTTGCCGAGGTCTTATATGAGCCTTCCACAGTGCTCTGACTTTGCTTGGACACTTGACTCTTGATAGATGCCTCAGAAAAAACTTGTATTCATATACAATGTGGTTACAATTTACATCACTAATGCAGAAGTCTGAGATGAGAAATATGCCAAGTCCGTGGAAGAGTTCGTCCTTCCAAAGTTTGCAACTTATAAGCTCCCGTTGGAAATACCCCAACAACACGATAAGGACCTTCCCACTTGGAATTAAAGGTTCCTGCCGAGATAGCATGACTGACTTCGTTGTCACGCATCACCAGATCTCCCACTCGAAAAGATCTCGATCGTACCCGAGAATTGTGGTGCTGGGAAATCAAGTTCTTATACTGAGCCATGCGGATGCGCGCTTGGTCTCTTTTCTGCTCGAGATCATCTAAGTTCAGTCGTAATTCTTGATTATTGTCAGTAGCTGATTAATAATCCACTCGAGTTGAAGTAGAACCAATTTCCCCGGGAATAATGGCCTCTGTGCCATACACCAAAGAGAAAGGAGTTTCCTTCGTTGAAGTTGAGGGAGTTGTCCGGTAAGCCCATAGTACGCTGGGTAATTCTTCGACCCAACTTGTGCCAGCTTTATCCAGATGCTTTTTCAAACCATCCTTGATGATTCTGTTGGCAAGCTCTACTTGACCGTTTGACTGAGGATGAGCTACTGAGGTGAAGCGTTGCTTGATATGTAAGTCAAGGCACCAGCTCTTTACCGGATCCTCAGCAAACTGTCTGCCGTTGTCTGAGATCAAGATCTGGGGTAGGCCAAATCGACAAATAATGTTTTTCCATAAAAACTTTTTGACTTGGGCCCCAGTTATGGTGGCCAATGGCTCGGCCTCTATCCATTTAGTGAAGTAGTCAATTGCTACCAGCAAGAATCTGACCGAGCCGGGAGCTCGGGGTAGTTTCCCCACTAAGTCCATACCCCATTACACAAACGGCCAAGGACTAGAAATACTGGTCTTTTCATGACTCAGCAAATGAGAAGTTGGAGCATGAGCTTGGCATGATGAGCACTTTTTGTCCAGCTCTTCCGCATCTTTGCGAATTGTGGGCCAGTAATATCCAGCCAAATAGCATTTGCGGGCCAGTGAACATGCTCCATAATGACTTCCACATATGCCCAAGTGCATTTCACAAAGAATGTAATCTCCTTCGTCCTCAGGTACGCACCGCAACCACGGCTGAGAGAAAGATTTTCTGTACAAGTGATCGTTAAAGAGGGCGTACCTGGAAGCTTTCAAGCGGAGACACCGAGCTTGTGATTTATCCTCAGGCAGGGTCCGATGTTGTAGATAAGTAACTATCTCGTCCATCCAGGTATTATGATAGTCTTGCTACAAGACTTCATTTCCATCAAAGGCACGATGCTTTACCAACTCTACAACAATCTTCTTCCATTGTGGCCGAGGTAGATGAGGCTAGCCGAGATAATGCGTCAGCTCGTTTGTTAGGCGACCTGGGGATATGCTCGATCACAAAGCGTTCAAACATTCCTTTCAAGTGTTGAACCTTAGCCAAATACTGCTTCATGTTCTCCTCCTTGGCCTCATAGTCCCCGTTAATTTGAGAAACTATGAGCTGTGAGTCACTTCGGGCGGTTATTTGCTGTGCCCCCAGTTTACGAGCCAAACTTAACCCCGCTATCAGGGCCTCATACTCGGCCTCATTATTAGTGGCCTCGAAGTCAAATCGCAAGGCGTACTCCATCTCTACCTCGTTTGGGTTAATTATTAGGAGCCCTGCTCCACTCCCATCTTTTGAGGAAGACCCATCTACATATAAGATCCACCCTTGTGCCGGAGGAGGATCCTCTTCTACAGAAATCCCTTCAGCTAGAAAATCAACCAAAGCTTGAGATTTAATGGAAGTCCGCGACTTATAATTAATGTCATACTCAGCAAGCTCCATTGCCCACTTAGCAGCTCGGCCTAAAGTGTCTTGCCGGGATAAAATCTGCTTTAAGGGTTGATCAGTCACCACAATTATAGGATGAGCTTGAAGGTAAGGCTGGAACTTTCTTGCCGCCACTACCAGTGCTAAGATGATTTTTTCAGCATTTGGATATCGCACCTCAGCTCCATGCAGAATCTTACTAGCGAAGTAAATGGGTTTTTGAACTGCATCATGCTCTCTGAGCAGAACTGCACTTACTGCCTCATGGCAGGTTGACAAGTATATATACAAGGTCTCCCCAGGTAGAGGAGACGTCAGCATAGGCACCTCAGTTAGGTGTGCTTTCAGGTCCTCAAAAGCTTTCTGACATTGGTCATCCCAGAGAAAGGCGGTTCGTTTCTTCAGGATTTGGAAGAAGGGTAATGATCTCTCGGCAGACTTAGAAAGAAATCTGCTCAAGGCAGCAATTCGACCCGTTAATCTCTGAACCTCTTTAACATTCCGAGGTGGGTGCATGCTTTCTAAGGCTTCAATCTTGGCCGGGTTGGCCTGTACCCCTTCCTTGGAGACCATATATCCAAGAAACTTCCCTGTGCGTACATCAAAGGTACACTTTTTTGGGTTCAGCCTCATTCGGGATTCCCTTAAGATGCCGAACACTTCTCGGAGGTTTGAGATATACTGATCTAGAGTCCTGCTCTTGATCAACATGTCATCAATATAAACTTCCATAACTCGGCCAATCTGATCTCGGAACACTGAATTGACCAACTGCTGGTAAGTGGCCTGGCATTTTTTAAACCGAAGGGCATGCTGACATAGCAATAAGTGCCCATCTCTGTAATGAAAGAAGTCTTCTCCTGATCTTCCTTTGCCATCATGATCTGATGATAGCCCTTAAAAGCATCAATGAAGTCAAAGACCTCATACCCCAAGGTGGAATCCACCAACCTATCAATCTTTGACAAGGGGTAACAATCTTTTGGGCATGCCTTGTTTAGGTCGGTGTAGTCTATACAAATTCTCCAAGTCTTGTCAGGTTTGGGAACCACTACAGGGTTGGCCAACCAACTCGGATACAAAACTTCTTCAATGAACTTTGTCATCAGGAGTTTCTCGACCTCTACTGCTATCACTTTGTTCCTTTCTGGGGCAAAGTTTCTTCTTCTGCTTAATGGGCCTAACCTGAGGATCCACATTAAGCCGATGTTCTGCTAAGGAAGTCGGGATTCCAGGCATATCTTCTGCCGTCCAAGCAAAAATTTCTGCGAATTCCCTTAGCAGATTCTGGAGCTGAGCCAAAGTCTCAGCTGGCATCCAGATTCCAATTTTGATTGTGTTCTCTGGCCGACCTGGATCCAGAATGAATTCCTGAACCGCGTCATCTATTTGTAAACGCTCATCTGTTGGGGGAATGAGATCATCCAGAACAACCTGCTGGACGGCCCCACTCCCTTGGGTAGCCACTGCATAACAATTTTGGGCTATAGGAATATCCCCCTGTAAAGTAACTACTCCACCTGGGGTAGGAAACTTCATGCTGACATGCAAGGGGGATATTACAGCCTATAGAGCTACCAACGCTGGTCGGCCTAAGAGAATGTTATAAGTCGACCTCTCTTTAACCACCACGAAATCCATCCATAAGCAACGGTAAGCCGGGGGCTTGCCAAAGCTGACACTAAGTGTGATCAGGCCAGCTGGCCGAATAGGCATACCAGTGAATCCATATAAAGGAGAAGCTACTGGAGTCATTTGGGAGTCTGCCAAACCCAATTGTTTATATACATGATAGTACATAATGTTCACAGCACTCCCAATATCTACGTACACTCTCCGTACTTCTACAATTCTATCCGGTGCCATATGAATACATAATCCAATGACTAATCCCGTGTTGTTAGAGTCAAGCGGGATTAAATCCTCTGGCCCGTAGACCAGCTCTCGAGCTAGTCTTCTTTTTTTCAGGGGAGGCCAAGTTGACGTACCTGACGTACTGGGACCACCTGGATTTGGCTGAGACGGACCTCCAGAGATGGTGTAGATTATGGAATTAATCTGAGGCTGCACTGCGGCCTCTTTCCGATCTCTGTCCCCCTCATCGTCCGACCTAGGACGTGTAGGGGGAGTCTCGGGTCGGCACTTATCCTTTTGAGTATTCTTCCGAAAGCTTAAACGGTTATGGAGTCGGGAGTGCGGGTCATAAAACTGTTTCAGGTGCCCCAGCTCGATCAGCTTCCGAATTGCCTGAGCTAGTTGCCGACAATCTTCAGTGTCGTGGCCGACATCACGGTGATATCGGCAATACAGTTTTGGATCCCTATTGTCCCTGGGGCCTGCCAAAGGCTTCGGGTCCGTTCTTAAGCCATCCCTTTCCATGACGGCCAAAATACTATCTTTTGAGGCCAGAAGGGGCAATCCTCCTTGACCTCGCTTGCCTCGGACACCAAGGCGATCGAACGCACTGCGCCGTTCGCGTTGGTCTTCAGGTCGGTCTGTTCGAGAACTGGGCCGAGCCTCTCGCCGAGTACTCTGCTCGGTTTCTTTCTTCAATCGGTTTGCCTCTTCTCCACGGGCAAACTGATGTGCCTTTTCCAGGCACTCTCTCAGCGTGGTGGGTCCCTCTTCTGCAAGCTGTGAAAAGAGACGACCCGCCCTGAGACAGTTGATAAACGCGGCAGCCTTCACTCCTTCATTCCGGTCACTAACCTGCAGTGACTCGTCTGAGAAGCGCTGCATATATTTCAGATAGACTCCTCTGCACCTTACTTCATGGTCATAAGATGTGAAGAGTTTTTTTGTAAATGGAGCACTCGACACGAACTAAGACTTAAATTTCTGCGCCAGCTGCCTGAAGGAGTCCACCGACTGAGGTGGGAGCTCCTGAAACCATCTTCTTGCCTTCCCCCGCAGATACATAGGGAAGGTCTTACAGCGGAGCGGGTCTGGCACGTTCTTTAAGCTCATAGCCGTCTGGAACTGAAAAAGATGGTCAATCGGATCAGATGTGCCATCGTAAGTGTCCATCTTTGGCACCTTAAAACTATCCGGTGCCAAATATTCTGCAATATCCCAGGAGAATGGACTTTCCTGGATCACCCTCAAGTATTCAGGGTTAGGCTCTTCAGGTTGGCTCCTCGGTCTGCGAGGATCTGCCTCCTGCCGAACACTTTTGTATGATCGGGGCTTTACACCCAGACGCTGCCTGGGTATGGGCACCGACTCTACCGTAGGGGCTCTGTCACCACTACGTCTCGCATCCGCCATAAACCCCTGGGGATGGTGAGAAGATTGCTGTTGGGTCTTCTCCTTTGGATAGAAGGATGTTGAGTCTTCCTCCATGTATTCTACCTCTGAACGCTTCCCTTTGAGCCGCTCCACTACGGCCTCAAACACGCCCAGGTTCTCGGCCACATACTTCATGGCCTTTTCTCTCTCATCCGCGGTTATGCCCGGACCCTCTTCCTTTCTGGCTCTGGCCTCCTGGAATCCTGTCCAGGCCGAGCAGAGCGAGAATCTTTTCGTCGATATTGATTGGAAGACTCTCCTAATTCTTCACGGGCGTCTTTACCCATTTATGCTCACTTGTTCACTAAAACGGTGCAGTTAAATGAAATTAAGTGACGGAGGCTCGGGCCCTCCTTCTAGCGCCAATATGATGATGTCGGATTTTATCACCAAGTATTTGTTTGATGTGGTGCCATTAGAACTCCGTCAATTGTCCCTTGTGAGCGAGTTGCTAACCTGCACAAAGAGAAAGGGTCAGGGGACCCGGAATCTATGGCCCTGGGTAATACCCTCCGACGCTCAAGTCAGTTTGGGCCATTTTTGAGGAGAGGTTTATATATGATGAAGGTTTAGTAAATTGAGGTTTTCTGTAAAACCTGCGTTTTCACTGCCGAGAAGATGAGTTACTCGCGTGTCGTTTTTCTGGGTTTGTTGTTACTTGTCCTTCTCTCTCCTGCTGCTCGGCCTT